>JAQPPZ010016564.1:3312500-3794920 GCA_028583015.1 Wollemia nobilis
GGGTGGATGAAATTCAACCACCACATAATAGGCTTGATGTTCCTTGCCCTCCCTCGTAGGGTTAAAATAAAGAAGAGGAGATCAAATCCTGTAATGCATAAAGAGCATTGCTAAAATATATGGAATTTATAGAGAATAAGACCTATAGGTCTAGGGCTCAGAATACCACTTTGCATTAGATTCATAGTTAGTTGATTCACCTATCAGTATCTTCCCCTCCCTATCTGGAGCATTTCAATATGCCCAAGCTAGATAAATTTAAAGGAGAGGAAGGTGCGCAAGAGCATGTCACCAGATTTTTGAATCACTACTTCTACATCCAAGAAAATGATGTCTTACATTTGAGGATATTTTTTCTTACCCTCTCTGGCCCTACCATATAATGGTACAATCAACTCCCAAAGTATAGTGTATAAAACTTTGACTAGTTTGTTGATGCATTAATAGAGCACTTCACCTTCAACACGAAGTGAAAGGTGACTTTAACTGAGCTCCCATGGTTAAAAAGAAATGATAATGAGTCAATCATAGACTATGGAAATAGGTGGTAAATGCTTATTTCCAAGATACCATACTTATTCCACATGATTGACCTGACTCAAATGTTTACTAAGAGCTTATTGAATCCAATTTCCTTTTTTTTGCAACTCCAATAGTATCCAACTCTTGAAGATGCTCTAACGTAGGCTAGAACAATCGAAGACATTAAAATTCAAGAGGAAAAAATTATGAAACCCTCCAAGAAGAAATGGACTAAGAATCCAGTGCAACCAAAGCCAATAATAGTCAACCAAGTTGCTATTAGTATTCCAGGGCCCGCACAACCAACACCACCTCAAAAGCCTAATTTTTAGACCACACCTAGAAACTATAATAAGAACAATAAAGCAAACCAAATGCAAAACCAACAATGTCATCCTAAGCTATAATTTATGCCCATTGCTAAGTCCATGGACTCTTTATTTAAGCACCTTTGTCTAGCTAAGGTGATTAATGTACCTGAAAATCAACCTGCAAACCCAAATGCACCAAATCCCCCAAGATATCATGAAGACCTATATTGCAAATACCATAGGTAGAATGGGCATGACATGTAGATGTGCTAAAGGTTTAAAAACCTAGTGTGGGACATGATCTATAGGAATGAAATTTAGGTTGATAACCCTACTTCACCAAAAACTCAAACAAATGGGTGCTTTTAAAGACTCGTAGCCTACTAATTAGGAGAAGGCAAATCCAACAACACAAGTGAATGAGATTCATATGGAACCCCCTAAATAAGGGCTCATAGACATGGTCAGTATTATGACAAGGATTGAGTGTTACCCAAGTCAAGTTGCACCACCTACGACTTCAAGAAATATTGTTCAACATCATAGACTCTACAACCCCCAGTGCAAAACCTTCCACCTCAGTTGGTAGTCACAATAAAGAGAAATATTTCTCAAATCTTACGAGCAACATTGACTTGGATTTCCATATATGAGCTTATTCAATTGTCTCCACCTCATTGAGAAGTTCTCTTGGAGATCCTCAAGTCGATTGAGCTACAACCCTAAGAGTCTAACTCCTTTAACAATTTTGTGGGGTATTTTTGATAGTGCACAAAACTATAAATAACATTCCATGAGCATGAACTCAAGTCGATACAAAATGACATGGTGGATCCTTCCCTGCACATCATCACATGTGTAAATGGAACACATTACAAGAGAAAACTAAGTGATACTAGTTCCTCTAGCAATATCATCACCACGATGGCTTTCAAACATTTAAGGCTTTTGGTATCCCATATTGATGTGTCCACCTATACCCTTCGAGCATTTAATGATGCTATATGATCAATGGTTGGCACCATAGTCTTACCTATTTAGGTGGGATAAAATAACATACCAACATTGTGTCACATATTGGAGGGTAAAATTGCTTACAATATCTTACTAGGTAGACCCTAGATTAGGGACATGAAGTGTGTGACATACATCATTCACAAATATTTGAAGTACGCCTATGAAGGGCAAGTACATGTTATCCCTACAGATATTGAGCCCTTCAAATTCTACAATGTGGTGCTTCAAATCCCTGAGTTGACCTTACCATCAACCCATCTAGAATTCCAACTAAATATGTCCATCCAAGGTCCAAATCTATCATCATCACCTTCCATTAATCCATAACCATATTCTACCATACCATCCTCATCATCGACACCCCTACATATGCCTTCATCATCATTGAATCCTATATAGAGGAACATGGGGAAGAGGCCCATTGATGAGATCTCTCCAACCATATCTACCATTTCCATAGAATATATTCCTAGTCCAGTAGATGAGGAACCACCTTGTGAGGAAAACATTAAATCAACTCAAGCCTCGATACTATCTCATCCATATCCACCACAATAAGTCATAGTTGACCTAGCTGCCACTAGCTTAGAAGAATACTTGGTAAGGAACATCACATCAACTCTTGCCATTGAGACAATACAAAACATGGGTTGACCTATTCTTCCCATAGGTACCATTGTACCTCTAGTATTACCTCAAAATCAAATGAATTTTATTTATGGCGGTATTGACTATGGCATAGAACCATATCAGTAGCAAGAAGCAGATGAAGATCCATTTTCTGAGGACATTAATCACATGTCTAATCTTGAATTTTCCATGAGATATATCCATCTCTACAATTGGAATGGCTATGAATTGGGTTTGAACAAACAAGGTACTCGCATTCCTTACCAACCGCAATATCAAATACCATATGATAAGTCTAGTTTAGGACACAACAAGCCTATACCTCTTGATGTCCTCACTGATATTTTAGAGTGCATGAGCCTAAACTATAGGGATGAGCTTGCATGTGATCCCTACACCAATCCTACTCATGCCCGTTATTTGAGGGATTACTTCCCTACATCCATGAGAGATACATAAATATCTCATGATTTCACATGATATTACAAAACATGTGAAAGTTAGCATACCCTTCCACGTGATAGTAAGGAAGAAGATCAATGTCCTCCTAATGAATGGACATTTGATGACGAGTCAAATTATGAAGTAGCATCTATCGACTCTTTTAGTCCACATGTCGAATACACAATAGATATTCCCATTGGTTGATGAAGATGAGGGCTATCTACATATGTTCGCCTTACAACACCCTATCTGGTGATAATTTCTACCTATATAAGAGCAATCTCACCCACATATGCACCGACAACCTTTGGTCATTCCACTTCCACAAAAACTACCTACACAAGTGTTACAACAATCTATTGTCAATAGACACCATCAACCACCCAGAGGAGATCATTCATCCATCAACATTGTTTCCATATATTATTTTGCATCCTTGCATGATTTCCATATTTCTACCTATATAATAGAGAGCTCACCCACATCTGCATCGACCACCTCCGATCATTGCACTTCCACCAAAACTACCTACATAAGTATTACAACAATCTATTGTCAATAGACACCATCAACCACCCAGAGGAGATCATTCATCCATCAACATGATTTCCATATATTATTTTGCATCCTTGCGTGATATGAATAACCTGTCAAAGCCATTGCACCTTGAATTGGAGGTAATCGAATTTGATCAAGGATATTCTCTATTGTCTCCTTCCAAGTAT
Source organism: Wollemia nobilis (assembly GCA_028583015.1). Lineage (NCBI taxonomy): Eukaryota > Viridiplantae > Streptophyta > Pinopsida > Araucariales > Araucariaceae > Wollemia > Wollemia nobilis. The sequence continues at coordinate 3,316,150 of JAQPPZ010016564.1, forward strand.
TGACCTTGTCATGAGATGTTACAACTATTCATTTTACTCTAAGGCCTACTCAAGATGTCTTTCATGCTGAGTTTGAACTAGAATTTTCAATAAATGACATAAAACCAGTTGATGACATTCACCTGATCCCTAATTCACACTATTTGTAAGAGAGGTCTCATATGTCATTTGAGCCAACAATTGATAGTGATATCGGATCAAATCCTAAAAAACCCTTAATTCATCAATTTAGGGGAAGGCTTATCCCCCATCGAGAAAGTCAATTTCATTGCTCTTATCAAAGAGAAGAAGAAAGATTTTTCTTGGTTATACAAAGACATGCCAAGACTAGATCCAAATCTCATCACACATAATATTACACTTGAACCAAATGGTAAACCATTCAAGTAGAATCTGCATAAAATGCATCCAATAGAATCCTTAATGGTGAAAGATGAGCTACAAAATCTACTAGATGCCAAGTTAATTATATCAGTGGATTATCTACCCTAAATTTCTAATATGGTTCCCATCAAGAAGCATGATTGCAGGATTTATATTTACATTGACTTTCATAACTTAAACAAAGTGAGTCCTAAGTATGAATTCTTGATGCTGAATATTGATGCCCTAGTCGATGCCACAACAGGACATAAAATATTATCCCTAATGGACAGTTTCTATGGATACAACCAAATTCGTATTAATCTAGAAGACCAACTCAAAATGGAATTCATAATGCCTTGGGGGAAATTTGTTTATAAGGTCATGCCTTTCGGTCTCAAAATACTGGTGCTACCTACCAATGATCTATGACTTACATCTTCCACGATTACATGCATAAAATTTTGGAATATTACATGGATGACTTATTGGCTAAATATTTACTATGACATGAGTATATCAATGTATTGTGCAAAGTTCTTGATCGCCTTATAGAACACAACATTAGACTAAACCCCAAGAAGTGCATCTTCGATATCACATATAGAAAACTCTTGGGATTCAGTATCTAAATGAGGCATCAAAGTTTATCCAAAAAAAGTCAAGGTAATATTTGAGATGCCTCCCCCTACTACCATAAATTAGCTACATAGTCTTCAAGGTAAGGTCACATTTATCAAGCGCTTCATAGCGCAATTATCATATAAGTTTTGACCCATGAACACGTTGTTATATAAGGGGGTCACATTCAATTGGGATGATGAGTGTCAAGCCATATATAATAAAATCAAACAATATTTGGATTTTCCACTAGTATTGTCTCCTCCTTGACTAGGATTTTCTCTTTATTTATACATCTCAACTACTGAGCTTGCATTGGGCATCATGTTAGCCCAAAAGAATGAATTACACAAAGAATAGACTACTTACTATATTAGTTACACCCTTGTTAGTTAGGAAATAAAATACGCCTACATTGAGAAGCTATGCTTAGAAGTGGTTTTCACCACCAAAAATGTATGCCATTACATGCCCAATCATACAACATATGTAGTATCCAAAGAAAATCCATTGCGATATATGATGAGTCATAGTTATCATAACAGTCACATGGTGAAATGGATCATGTTGTTGATGGAATTTGACCTTGAATTCATCAAATAAAAATCAATTAAGCATCAAATCATCACCTATCAACTTGTAGAGGCTCCTATCCAAGATGATCAACCTCTTAATGTAGGGATTCCTGATGATGGAGTCTTTCAAGTATCAGAATCACCTGATCCTGAAGAGCGATAATCATAGTCTGACATGACTATTTTTTTATGGCTCTAAGTGCAAGCAAGGGGGCGGCACGAGAATTAAGTTTTTCACATCCCAAGGAGCTCCAATACTGTATCTTTCAAATTCAATTTCCCATGCACCAATAATAATGTCAAGTATCAAACTTTGCTCATAGGCCTTCAGATGATGATCGCCATGAAAATAACTAAGCTTAATATTTTTGGTGATTCCTTGTTCATAGTGAACCAAGTCAAGGTAATATACCAATGAAAATGTCCAATATTGCAATCTTACAAAGCCCTTGTGGATAAAATTTTGATGAAATTTCAATGGTATGACATCGAGGCACTCCCTCGATAATTTAACCATTTTATGAACATAAAGGTCTCCTTGGGGTCTCTAATCCCGGAGAACCCTGCTAATTATATAACAACCATTCACGCAAAAATGCTATCACAATTCATGATTAAGTCTGATAACATTCATTCCACACCAAAATTCCACAAGATTCAAATTGAACCTTCTCATGAACGGTTCTTGCAAATTCATGGTCACCTGAATAATTCTGCTTAGGGGAATTTATTCCCTCAAACTCCTTTTGATAGCAATACAACACTATATTTACAAGTTTTTTCCCAATAAAAATTCACTAGGGATGAAGTTCAAAAGGATCAAGAAATTTATGCAATTGAGGCTTCTTCAAATCAATTTTGGTCCACTCAAAAAATATTACCTAAAGCTTGCTAATATCCCTTTTGGACTGTCACATGCCGCCAAAAAAACTTTTAAGCAAAAAGTAGCAAAGCATGTCTTACTGGGAGACATTTTGTATCGTCAAATCTACGAGGGTATCCTCCATCGTTACTTAGAGCATCAAGAGTCAGTTTGGATAATCACCCAAGTACACGATGGTACATGTGGTGGCCATTTCAATGACATGGCCATCATAAAGTGCATTCTATGCATGGGCTATTACTATCCAACTTTAGAGCGGGATTGCTGCACTTATGTTAAGAAGTGCACAAAGTGTCAACACCATGCTAATTTTATGCATGCACCTTCTCAGGACTTACAACCAATTCAATTGGTTTGGCTTTTTTTGCAATGGGGGTTTTAATTAATCAAGAAAATATCATCGTCTTCCTCTGGTCATCACACGTTTATCATCATGGCCATCGAGTATTTCACAAAATGGGTGGAAGCAATTACCCTTACCACTATAATTGAACCCTGCATTGCAGAGTTATATTGCATAATATCATCTATTGTTTTAGTATTCCATCCAAAACATTTCAGATAATAGGCAACTTTCAAGAATAAATATGTGCAATCTTTAACAACAAAATATAACATCCAGTACAACTTTTATATGCCCTATTATCTGCAAGCCAATGGGTAATCTGAGGCATCAAACAAAATAGTGATTGCCATTTTAAAAATAACTATTAAATATAATCATAAATATTGGCATATGCAATTGCCCTTTTCCCTATGGGCCTACCACACTAGTATTTAGATAGCCACTAGGGTAACCCCATTTTCACTAGTGTATTGTACTGAGGTAGTCATGCCCTTAGAGCTAGAAATCCCATCATCATGCATATCCATGCAAGATTTCATCGATTATGATACCGCGTGGTAGGCTTACCTAGATCAACTAACTTTGGTTGATGAACGATGTGTCAATTTTATTGAGTACATACACATTTATCAAGAGTGGCTTAAGAGAGCCTATAATATTAAAGTCTATCCTTGAGAATTTTAGGTTGGTGACCTTGCTCTAATTAACCAAAAAAAAATTAACTTCCCACCCCATCTATGAGATAATTTTATGACAAACTGGTTAGGTCCATACATCATCACTAGTAATATTGGACCTGTAACTTATTGCCTAGCCTCCATTTAAGGAATTGAGGAACCTGAAACCCTGAATATCCTTCATGTATAGTATTTTCATGCTTAAATTACCACACCCTAAAATGCTCCAAAGATGTCTACAAACCCTTTGGTCACCCTAAAACACTCCAAAGGTGTCTACGAACCCTTTGGTCACCCTAAAATTCTCCAAAGGTGTCTATGAACCCTTTGGTCATCCTAAAATGCTCCAAAGATGTCTACGAACTCTTTCTTCACCCTAAAATGCTCCAAAGCTATCTATGAACTCTTTGGTCATCCTAAAACACTCCAAAGGTTTCTACAAACCCTTTTTTCACCCTAAAACACTCCAAAGGTGTGTACGTAACCTTTGGTCACTCTAAAACTCTCCAAAGGTTTCTATGAACCCTTTGGTCACCCTAAAATGCTCTAAAGGTGTGTACTAACACTTTGGTAACCTTAAAATACTCTAAAAATATCTACAAACTCTTTGGTCACATTAAATCACTCCAAAGGCGTCTACAAACCCGTTGGTCACCCTAAAATGCTCCAAAGGTGTCTACGAACCCTTTTGTCATCCTAAAATTCTCCAAAGGTGTCTAGAAACTCTTTGGTCATCCTAAAATGCTCCAAAGATGTCTATGAACTCTTTGGTCACCCTAAAACACTCCAAAGGTATCTATGAACCCTTTGGTCACACCAAATGTTCCCAAAGGGATCCATAAACCCTTTTGTCACCCAGAATGCCCCAATGACATCCAATAAGCCCATTGATCAACTGCATATACATATATATTAATAAAAATCCAAAAACATCATTAAAACAATAAAAATACAAAAACATTGCATTACATCACATTTCATACCATTGCATTATACAATCACTTGCATTAGGTATACCCATCATTGCACTCTACATTTTAGATTTGATCAAACATGTCTAGCACCAAGTCTGTATACTAGACATCCTTCAGAATTAACTTTATCAAAAGTTATCATTTACACCTGTCAACATTACAACCATCATTTCCATCAATTTCCAATATTTCATGTGTCTGTTTCCCTTCACCTAGTCATTTGGTATAGGGTGTATTTAGGGTTTTCAGTCACTCAGTCGTATCTAGTTTTCTTTTCAAATTTTATAGAAAGCTTTCCTGATTTTTAGAAGGTAGAGTCTTTCTTTGATTGTACCTTGTATACATCAAAATCCAAACACATTTTCACATAAAATCCAAGTTTTTCACAAGGAAATATGAAACCTACAAAGTGGTCTAGGTTACCTTAAGTGAAAAGTTACCTTGCTCATCCCCATGTGTGAATTGTTCAAAAATGCTAAGAATTGACAAAAGTACAAGCTCGTCCCTACACAAATATGCAAAATAAATAGTATTTCTCACCACTATAAAAAAAAAAAGCAAAAAGAAAAATAAACAGTGGTTATCACCATTCCAAAAATCCCTTGCTCACAAAAACAAATGAGCAACTCCCTTAAGAAATTCAAAAATAAAATAAAATAAGGGAGTACTGAACTTGAATCCCTGGAATTCTTAGTATTTGATAAACCACAAGGTGATCCTCATTACAGGTTAGATGGCATCAATCCTGCTTAGCAATGGTGGTATCTTTATGCGTAATGATATGTCTATCATATTAGCATCCTGCTTTTGTACAAACCAGTGTTTGCTTGTAGATGAGCTAGCTTTTGGTAGCTTGTACTACCTAGTGGTCTAATCCAACTATGTACAAAACTCAATATCATGATAATAATAGGACTATCTCGAGTATAGATGTATTGCATTAATATTATTTGGCACTGGGGTAACTTTATGCATTATCATACCATTAAAATCACTTGCACACATAGGAATATTGAGTATCTTGTTCATCCCAGCAGATTCATAACTTGTCAAAAATTCTTGCATGGTTAGTAAATAATTTTTGATTAGTTGACTAGAGTGGTTGAGTCTCATGAAAATCTCAAGGGCATTCTATAAAATCTTACTATTCATTTCATTACATACCATTTTATCACATTTTGTCATTTTATATTTTCACAAATCCATCACATAGTCTCATGACAACTTTACAAAATGAATAGATTAATTTTATACAGTCTATGGTGCTAACATAATGTGTCAACTAGTATCCACATTTCATCATATAGATAAACAAATCATCCATTTTATTATGCATCTACACATATCCATATCATCAAAAATATCATATTACAATACATGCATCCATCAAAGCATCATAAAGCAAACATAAGTGTTGTATACATCCAATAAAGAAATTATGAAACACATGATGACAATAATAACAACTCATATATATGTATATGTATGGGGTAAAAAAATATATCATCATCCAAAAATTTCCCTAGGCTACAATAAAGTGGTTCCTTAGACCTCACACTCCTAAAATCCAAAAAGAGCCACAGAGTCTCAATAGCCATGGTCATGCAGGACTAACACCATTACTCTCACCCTTGCTCTCAGTTGGTTCCCATAGAGAAATCCTAAATCTACTCCCTCCAAACCTTTTTTCTCTCCTCACGAAGCTATGAGTCCCCATCCTCATAGAAGACTACCCTATAACACTCATACTCTTGTGTGGCCCGTCAGTAGAAGAGCGAGCTAGTAAGTTCCCCTTGAGGCATGCTATCTCATCCTATAAATATTGTGTGTACATTGTATCCTCTCAATGATGTTCCTAGTACTCACTCAATAAGGTCTAGAGATGTGTTACATCCTTTCATAGCCTAGCTACCTCACCACTACTAACTGCCCCCTAGCTGAAGCTCCCTAAAGTAACCTGTGATCGAAGCATGGCTAGCTCTTATGCCTGCCTATAAATCTATACCTGTTCAATATACACCTATACCTATAGGAGAACCCTCTCCTCTATATACTCCCTTTTCTCATGTCGCTCTTTGATTAGATCACCCTGCATATCTACAATGGTAGCATCCTGTGCTACAAACTATACCTACACTCTTTGCTCCTCCAAATAATACTCATCATAATCCACCTACTGGTCCTCTACATCCATGTGGTCCATCCGTTCATCATATATTTGGTGATGCACATGTCACTCCCCTAAGTTGGCCTCCTCATAAGATTCCTCCCCAAGACTATCTCCTCATCATATTGAGCCTCATTTAGAGCCTCCTCGTGATCCTCCTCTACCCCTACAGCCATGTCACCCCATAGTGGTCCATCCTTGCACCACTGGTGCATCACCCACCAAAATTCATACTCTATTGTGGTATTGGCATCATCTCCCTCAATCGTAGCCTCAATAGGATCTACCTCCTCCTCAACTACCTTTACTATCAGCCAAGCTAATGTCCTATCATTGCCACAATATCTGTAGATAACTAGCTCACTAGGTAACCCATGGCATAGCCTAAACTACTATAGCACTCGAGCATATGGAAAATACTCTCACTCCGTCTCATGTCGACACACTAGAAACCTCCCTCATTGTACCTTATAAATCTATGCCTCAACCTCTTGTCATATCAGATAGACTCCTTAAGATTACCAGATAACTACATCTACCATAACCATGCAAATTAATCTACATAATGGTCAATCAAACCTGCATCAGGATGGCTATAACCCCTCTCCTAATCCCACTGCCATAGGATCCCATATCCTATCTCACTATTCATGAGCTATCCATATGTCATCCATACCCACACCTATAGTAATAAGTTGTAACCCAATCCTTTCTACCCATGGCAGTGGATCTCATACAACTCATCATAAAGATATGCTAATAATGTAGTATCATGTGCCATCACCAAAGGCCTCTCTGTGGGGCACTCCACAATTGTAAATACCAAATAAATAAGGTTCCATGGGAACCTAACTCTGAATTATTATGGTAGTAGCATATTAGAATTAAGTATCATCAACAGGGTATATCTTATCTACAAGACCTCTACATCATAGCATAGGTCCACTAGGATACCTCTGCTAGGAAAATATCATAGCGCCTCAGGCCAATCCTCTTTGAAGTATCTCTCCAAAATTGTACCTTTGAAATATCTATGAGTAGATATGATTATATGCCTCTCTATTGGAATACACAAAATTTGGAAGGTGTTGGTGTGTAGATCCCAGAGATCTATCAACATAGTTAGGTAGGCCTTGTCTCCCATCACTAGCTCTAGTCATGTCACTTTCTTGAGCCCAATGGCATCAAGCCATGAGTGGTCCTAAACATATTCAAAAATAAATACCAACTCTTAATCACCTGCCAGGGACAAGAAAGTTTCAAAACAAAACCAAAACAAAGCAAAAAAGAAGCAAAATAAACCCAAAAAAACTAAAAAAGGGCCCTTTTTAGGCTAAATCATGGTCTTCCCACCTAGGTAAATCCCAAAAATTGGTGTCCATACCACCCAAGTATGGCCACCAAACAACCTAGGATGGCCCTCCCTCCCAAGGACTACCACAAAAATGGCCCAAAATGGCCTTCTCGACAACCAAAAATAGGTATACAATGCCCTAAAAGTACAAAATAATGCAACCAAAATGTACAAAACTCAAAATAAATCACACATTCTTAAAAAATACCACTAATGAGGTTCATTTACTCAACTTTAATGTGTTTTGTTGGAAAATGTAAAAATAAATTCACTTCCAATTTCAATAAGGTATAGGAACAAATTCAACCCTTACCCATCTTGCGCTAGCTCCATCGCTCGTCGAGTCTGCAAACTATCTCATGGTGACTGTGGGATTATTTTGACAGTGCTCCACTTCAAAAAATAACTCTCCTACTCCTCACATCTCAAACTACTAAATCAAAAATGCACAATTGAGCCCATTTTTCAAATTTTGAGCTTAAATAGCCCTACAAAAGGTATGGTCATTCTAGTATGGGATGGTCATATAATTGGAAAATTTTACCACCTTGGGATGACCATAGAACATGCAACCATATCACCCTAGGATGGCCACAAAAATGCCACTTCAAAAACATAAAAAAAACACCAAAACTGGCATAAAAACCACCAAAAATAGGTCAAATCTAACAAAAATTCACTCTAGATCAAGATTGAACCAAATTTTTCATGGATGAATGTAAAATTATCTACTTCAATACCTAATAAAACCACTATGGTCATACCGCCCCATGAAAATGAGGTATTCAATTCCTTTCTTCCATTAATTATCAACAAAATCATCAAAATCCTCACAAAATAGACACATTTTACAATGGGTAAAGCTTAACGAAAACCCAACCAAGTCATATGGGTCAAGAAAATAATTGCTTTTATCACTATTCATTCCCTTATGGGCTTATTGCTTGAGAAGGTAATCATAATTAACAAATTCATAATCAAAACCAATAATCAAACACTCAATCATGCAAATTGCATTCGTCCAACGAATCATTAACAAAGACAATCATGCCCCTTCTTGGGGTAGTTTAGACACCAAAACAACACCAATCTGATTATGTGACTGCAAACACTGATCGCTTTGACACACACAGCCCCCAGGGCAGCCCTCAGAGGTTAAACAATGGTCCTAACCACTTTTGCAGCAATTTTGGAAGGTCAAAAGGCAATTTGGCACATTTAGGCACTTTGTTCAGTATCTGTCCCACCCTGGGACGAATTCAAAATGGGATCCGCCCCACCCAGGGACGAATTCTGAATTTTCTTTGGGGTAGGATGAATTCTAGGTTTAACGGGCAAAAAGAAAAATCTTGACAAGTGGCAGCCGAGGACAGTCCATTAATGTCTCCTGCCTTGCATGCACGTGTAGGTGGGCAGATTGAACGTTAGAGGACTGTCATAGGGGCAATCATGGAAGCCCAAGTCAAGAAGGACTTTACTCCCTCATGGGAAGGCATGAATGCCACATGGCACCCATGTATGCCCCTCCAAAGAGACCCCCTAGGTCTATAAAATGGTGAAATTTCTCACCCAAAAGAGGACAGGTTGGAAGAATTTTCAAGCAACGAAGTGCTGCCGAATTTGATACCACACTTTTCCTTTGATTCACCTCTTCCACATCCTTGATCTATTTCGCAAATGAGGTCATTGGGTGGTTATTGGAAGTGTGAATCCGGATCCAAAACCCGACACTTGACCACATTGATCTACCCATTCGCCGACAACGCATTACAAGATATTTTGGGCCCATCCCAAGTGGATTGGTGCCAAAATCAGGTTCCAACGGTGGGCGGCCCGCCCGAGCACCCCGCACTGCTGCGAGCCTAATCTTATTTTTTTAAGAACGATTGGGAATTCATGGCAAATTGTTCCTTCTATCATTTTTTTGTTTTGCATTCCATCTTATGCTGCTTAAATAGCTTGTAATTCAGATTTCTTAATGCTTTGATCAAATCTTATCATGTTTTGTCGCTTTTGTTGTCCTCACTAACTTACAGGTAGCAACGTCAAATTCCCATTGATGGAGGTCAAATTGGGGAAATCTGACCATCTGGGTCTTCCCAAAATGCCCCCAATTAGCTAACCCCTAAGTTTATAGGTCGTTTGGAGCTCCCGAGACTTGACATTTGAGCAGTATCACTTCGACGTTTTGTCACAGGCGAATTCGTCCTACTCCGGGACGAATTACAGTCGAATTCGTCCCGCCCAAGAGAAAATTCAAATCGGTAGAAAATTTTTAGACTGTTTTGATGGCAGTGGCCTTCTGGTAATGTTCCCTGGTTCCTGTCAAATTTGTAGGTTGTTTAGAATCGGTTTATTTATCGTTGTAATCAATCTTTTGCATGCATCTTCCATTGTTTTTAGAGAACAAATGTTTCATCTTTGCAATAGGTGCTACTAACGATTTTGTTGTTTCTTTGAATGCAGGAGGAGCAACAAGGATCAAGGATTCATTCACACCAGTGGCGACAACACTTTGACCCTCCCATTTTGCATGTGGGCACGCGAAAGAGAGATGACTTTCCATTGATGTGACCAAGAGACAATTTTGATGCTCCTCTCCCCTAAAGAGGGAGGAAGCGAATTGTAACCAAATTTGAAATACATCAATAAAAGAAGAGGGTTGTTTCATTCCATTTGGGCTCCAATTTGTCTATGCTTTCTCCATTTTACGCATTTCTAATTTGTAGCATCAAGTTTAGTTTCATTATTGCATCGTGTTTGGAGTTTTCCCTTTTTGTTTCCGAAATCTCATGCTTTCAGGTAGCAAACAAGAAAAAATTTCAATTCAAAAAATTCTTGGAATGATGAAGCATGAAGGATACTAGACCTTGCATCTTCATAAATTGAACAATGTCCAAGATCAAGTAAGCCTAACGCAAAAGGTTGTACTTGAATCAAGTTTCTTAGCTTGTCAAAAGTAAGGATTCAAGAATGCATGCTCTTTCCATGATTGGGGTATCTAAATTTGGTTAGGTTACTAAATAATCTTAATCATTTGATATTTAAGTCGTCTATTTTTTCTTAGTGCTATGTTGCACACAATGCATCCCAAAAAAGGACATCTATAGAGACTAAAATCATGTCAATCTGATTAGACTACCAAGACAAGGTCTAATTGACACCATATGGCCTCATTGGGTAATACTCAGAGGTTACATAGTGGTCCTAACCACTTTTGGGAGGTTCTAACCCACTTTTGGGAATTTTTAGGCCATGTAGGCATGGCCATCCCATCCAGGTATGACCACCAACAACCGTACCTAGGTCAAATGACCATGGTTTTGGACCCTCAAAAAGTCAAAGGAGGGACAAGTAGCACCCAAAAAACACCATTTATCTTACCGATTTAAGCATGCAAGTATGAGGGTGCATAACTCTCATGCCAAGTGACAAATTGGAAGCCCAAAATGGAGATTCCTTCCACCTTCCAATGCATGGAAACCTTTTGGATAAATGGCAACACTTTCCTCGCATGGCCTCACATGTCCATTTCACCATATGCCATCTTGGGCTTTAAAGTGTATCAATTCCACCCAATTTTAGGGGGAGTCTTTGCAATATTCACAATGAAGTTCTATAGAGATTTATCCCCAACCTATTGTGCATTTCCCCTTGATATATCCATCAAGTGAAGGAGGTTTTCAAGTGATTCTAAAATGTGTAATATATTTACAAAAATGACCCATTCAAGTGAGTGAGGTCCCAATATATGATGAAAATACCCCTAGGAGTAGTTTATACCCAACCCCAAAAGGATTTGGTGGAAAACACCACCATATTTGGTGGTCGTTCCACCCTAGGACAACCCCAAATTGTGACAGTACTAAATGGATCACCCTAGTATGGACACAAATTGGAGCATGATTTCTCTACTATTTTTATATAGGTCAATTCTAGATTATGTTATATGCTATTTGTTCAAATTTGGTGCAATTTGGAGTTGTTTTGCTTTTGTTATCATGATTTTGTGTTTTGTAGGCATAAATGGATCACCCCGGGATGTCCACAAATCTGAGCACAATTTCCTTACTATTTTTAATTAGATCATTTACATAGCACATAATATGCATGAATCTAATTTTTGGTAGCATTTGGAGCAATTTTGAATAATCTATTGCACTTTTCCTCTTTCAAGATCTTTGATGCATGCACCTTCATGGTTTCATCTTAATCCACACATGCTATTAATAAATTTCAATTTCTTGTGTGTAGATCTAGGTATCACAATGCATAAGGAAAGAGCAGAAATATAGAACAACAATATAACATATTTCAGCATCATCGAAAGCCTGCTCTTCAATTGTGAGTGTGAGGAAGACACTGCAAAAGTGCCTTGGATTTCTAAAAGGATTCAATCCTTTTGAGTATTGTAATGAATGCATTAATTGAGATCCCTCAAGGGGATATTTTGTAACCATATATTTGACATTTATATCAATATAAGGAGAACCACCGATTGATTTCATATACTTGTCATTTTATGCTTTCTTAAAGTGTCACTTTCGTAGTGCTCAGATAAAGTAGAACAATAGATGCATCTCATTAACCCTTACTAGGTGCACCATTTTTCTGCTCTACATTGACCACTCCACTTTTGGAATATTTAAAACAACCTGATTCACAAGTGCAGGTTTCAACTAATGATAATTGTTGTTTCATTGGTTTTTATTTCAATCCTTTTTATGGAGCTTCAACTCACCCTCATGGACCTTGATTTCCTTGATTACTTTGGCTTGGGACAAAGCCTCTAATTTTCTTCATGCTATTGATATAGGCAATCATTCTCATTCTACAAGTCCTCTAATTGATATTGGAGTAATTGCTCTCTTTGGTTGGTTTTTGGCCTAGTCAGCCGATCTAAGTGATCTGTTGTTTAAGGTCTATGAATTCACAACTCTATTCAAGAAGATTTGGTAATTTTTGTTCTAATCGAAGGTTCAGCTATCCTCTTTCCTATTTCTATCAAGGTCACATTAACACCATAATAAACCTTATTTTTAGCGCCCTCATGTGTGTATGAGGTGATGGACTTGTGTTCTCGTCTAGAACACTCATCTTGGGGTTAAGTATGATGCACTAATCCTTGGTATGCACACTCTCTAAACAAGAATGAGTAGTCAAAGTGGACCTATGAGTTGATTTTATTCCATACTTGTATAGATGATCAAGTTTATTGGTTCTCCAAGGTTGGATAAGAGGTGCACCTCTTTCACCAATGTTATGAAATGCTATTTGACTTATTCCATGTTCAAGTGGTCTTGAAGATCTACTGGATATGCGAATAGGTGCAATCCCTTTGACTTACCCCTCATTGGGCTGATTATGTATAATAATATCATGATATGTGTGAGGTCTAGCAGGATGCTCCTCATGATCAATATGGATTACATCAAAAGTCCCTCTAATAGGGGTGTCTCAATGAAAGGCTCCCCCATGTGCTGAGTTGTATCTTCTGATACTATTGGAACATAATTCAAGTATGTCTTGGATAATTAGATAGACTCTAGGGTGGTTTTCATCCTATTGTGCATTGGATACAACCTCAATAATGGACTGAATGAGGTTCCATGTGGTAACCATTCATGTTGAATTATTTCATATGTGATTTACGAAACAAATAAAGTAAACAAATAGTTATCTCTTTTAAGGATTTATTTATGTTTCCTAATATCTAGATTGTGTGTTTTTAATGTATTCAAAATCTAATTTTGATCTCATTATGTTTGAATATAGTTGATGTAACTCTCAATTTGTTAAAAGGTTTTCACCTATACGCTCGCACACACATATCCAATGATGAAGTCTGGATTGTGAATCCCATCAAGCTATGGAGATGAAACCCATAACCGATAGGGGACACAGGTCCTACCGATCCTCACCCAATCCATTGGGGGTAGCAATATATCTTTTGAATAAGAGTACGTGTTATTTTTCCAAGCTTTGATGGTTCTTGGAGTTAGCCTTGGCCATGAACAGGTTTGAAAAACTCTCAATATGCAAGCCAACCAAGTGGTAATGACATCCACTATTGTTCTAGATCAATTGGTTAGATGTGAGAGTCCAACTCAACTAATTTTTAACTTTGAAGAATCATGTGCATGGGATTCATTTTACTTTAAACAAAAGCACAATGTGCATCAAAAAACACACCATGATTTTTTTCTGCATGCATGAAAATACGTTTAAAATTTAGAAATGATGCATGTAAGAAATATTTTTTATTTATAAAATAGAGTGTAGAGATAAAATGAAATAACCTTTTAATAGGCTCCAAGCATGCAAATACTACACTCATATTTAAGAATTGCCACCTCTATGAACATCGATCAAATACAGTGGCCTTTATGCATAGGGTCGACCAGAATCATGGTCACTGGATTTTGGGGTGGCTACCAATGACGAACAATAAACACACTAGAAATTCAATTTTTTTTAATCTTTCTCTAGGTGTTTTAATTACTGTTTCTACTCTATAATTTAAAAATAAAATACAATAAAAGATAGATCAGGGCCTCTTACAGACGTAGCCTTAGTTTGAATAAGTTGCTACCGTGCTATTTCTTTGTGTTTTTTCCAAGGCCTCTGTTGATCAGGGTGGTGATGGTGATGGCCATTAGATCTGATGGTTATGGACACTAGAGCCGATGGCGATGATAATTGTTAGATGTGGTCACTTAGAGTGACAGTATCTGGAATAAAAAAATAGACAAAAAACTCAGTTATAAACCAAAAAGGAATGGTCGCACACGTGGTTGACACTGAAGATTGATAAAAATCTAACACCTAGGAAAGTATGAAATCAAATTGACAAGATAACATCATATAATCAATGTAAAGCGAGAAAGATAAAAGAAATAGTGCCCTTATTTATTCATATTTGCAAATTGCTCTTTACATCAAGATTACAAGATATCCCTCTGAGGGATTAACCAATTTGATATGTATTACAATAAATGATTCAAATGATAGGTGTCTTCAATAGATCTTTGTAATCCCCATAAACTAATTATAGGAGGGTTTCCTTCGCAACCTTCGCGTGATGAAGTCAAGAAATGTGATCTTGATGGTTCTTAGCTCCTTTAAAGGGTCTAAAACTTGCATACAAGAAACTACAAGAAATATCAATAGCATATGAGACCTCTCAAGATGAGGCTAGTTTCTCCATAAGTGCAAATTGTAAAGAAAATGCATAAAGAAGTGATAAAATGCATGAAACAGGAAAGAAAATACATAAAGACAAAATATAATGCTACTATTCTATGTTATAAAGTTGAGTTAAAGCATTTAATGACTAATATACTATCTAAAACAAAAAAAAAATTGCATAATCCATAGCCATTGATGATCAAGGCGGTAGGCTCTAGTAATCACTGTCAACATCGATGGCGATGCTTGTGGGTTGTTGTTGAAAATAGTGGCCATGGGACAAAGACTCTGTTATCTATGTTCTAGGCCTTATGATAATCAATTTATCCTTTGAATTGATGTGCAAGGGTTGGTTGTGTCTCAGGACATATTTGATTATGAAATTAGGCTCGAATTGTAGGTGAATTGGTGAAGAACAATAAGGCATTTGATCCTCAAAATTTGATGATATCCATGTATGATTATGTAGCTGTCATTTCATAATTGGGTAGAACTTTTTTGCACCTCAAAGGGATATGAAATCACTTCTCAGTTCGGTAGGGCTCTACTATGGCAATTGCTCATGAATTATCTAGACTTTTCTCTTATTTTGGGATACCTTAAATAGACTTCCCAAATTTGAATCCTAGCTTCTCCAGGAAGCCAAGATCAAGAATCTTTTATGTTGGGGTAGTTGGATGGATGCTTCTAGAAGCTTCGGAAGCACAACCGCTCAAGGAGCCATTATTGGAAATGGATTTTGCTTAGACCGGGTAGCCCGAGTTTGTTACAAACTCGAACACTATCTATAGGTATGACTATGGCCATGGCCACTATCTATAGGTATAGCCAATCCATAGTTGCTTTGAGCATTAGTAGCAATGATGGCTGCCACTGATGACATCAATAGTGAAGGCTGAATAGGACTAGGCTACCTTGATTAAGTTGTTAGGACTAATGCTAGGTATTGGAAAGGTCCAAGGTGAGTCACATGGCCTAAAAATATGTCCATATGAGTAGTCTCCTCAACATGACATGTTTTAGGTGTCTACACTCTCCTTTCCTCGTAGATAATTTCTTTTGCATTCTTTCAATTATCGAGCCCCAAGGAGAGTTTTTCATTTGACCATTGAATAAGGGAGGCCAAGTTATGTTTTTAGAAAAGAGGATATATTGCATTCCAAAATTTTAGAAATCTTCCTTTGATGCTCTGTAGGAGTATTCACAAAAAGTAGTAGACTTTTTCAAAGATTAATTATCTACCCTATCGACTTCTCATAGCTAATCAGAGGTCTTTTAATTTATTTGGATTGGACAACAAAATATGGTAAAATAATAATGTATCATTGGTATATTGATTGTGAGTGATAGGATTACTTACCAAGGTTGGTTTTAGGCCCTCAATGATTATGTTATTAGTGATAAATCTCCCTAGTGCTTTCACCATTAGGCCCTCGATGAAGCTGGGCAAGATAACAACGTATCATCGACAAATTGATGGTGAGTGACAAGATTACTTACCAAGGTTGGTTTTAAGCCCATGATGATTCTATTATTTTTTTAGAATAAGAATAAAAATAATATTAATTCATAATATTTATAGATTAAAAAATCACAAATTTAAAATACACAACGAACAATTGAAATTTTGTCTAATTGATTTGTTAACAATAAAATATAATTTTTTTATATAAATAATTAAATTATAATTTAAAATATAAAATATAAAAATTATAAATTTATAAATAGAAATAATATTTAAGTCAATAAATTTAACATATTAATTTAATCTAAATATCTAAAACTACTAGAGTCTAGTGCATCACATTTTCTTATTCCAATTCTTTGGAGAAATTAAAAACTAAATGATTGTTATAGATAAAATCTATATAGCATGGTAAGAAAGTTAGTTTGAAAGTCCTTTGTAGAAGTAAGGATATCTTAGTTGGGGACAACATGAAGAGAAAACCTATGGAAAACCCTTTCTAGGTAGCAAATATTACACAAAAAAGTGATTATCAAGGATGAGATAATAGAACATGACATAAAAAATCTTAAAAATAGAGGATTAAGATGTAAATTCCTTGAATAATAATTTGTGTTTTTTATGACTCAAAATTAGATCAAGCAAAAGTAGGGATTGAATAAAAATTTACTCGATGAGTTTTCTTGCAAAATGTTTTTTTATCATCATATTCTCTAGTTCAAAAATCAATTTAAGACCATGCAGAGAGAGCTTTTCCATGGAGAGAGAGATTTTACAATTTAAGGGTTTTGGTGTGGACTAGTCTTTTAGGACTACCATATTAGCTTATTAAAAAGAAGATTGTACAAGAAATTCTAGAGGAAAAATCATTCAAGATGGACCATGTACTAAGGATCAAAGGCATGTTGTATGTAGTTGAATATAATTTTCCATGGTCATTTCAAAACTTCTATTATAGTTCTTTAGGATGAAATACGAACCAAGATAATGGGATCAATAAGTGGATTATAGAAATATTGCATTTTGATATCATAAATATTATGATAATGGACAAAAGGCAAGATATTACGAAGTGAAAATGACTAAGAAAGAAAATTTGTTTGTGCATGAGACAAAATTCAATATAAAGCAATGAGATCATACCATTGTATAAGCAAACTTAGATCTAGGATTTTCCACTTCAAATAAAGTGACAAAGAGTACCCTTTGCATCATCAAATGGTGAAGGACATTATACTTTACTCAAATCAATCATTATTGGAGATAAAGGATACAAGGGATAAGAAAGTACAATATGTAAGTTCAAATTTAAAATTGGTTAAAGATGTCAAGCAAGATAGGAAGACAATTTTAAAATCAAATGAGGCAAAAAATGCCAATGTGGAAATGAATATAAATCATATAAATGGGATATTATATGCACTAGGAAAAATCATACATAGAAGTATAAATTTCTAGAAAGTGTTCTAAAGCATACATTCACCAAAATTATATGTATAATAATAAAAGATAAAAAGGAAGAGAGAGAAAATTGAAATATAATAAACGGATCAATATCCATAGGTATCTTAATGATATTATATCACAAACTAATACAATAGATCAATCATTATGGTCTATTTATAGTGATACCTAACCCATATTCTATTACTAACCTCAAGAGCATATAAATTGGCTTAAAGGTTAAATTTAAATATATTAAACCATTAATTTTAAGGTTAACAATACAAGTTACATAATTGATATCATTAAGGGTGAATACATCAAAATTGCTCATAATATTACATATCGAGTGCTCGTATACTTACATAAAGAACAACCATAGGCCTAAATAAAGAACACTTGTATGCTTATAGAACGAGCATATTCTTACATTGAGAAATACTATTAGCTAACTTTCCATATATCCATTGGATTGCATCAAGAGCACTCATTTGCACTTTAACACTATTTTCCTTGCCCAAAGAGGTCAAATTTAAAATATTTTAACAACCCCTATAATTTTATTTGAGGTCCAAAGAGATAAGTAATTAATATGGTAACATCCCCACCCCCTTGCAATGAATGCTTGAATAGGTAAAAGAATATTCATTATAAATTTTGATATATTAATTTACAAAAATCACATGGAGTGGATCAACCCTTCCTCATACATGTTATGTCTCCACCTTCTAGATCAAATATTTTATTTTATTATCAAAAAATATTCAACATGAAATATGGTAACCATAATCTATCCTAAAATATTAAAATAAAATAATTGAATAATCAAGAAACAAAGATAGGTTTCTAAATAATCATTTTTCGTTGTGTGAAATGGACATATACGAATAAGCCATTAATTTTTTTGACCATCATAAATCTGCTACTACTACATCCAAAAAGTTATCTACATTGCTATAATAAGTTCTTAAATTTATGTCACCAATGCATAAATCTCAAAAGATCATACAATCTAAAACAGGGACTAAAACAGTCATGTATGCAAAAATTACAACCTCCAAAAGGTTGGCCATAATATTACTCAAAATTAAAGAAAAGGAAATGTCAAACCTTAGGATTGAGATGATACAATCATCACATTTTAAAGGAGACACCTTCCATATATCATCAAAACATATCTAATTAGATGTTTCTAATTGTTTGTTATTTGTAATGGCTCTATAAATAGGTGAATAACACTTGGTAAGGATTGGTTGGCTATAGACTATAAGTATTATAATATTAACATGTTAATGCATAGTTTTGATTTGAAGTGATAGGGGTAAATCCAAAATCTCACATGGAGATAATTATAGGATGACTAGACCAATTAAGTACTCACTTGTATCCTTTAGAATATAAGGTGCTAATTTTTTATTTGAATTGAAATAGAGTCACTGCCCTTCATAAATTAAAAAAGAGAAGTCACCTGAACACAAACCTGACATTGAGGATGCAACAAAGGTTACCAAATACCATGGAAAAGAGAATTTTGGTGTTATAATGCATATCATGTTGTACACATGAGATAAAGCAGGGATATACTTGATAAAAAATATGAAAAAATGTGTTGGTTATAATAGATGACATCTTAAGTATAATGCTTATTTTCAACCATAATATCAATAGGTGCATTGATGTTTATGGATATTTTCATGTCTTAGGCATAGAATGAGCATGCTCTACATTGATCAAAGAGGAAAATATTTTTATTATGTGGATTTAACCAAGGATGTCATAAATTCAAGTAAATTGACCAACTATGACACAAAAAAGGTTGTTGGAGATACAACTTGACCATATCATAGACATCGGAATGGAATACTTCATGCAAAATAAATTTTACCATTCACTTTTGAACATATTACGATCTATATCAAATCTATTTTAATAGCTTGCACTAGTCAAATCATGCACACACTAGACAAGAATGTGGAGATAAGATCCCATAAGTGACCTATATTTCCCCCTCATAGATAACATGAAATGACCTATGTATGAAAAAGAAGATAGAGTTTTTAATTGGATTTTTTTCTTGATACATGAATCTTGATGTCATGGAGAAGATAAATTTTATTGTTCAAAACTTGGTTCCAAAATTTAAAAAAATTGAATTTATGTTTCCAAAGACATTTTTTCTCTAGAAACTAGAAGGAAGTATTCTTCTTCATTCTCATTCTTCAAATCATTAAACACGAGGGATTTTTTCTATGTAGTTGAGTGATGCCATTTGGAATTCACTCTGATACCATGCTGAATTTTGCATTACTTTCTAGAAGTATTTCAAATCATACATCACCATAATAATATACAAAATAATAAAATAATGAAATAATGTAAAGAGGTGGGTGTGTATAGGTATTCCCACAATATCCTATCACAAACTAATACAATGGATAAATTATTGGGAGGTATTTGTAGTGACAATACAAAATTTATTACTATGCTTAATCCAACTTGATATAAAGGTTAAAATATAATTTATTAAATATATTAAACCCTTAATTGATGTTAACCATATAACTAGTTAAACCAATACTTCTAAGTGTGAATACATCAAAGTTGCCTGTATAGAGTGGATGTAGGCTTACATAGAGAATGTGCATAGGTATACATAGATAATACCCATAGAATTAGATATAGAATTCCTATTGTTGTACATAGAGAATACCCATTGTATAAATTTACACATGCTTGTAGACTTACATTAAGAGCACTCATAGGCAATTCAAGACTGTCAATATTGGCCAATAAGGTTGGAAAACTAGTATTGCAACAATATATGGACATCATTTGTTAATTACAATAGCATTTAAGATCCCATTCCTTTAATATTTTGATATACATAGGATAATATATGCATTTGAAAAATCATATAGTAGAACTATTAGATAGATATTTGTTATTTAATACATGGTTGTAAGCATAGTATACAATCTCTTTCAATATTTTATTATGAGAAGGTTCAAATCATAATCCCATGCTTTTGATATGTAATTTTCCCAATAATGGTCATTTAAGTACAGTATACTTTGAGCCTATGTGGCTCCAAGACCCTACTTTCTTGTACATGCTTTATGTTATGGTGAGATGGAGTAAAATTGTAATGATCTTGTATGTATAAAATTCAAGGATGAAATATCTGAAGGGTCAAATGAATATTTAGAATCACAAATATTTTTATAAGATATTTAAAAAAGAGGAATAAATTGAATTCAAGTTCAAAATTTTATAAAATATAGTACACACCAACGGAATGGATCAAGACACTTATGTGCAAGAAGAACAATTAATTTATAATTATGATAATGTACTGAAAAAGTAGGGGTCATATGATCCCAAATATATATGGATATATGGATTGAGGAAGGAGATAGGAAAACCAAATTATTTCATACTACAACTAAAAAAAATGTTTGATAAACACTATTTTAATTCTAGATAAAAGAAATAGTGAGGAAGAAATAGATACCAAGAAGGAAAAAATTAATAATTTCAAATATATTATAAAATATTGGGTAATATATGAAGGATTAAGGTAATATTTTACAAAATATTCTATTATTAAGCACATAGGAACAAAATTCAAGCTTTATGAGGAAGATCTATGGGGCAACTTTATCTTTCCATCCTAGCTAGGAATTTTTCCTTGGTGGATTTCCTATGTTTTCTTTAAAAGAATTAGGATTTTTTGAAGAGTGATATGTTGGCTACAATTGAAGATATTTGAAAAAAGAAAAGTATAATACGAGAAATAAATACCAATTTTATTATATTCATTGTCAAGAAAGCTGTGATAGAACAGTTTTACAATTTTCATCCAATAATTTTTTGTTACATTATTTATAAAATCACTTAAAATTTTTGGAAAAAAAATTCTTGATGGTGTAATCATAGCAAAGGATGCCACATATTCTATTCATTTAAAAAACAAAAACTAGGTATGCTTATAGAATTAGATATGAATAAATCATATGATAATTTTTACTTGGAGTTTTCTACATGATATTCTCAAAAGCATTGGTTTTGATCAATGTTGCATGAGTTGATTAGATATTGTTATAACACTCAAAAAAATTATTTTGATCAATGGATCCCCTACATTATACTTTTAGTCATATAATTAAATCCACTAGGGTGACCCACAATATCCCTATGTATTTATTATTCTTGTAGATACCTTAAAGAGAGTTTTATCAAGCAAAAAATAAAATGAAAAATCAAAGGTGTTTATGCAATTAATGGTCCCTTCAAACCTCATATTCAATTTGTTGAGGATATGTTTTTTTTGGTCATTTCCTTAGCTAATTAATCCATGGAGTTTAAATAAATGTTACCATGCTATGAGAAGGATGTTGAATAGTTAGTTAACATTAGAAACACTAGGATAGTTTTAATCAACATTTCCCTAGATTTACAATAGATAATTATGGATATTTTAGAGTTTAAAATTAGATTTTTCTATAAATATATTTGGGTAGCCTTTTATCTCATAAAGAGAGATATTTGGGACTCAATTTTGGATGGAGCAAAATATTGTTTGATATGTTAGAAAGGTAAGTTCTTAAGCATGGTTTGTAAACTACAACTCATAAAGACTATATTGTAATCCATACCTATATAAGATGCATATTTCAATATTTCCAATAGGTATATCATCCCAATTTGATAAAATTAAAAGGGATTTTCTTTTGAAAGTATGTGAGGAAAAATTTAGGATTTCTATTTTTATGTTATAGGGTTTACAAAGAAAATAAAGATTGAATGGAAAGGCTTGCAAAATTGTAGGCTATTGAGTTTGGCCTTAGAAGAAAAACTTGGTTGAATATTATTATTAGATTAAGGGAAGAGTTGTCCAAAACATTTATATAAAAACTATATAGGGTTTCTTGATGCAATAAAACTATTTAGGAATAACACCTACCTAAATTATCATTAAAAATTCATAGTAGATTCCAACTTTGTATCATATAATCTACATTAAGAAACATATGAGAGAGTTAATCAATGAGGAAGATTATACAAATTTTTAGTTTGAATATTGGTTGAATCCTTATCCTCTTATCTCTAATTTAAAATGGTATGAATTGGCTTAGACATGTCTAGCTTATAAAATTCCAAATGTGAAAGACTATATTTATATGAGCACAAACTTCAAATCATGGATTTCTATTAGTAACATTGTTGAAGGAGAATAAATCAAACAAATAGTATATGATATTAAAAATACATGTCAAGAGTTTTATGTACCTATTTTAACATGAAAGGATTAGTTGGATTGGAATTTATCAAAATGTGGTGGATACTCAATCAAATTAGGATATAATATTAGAGTAATCCTAATTTCCTATTCTACATAATTTTCCTTGAAAATTTATTTAGTCACAAGAGGCCATATCCAAGGCTTCAATATTCCTTTGGTTAGTACTCCAAAGTAACATTATTACAAATTAGAGTCTACAAAGAAGATAATAGTATGGACCTTTTAGGTGTGACTTCTATAAGAAGGATCTAGAAACATCAGTCTGCTTATTCATTTTCCCTTTTATTACACTATTTGGGGATGTTATTTTTAAATGAAAATATATTGGGCAACTTCATCAACATTGTGAGAGTTGTTGAAATGTTGGATTAATTATTTTAAAGCTAAAGCATCATGTATTCTATGGAGTATTAATATTACTATTATTTATTGTAATTCATGTCTTGAAATAAATAATTAAATAAATCAAATCTCAAAGTCATCCTCAATTTTAAAAATGTATTATTGCCTCTTGTGTAGAATGTTTATAGACATGGTGCTCATAATGAAAGGCCTCAAGAGGATAAAATGATGTGTTATCCTCTTGGTTAAAGTATTTCAATATAAATGGAAGGATCATCTATGACAATGAATACAACACAAATGATTTTCTTCAATCTAAGGTAAAATGGAAATGCCCAAAAATTAAGTTTGCTTCGAATAAAATATGGAAAATGCTGGT
Source organism: Wollemia nobilis (assembly GCA_028583015.1). Taxonomy (NCBI): domain Eukaryota; kingdom Viridiplantae; phylum Streptophyta; class Pinopsida; order Araucariales; family Araucariaceae; genus Wollemia; species Wollemia nobilis. Next base: position 3,340,229 of record JAQPPZ010016564.1, read on the forward strand.
GGAAGTAGTATTATTCAAATAATGAAGGTAAAATTCTCCTCACTTACTAAGAATCATATGAAACCTTAACTAATAATTGTGTAGAGGCAAGGGCACTTATCACATACTTAGAATCCTATGGAACGTCAATCAAAAATTATGTAGAGCCAAGGACACTTGTTAAATAGACCAAAATTGCAATTGAAAAGAATGGAAATGAATTTTAATAGAGGGATTGAAAAATACGCATTAATGCAATCAACAAAAATGGATGTGGAAATTGGAAAAAAATAACATTATTGTTGATGTTCATCAATTATTGTTGGAGGCAATCTCTTGGAAATGTGATCATATCTATAGAGAAGGAAACAAGGTAATAGATAACATAGCCAATCATAGTGTTGATCTTTATCCTAGCAAAAGTAAAATTTTAGAAGGTAACTAACTGATTTATTTCTTGATTAAAATGGTGACATAGAACTCATTGTGGAAACATAATAGTTTCAAGAATATGGTTATTATATTTAATAAATAAAAGAAAAAATATTATAAAAACAAATTAATATAATTTAATTAATGTGAAAACAAATACATAGAAATAATTTCTAATAAAAGTACTACATAGTAACATTAAAAATATATAACATGAAAAATATTAGGACAAAAATGACTATTTTCAAAGACAAATTTGGGAATCCCAATTACAAATCCATATCCAAAAATGGATTGTTTGTTGTATATGGGAAAACTATTCTTTCATTGGTGGGAATTATCTATATTTTGGTCAACCCACTCTCACCATTGTATGTATTAGATTAGAATGTAACTAGCACATCTAATATAGAGGTCATCATAGGTGGGAGAAATAACTTGGAAGGATGATGATTTTTTCAAGGAACTATATGTTTGAGATTGTTCAATTTTCCCTATCTAACTGGACAAATAATTTTTAGAAACTAAAAGTACAACCATGAGTTTATTTGATTTAAAACTTGAAGTTAAAGCATATGGCATCAAAAATTTCCATGTAATTTCATATGGTAAGCCCTATTATAGGCAAGGAGTAATTAATTTTCTTCATAAGTGAAGTAATAAACCTTCATCATGGGTTAAATGTAACTATTCCGAGGGAGATGGCTCAAGGATATGTTAGGTTATTGAGAGAGAGGAAGGTCAAGGGTGAATGGGAGAGTGAGGTTCCTAAGTGGGAGTGACACTCCACAAAATTGGGTTTGCAAATTTATTCCTTACCCTAATTTGTTCATTAGTTTAAAATCAAATGGCTTTAGGATGGAACTAGCGCCACCAAAGAATGGATTTATTGGGAACACCTTGCTAGAGTTATGTTGGCTTTTGAGGATGTATATTAAATGGAATACAACCACAATATGTAAAATAATGAAGCTATGATAACTATATGATAATGGCACTATAATATATGGGAAAACTAGATGATAAAATTATGCAATAACTTAGTAATATACCATTAATAAAATCTCATGAAAATAGTACAATGCAATATAATGGAGGACTTCAACACTCTAGAATTTTTAATGAAGAACTACATTATACCTACTCACTACTCTCTATCTTGAATTATTCCTCTATTTTTCTTATCTTTTGTTTGTCACTCTCCTCAAAGGCCTATATAAGAATATATGTTCGTTGATATTTACTCTCCCCATGAATATTCATATACCTATCTTATGACTCATGTACATGTGGACTACATGCACATTTACATAATTGCAAATCCTAACACTTGTGCATTTATTACATTGCATGAAATAACTACTTAAACCTTAATCTATGATTAATTCCTAATCTAGAAATGTACCCAAGGTGGTACATTGGCATGTACCAAATAATATAATATACTCTAATATTCCCCTGTATTACATTATTTGGGTATTGAAGATTTTAGTTTTCAATATGGATCGTTGTCTTTCAAATATTCTTCAACTTAATCCAGTCCTTCTATTTCATTTGGTTTGTTCATCATGTTGTCTTCATTATGGTTCTAGAATTCAAGTTATTTTCTTATGTTTCCTTTGTTTGAACCTATATGAGTATCTTCATATTATTTATTTAGCTTACCTCAATCTATTTTTAGCATAAAAGTAGTTTCTTTCATCATCATCTTTTTATTTTTGTTGTGCTTCCTCTTTGTCATTTTTCATATTCTTTATTTTTTTTGCATTTTTACTAGAGAAATATATTCTTCATGATGAGTTAGTATATCATCACAATAATATTGACTAGGATCATTATTTTATTTCATTTTTTGAAAGATTTCAAAAAATAATTAATGATAGATATATCATCAAACATTCTTCTGATGTAAATATAACCATATTTTAAGTATTCCACCAAGCTCTAAAAAGTACTTCATGAATATAACCAATTAGAATTGTAAAGTTTCCTTATTTTGCTTCTTTTAGGAATAATGAGAATATTTCCTTTTTGCTAGTGGATAAATACTTGTATCCTTCAAAAGTATATATTAGATTTTGAGAGTAAAATTCAACTTCATGAAATAGTTTCTCATTATAGAATGCATTCCTCACTATTTCATCCATGTTTTCTTTTTAAATTATTCTTTGAGGTAGAATTACTTGGAGCTCCTTAGATTTTTTAGAATACCTTGAGAATCTTAGTGCTCAATCAATGAAATTTAGTTTTCCCAAATCACTAGGTAGAGTATCTTTCACTTCTCAAGTAATTAGAACAATTTTGATGGAAGTTTTGAATTTCAAAACCCTTGTAGTTGTCTATCTTATGACTCCCAAGTTTTAAGTATATGCTCAACCTTGCTAAAAATTTTTCAATTTTACAAGTTTTGTAAAATGCCTTCTATATTTCAAGTGTTTGAATGTATAATAAGTCTTGATAGCATGCTTAGATTTTTCTAGTTTGAGTTGAATTCCTTTTGCCTCCCTAATGTTCAACTTCACTTTCTTGCCTTATATATCCCTAATAACTAGTAAGTAGAAAGCTAAAGATAAGTGATGACGCACCTTCAAATTTTAATAAGGTTCTTTTCCTTTAAGATATTTTAGTTGTATTAATGACTCATAAATTAGTGTAAGAGACTAATGTAAAATAAAAAATTTAACTTTCAAGTAGTTAATGGTTTTGCTTCTTTTATCCTTCAATTCTCAATGGTTCAATTTTCTAAATTCCAAGAAACTAAAGTTTGATGTGTTATTCCTTATATATCCCTAATTTGGAAATTTAGAAAGTATATTATTTGAAAACAAATATTTCAATTTTGCAATGTTGAAAACCTTATATCTCCTAATTATTTATTTGCAAATATTTTAATGTTTGAATATCATGTAATTTGCATTATTTTTTAAGATATTCTCCCTTTGATTTAATTACCTTATAATTCACTAAGGTTAGTATTTTGTTAGTTATTCATTGCAATAATTAGTAAAATTAAACATTATATTAAGCACCTTATAACTCCTTATAATTAAGGAAAGAACATACTAAATTATGTAAACCTTTACCTTTATTGCAATGTAAAATGTGCATGTTGATTGGCTTTTGGTTTGACTCTTAAATCTAAGCTTTGGTGATGTAATGCTAGTATTCTATATATGACAAAGAGTATTTATTGCTCATGGGTGCCTTATGAGTCTTCCTCCTCCTTCTTAAATGCACTTTGACTCCACTCAAAGCTTGAATCTCCAATGCTCAATCTCATGCTTCAAAAAATTATAATTTTCTTCAACTTGGGTGTTTTAATAGGCTTTATCCCTTCTTGAAGCTCTATCTATGTGGTGCGTACATTGCTCAGGTGGTAAGTTGAGGTTACAGTCTTGATGGGCATTATTTTAGGTGCCTCCAATGCTCTTATATTCATTTGAATAATGTGTAATAATTATTATACCTTCTAACCTTCAAATGATGCTTTCAATGCTCAAGATGAGCAGTACTTTATCATGAGCACTTCCTTCCTATGCAAGAATTAAAAGGTATATTTAGGTACCTTATTTTTTTGTTCCACGTGGAACACTATACCTTGGCTTAATATAGAAAATGATACTCCTTTCCCTTGTATGTAAGGATGCCTTAAATATCTTCTCTTCCATGAATACTTCTTTCCAACGAATACAAAATATTTGGTCTTGGTTTCAACACTTTATTTCAAGTAAGTGGTGATGCTACTCTTCCATGAATTTGGATCCAACAATGATGGTTCTATTGCGCTCCAATGTTTTCCTCTTAGGTGATGATTCTACTATGAAAATGGTGGATTTAGGTGCTTCAAACCTATATTCTTAGCTAGAAGTTCATTGAAGTTATTGTTTGGGTAATGCACTATTTTTTTACACCTTGATTTTTATGTAACTTGCTTATTTATGCTTGAAATATGTTATCCTTTATGCTAGTGTTCTTGATTTATGTGGATTTGTATTGGATCATATGCTCATTACGTAGAATCTTTTATGTTGCATATTATATTGCTATAGCCACTAAATTTTGGTGTCTTTGGACACCTTAAAATTTGACTATTTGATCCCTTCATTGACTCTCTTCCTTGACTTGAATTTTGCTCTACAAATTTGATGATATGGTCCCTTTGTAGATGTAGAATGCTTGATATTGTAGTGTCTTAAGATACTTTGGATTTTATGCTATCTTGGATATGTAGGACAAGAGAAATATGGTGGAATAATATAATGAAAATAGATTTGCAATAGTTAGAATATAATATCTTAACTTGCATCTAAACTTTGAGATCTTTAAATCTCTCTTCTTATTTTTAATTTTCTCTCTTCCTTGATAAAGTGGCTTCTTCCTCTACTCGTTGGTGGAAAATGGTGATTTGATGTTGCCCTCCTTACTATACAACTCTCTCATATATCTCCTTTTATTGGTTAAAGGTAACAATAATGAATCCAAGCTCTTTAATTGTGCAATGAATATTCCCTTTTGAATAGCTTGAATTTGCACTAATTTTCACCTAACTTAAATACTTAATGCACCTTTAATAACTAGTATCATGCAATAATAATTTTTTCTCATTGCTCTTTTCTGAAATCTTAATCTATGCAACCTTAACTTAAGAATAATGTCTTCTTTGCTTTTACTAGAAGGTAGGATGTTGATATTTTTCTTTCTTTTGAAATATATCTAACTCCCCCTTTTTGTGTGTAGGTTATAACCCTTGTAGAAACTATCTTCTACACTTCCTTTAAGACTTAATATGCAACCTTCTCCTTGCAATTTTTAAACTCTAATATGGTGTTTAATCAAACTAAATAATGAACCAAGTAACTAATGTTCAAGTAATGAACCTTTTGCATCAAATTTTCTTACCTTAATAACCTCTATAGATGATGGAAATCTTGGTGATTTTATTCACCTAAATTCTTCCTTGTATTAGATGAAATCATAAATATTCCTTTTTTTCTAAAAAAACTATTTATCCCACCAATTTTTAGCTTTGAAACCCTCTAACTTGCTTCCAAAAAATATAGTTTTATGGCTTTAAATCTCCTTCAATATGCTCTCTTGAAATCTAAAACTTAGAAACTACTATTGCTATCCTTATTGCTGCCCTTTCACATTCAATATCTCCTTCAAAATTATATTCTTGAATCTCCCAAATTTGGTAGGAAATTCCTCCAAATTATAGCTAAGATTTTCCTTCAAGAAACCTTCACTTTTCTGCTATCAAACTAGCAACCTTATTTTTTTAAAATAACATTCAATGGCAATCTCTAAATATCTTAGATTTTTTGGCTTCTTCTAACTCCTTTTATCCTTTAGCCTCCTTGTTAAATTTTGACTTTAATATTGAACTTCTTCTCAATATTCTAACTATCTTGAGGTTTTTACTATTCTCCTCTAAAATTTGGAAAACTCCTTGCCAAATTCTTCTCCCTTTGGGATTTTTGTCAAATGGAAACAATTGTCCCAAAATATTCCTTTATCAGGAACTCCTTGCTATTAATTTTCTCCAATGAGTTCTAGAAAATCCTTCAATGGCCTTATTCAAATTCTCCAATGAGGTTTTTCTAGCCTTCTTCTTCCTTAAGACCTCTTCTCTAGGGTCTTCAAATTTTAGCAACTTCTCTAGTCTTATCAATGAGACATTTCCTTCAATATTCAAATATGAAGTCTTGCAATGAGATATCCATCTTGGATCTCTAAAATTTGCTGGTTCTAAAATCTAAAATAGGATTTTTTCTAGTCCTTATCTATCTCAATCTTCTAAAATTTGAAGTTCTTCAATGGGACCTCTTGAGGATCTCTTCAAATTCTTGAGTTGTTTCCTCCTCTTCCTTCAATTTATAATCTATAGTATTCAATTTTCAATGGAGATCACAAACCTCCATTCTTATCCTATTATATTCTCTGGAGTTTCTTAAATCTTATCTTGAAAACTTCATAGGAGTCTCTTCTTCTTAAATATACAATAAGGCTCGTATAGCCTTTTTGTCTCTTCTGCAATCTTGCAATGGGACCTTCTCCTTAGGCCTCCAAATTTTTGATCTTCCATTTTTTGCTTTAGGTATTGGAATGATTCCAAAGAAGATATTCTTCCTAGATCTTTGTAGGAAACTTCACATTTTTTGAATCTCCTTTTATTGCAATAAAGTATTAGGATTGTAATGGAAGAAACTCTAAATATAGAGATAATAAATCTTCACTAGTTGATTTATCAATCTAGTGGAATCAGTGCTAAGTCCTAGTCTTCGCGCATTTTTCTATAACCTTGTGGAAAGACTAGCCAAATGCAATTATATGAAAATGAGATTTCTAATCTCCTATCAATATTTCTTATGGGTCTCTCTCTATTTAATATTGATATACCATGGCTCTAACACCACTTTTAGCTTTTGAGGATGTATATTAAAGGAAATGCAACCACAAGATGTAAAATAAGCAAGCTATAATAACTATGTGATAATGGTACTATAATATGTAGGAAACCTAGATGATAAACTTCTGCAATAACTCAATAATATGTCATTAATAAAATGCCACAAAAATAGTACAATGCAATATAATGGAGGACTTGAACACTTTATATTTTTTAATAAAAAACTACATTGTACCTACTCGTTACTCTCTATATTGACATCATTCCTCTCTTTTTCTTATTTTTTTAATCTTTCCTCAAATGCCTATATATAGGAAGATATGTTCCTTGGCATTCAATCTACTCATTACTCTTCATCTACCTATCCTATGACTCATGTACATGTGGACTATATGCTTATTTACATCATTGCACATTCTAACACTTGTGCATTTATTACATTGCATAAAATAACTAGTTAAACCTTAATCTTAGATTAACTCCTAATCTAGAAATATACCCAAGGTGGTACATTGGCATGTACCAAATAATGTAATATACTCTAACACGTTCCCTATGGTGTCTTTATAGGGAATAAAGGAATCAATCCCTCTTAGGACTAGGATCCTTGGTCAGGTAGTGTTGCACTCCTTTGAGGTTTTGAATGGAGATTTGGTAGACCTTTGACCTAGCTTGGGTCCCTTATCAAAAATATCAGAGCCAGTTCTCGATGGGAATGGGGTCCTCAAGAAGGTGAAGCTTGGTAGTTCATATTGTTTGAAGGGTGGTTTCATAGGGAAAATACTTTGGTTGATTTACAAAATCCAAGTGCATGCTTATTTTCTTACATAGTGGTGGTCTCTAATTTTTTAGGCAAGAGTGAGTCAAAAGTTTTATTTAATTTATCTTTGGACTAAAACAAGCTTTGTGTACCTAAATATCTTATGAATATTACAATATACCAAGGTTATTTCAACTTGGTGGGTAATTTTTTGGGTATACAACCAGTTATAGATGTATTCAAAAGGTGGGCTCTCTCCAGCTAGAGATCACTAGGTCAACTAGATATAGTAGCTCTTCCAAATGTCTTCTTCATGTTCAATCAAAATTATGAGGAAGAGTTGAGGCACATCTAAAGTGGTGGCCCATGTTTTTATGGAGAAAGAGGTCTCTTAGGCGTTGGAGTATTGATTTCAACCTTATTTTGTAAAAATTTAAATTTTCACCCCTTTGGGTTATGATCCCCAGCCTTTCATTTGACTATTACCATGATGATATCTTGAGTGGCATCACTAAAGCAGTGGGAGATATTATCCTAATAGATCATACCACAAGGGCCAAATAAAGAATGATTTTTGTGTGAATATTAATTAATGTTGACTTAGAAGTAGATCTTCCATCACCCATTGAGCTAGTATGGCTCTTGGACATAGGCTACCGTTTGCAAAAATTAGACAAATATTTTTAGTGATCATAATAAATCTAGACACATCCTTGCAATCTCTACCAAGAATTAAAAAAAAATGCTTGGTCCAAGGTTAATCCTAAAGGTAAACCTTCCTGAAAGCCCTTTCTAGAAAATGAAGCTAGACCCTCAGCTCAAGTATTAGAGAAAGCTAGTATTACTATCATTTCTCAAACGTGTGATAAGGTTGTAGTTCTTGAGGTGTAGGTGGTTACATCAATTAGCTTAGATACTCTACATTAGTACTTAGAGATTTTCCCCATCATTGAAGATGGTGGCTAGACCCACTCTCTTCAGGTTAGTTCTTAACCTCCCTTACCTTTATTGAATGATCAAAATCCCTTGAGTTTTTGGACTCAATTTGAGAGTTCTAGTAGGTATTGACTTAACCCCCAACCCTGAGGATTCTCATACAACTCTTTAGGGGGCTCAAAATAATACTCCCATGTTGGATAAGAAATCTCAAGGTTATAAAACTTGTAGTGATAAAAAGGTTGAGTTGATGTGGAGGTGGAGCATAAGCTAGGGGGACCTCCAAACAAGGACATCAAGGAAAAGGAAACATAATCTAAAATAGCTAATGGTACTTAGATGTTGTTGGATCTAGAAGAGGGTAGAATGTCTAGAGGAAAACAATTGAATATTACCTCCTTTAGTTCTTAATATCCTCACTATCATGAGGGTGGAAAGAAATCCTCTACCATTTCTCATAATTGATGCTCCTATCTTAGAATATAAAATACCTAAATGGTCTTACAATTTAGATATTGGTAACATCCCTAATCTAATTTATTAATGCTAAGGTAAGATATTTTATTGCTACTTGTAGGTCATTAGGTCATTCTCTTATTGCTTATACGTTTGATTTTGTGACTCTATTGCATGAACTTATTGCTTATATTAATTCTAGGCTTTATCTGCGTTCTCCCAAACTTTTGTTCTCAAGTTTGGATAGGAAAATCTCAAATTTAAATTTTGAATTAAAAAGAAGTGAGAATTCATATGGAACAACTCTTGATAATTCTAGTATGTTGGGGTGGTGTCCTCAAGAGGATGAGTGGATCTACTGCTTAGGTATGTGGAACTAGAAATTTTTTTACAAACTTTTATGTTTTCCCCTTGGGACCTCCTAGTGCAGTTCTAGTGAGACTCATCTTTTAATTGTATATCTAGTTTGAGAGAGGTTTATATGGTTCCTTGCTCAGGGGTGCCACTATCTAGTTGTTAGTGGATTTTATTTTGTCACTTTTCAACCAATTTAAATTTTGCTTCAGTTCCTAGATTGCAGTTTCTAAATTTTGGTTGTTCTATTTGGAACCTGACACCTTTTCATCTCTATTTAAAATTTGATTCTATCTCTTTGGCATCAAATCATGGTTTGTTTCTCTTGGATTTGGCTTGGATGGGAATTACTTCTCGGGTTTTGGTGTTCCTACCCCTGATCTTGCTTTTCAAATTTTATCTCATTCTTTTGGAGGCTCCTTGGATGGGATACATGTCTCCTATTTCTCTTGGTTCTCTAGGTTCTCATGGATATTTGTCTTCATCGAGATCCTGTAAATTCTTGGCCTTCTAGATGGGTCTATACTCTTTGATTTTTGTTTGGTTTCTCCTTAGAATCTTGTGCTTCTAGTAGTAAAAGGTTCAAGGACGCTTCAAAACCCCTTATTTTATCTAATAAAAAAAAAAAACCTTCATCATACATTAAAATACTTGGTAGATGAGAAATATTTCAATAAATCATTAAAATTAAAGAGAATCAACTATATCCCCACACATGTTATGAGTAAAAGGTAAAAGAAATCATAGATATACAAGACTGACAAATAATATATAAAAAGAGAAAAAGTTAAATAAAAATGATTATTTTCAAATAATCTATCATATTTTATTTTTATATGACTATTGTATAATCATATTTACTAAATTATAATTATATATATCTATATATAACCTATTATATATGTGTAATTTTTTTTTTTTAGAAAGTTAAGAGTTTTACTTTCCAAGCTAAGACTTTTGTTTTTTTGATATATAGAAGCAATGGTTACAATCACGATTTTTAGTAACTACCAGCACAGCTAGTAGGGTTCAAACTATCTACGAAGGCTCCCGAGACTTCCACCATCTCGGTATATGGTAACCCGGTGTGAGATGGGGACGGTCGGACACATAGGGGTTGCACTGTCGTCATCAATTTGGCGCACCACTCAGAGGAATCGGATCTGGGCTACTGTATGTGTATGGGCAAGCCCGTGGGATTGGAACCTAGGTCTTCTCTCGGTAAACGCCCCAACTTACCAATCCACCTAGATCCACGGACTCCAAGCTAAGACTTTATTCATGTAAACAAATTTTAATATTTTTGTGTAAGTTTTGATAGAAAGGGTTAAACTTTTGAGCAATACATAAAAAAAAGTATTTATATTATAGATCAAGCTAGGATTTAAGTTTTGATAGGTTTAAATCTTAATAAAATACAAGTTATAAGGGTAAAAATTTAGGAACTTAGGAGTTCTATTTTCCATGCTAAGACTTTATTCTTGTATACGAATTTTTATATTTTTATAAGTTTTGATAGAAGGGATTGAACTTTGGGCAATGCATAAAAATCTATTTATATTATAGATCAAGCTAGGCTTATATCTTTCGTGGGTTCTTTAATATTAATTTTAATATATAAAATTACGTACTGATAGGTTTAGATCTTAATAAAAATAAGAGTCTAATGCATGTGAGCAATAGGTACTTTACCCAAAATAAGTATAAGATAATTCATTAAAAATTAAAAATTAATTTACCTTATAAATTTTGTAAAGTAAATTTCCTTTATTAATTTAATTAATATTAAGCACACAAACATTTATAAAAGTTGAAAGACTTTTACGGATTGAAATTTATTCATTATTTTTTCTAGCTATAGAGTGTTCAAATAAAATTTTAAACTTATAATTGATGAAGATTTAAAACATTAAATATGTTTATAGTTCTATAATTATAAATTTATTTTATTTTATTTGTTTTGTTTAATTATTGATAAATAATTATATTTAAATTTTAAAAGCTCAATTTAAATAATATTAGATTAATTTATTAAAATTTTATTATTTAAAAAAAAAAACAAGATAAAAATTCAAATATTACAAAACAACATAATTAATTTATTAAAAAAATAAAATGAAAATACTAAAAGTATAACAATAAATTTATAAAAATAAATTTGAAGGCATAAAAATTCTTCAAAATGGTGATGATTTAGTTTTTAAATTAAAATAACATTTAAAACCAAATACATATATTTTTAGTAATAAGTTTTTGTTTTTCTAATTAACCATACCAAAAATTTTAAGATATAAAATAAGTATTTAAATACATAAAAATATTTAAATTATAAAATAATAGTTAACATCTCTTGGGATGAATAAATGTTTTATTTATCATCTTAAACAACAAGAAGAATTGATTTATGTAATCTATTTGTTGTTTAACTATATTAAATATAATATTGTAAATCAACTTATTAATTTTTGTATTTCTCCTCACAGAGAGGGCCTAAGAGGGCTTGAGTCTCACCATAGCAGACAGGGCCTTATAAGTCCTTTTACCCAAATTTTGAGTAACAATGTATGGACCTAACCAATTAGCTACAAATTTATCACGAAGATGTGGTAATGCATTGGTATTTTGTTGATTCTCTTTAAGAACAAGATATTTCAAATGCACTTCAAATTTTCAACATGACTATTATAACATCACTTTATTTTATGCACCACACATAGCACTAGCAATCTGAATTATAAACTCCACGCTATCCCCCTTTTAATTCAAAAATTAAAACTCCACACTGTCCCTTTTAATCCAAAAATTAAAAACAAAATAATGACCTTATGACTCCCTAAGCAAGTGCATACCTTAGACTTTGGAAAATATTTATTTCACAAAAAATTATCTCCACTTGCTCTAGCTACTGATGCGATTCAAACCTACGTCTCTTGTTGGCCTACGTCATAGCTTTGGAGCCTTACCATGGCACAGAGGTCCCATGAGGGTTTCCTCTCTAAGGGCTTCCTCCACGAGGGTTTCATTCCCACTCCGGCTTTGATGCTCTAAAACCCTTTGAGCGGAAGACCCCCTTTCTCCCATTCTAGATCTAGATGCTAGTCATGCTTAGTTTCTCTCTTGTGGTCTGTGACCAAGATTTTTTGCTTGTTGGGGGTCTTTCTCGTATGTTTAGCTCTCTTATGGGTTTGGTATCATCACTCTTATTTGGAGCAGAGGGTCGAATGTTGATCCAAAATTGTAATGGTGATCTGTACTATTATAATGCAATTAAAAATTCTAGTTGCTGACCCCTTGGCTAGCGCTTGCTCTAATTGGTGGGTGTGTTGGGTGGTTGTGTTTCTTGGGTTTTTTACTAGCTTCAAGGGACTTAGTTGGATTGTGTATCATTTCTTCTAGGTTCGGTAGTTTCATGTTTTTTTGGCTTTCCAAGGAGAGGAAAGGGTCATCTACCAACCCAAACCCATTGGGGTGAGCTTGGTATAGTGTTTGGCTATAGAAATATGATGGTGTTCCCTTGGTTGGCTTTGGCTCTAATGGCTTGGCTACTCTAGTTGGATGGTGCTTGGATGGCTCTGTTGCTAGGGTTCTCTACCAGTAGTGGGTTCGTGGCTGGTTTATACCACTTTCTTTTGGGTTCGGTAATTTCTTGTTGTATTTGGTTGTTTCGAGGAGACAGGACCAAATACCGATCTAAAAAAGTTGGGGTGAAAGTGGGTTGTTATGCTACGATGGTTTTCAACTTTTGGTCCCATGTCTCTGGTGGGTTTCCTAGCTTTGATAGTTTGCAGAGATCTCTTTATCTAGTTCCAACAGTGGTGGTGTGTTTGATCCTAGGGTTGTAAGACTTATTTTTTTGGGATCTTACCCTTCTCCCTCTCAAGTGCAGTGCAGAATGTTGTTATCTCCTTTCTATTCTACCTTAAAGTAGTTGTTCTTGAAACTTTTTTGGTTGGCTTCAGCATGATTTGTGGGTTTTGTGGAATTTCTTGTGCAAATCTCCTAGATAGATTTTGAAAGCACGAGATTCTGGGCGAAGGAAACACTAATTGCGATGCATTCAAAATCAAATACGCTTAAGTCCTAGAAATGTAGAATGCATGAAATGAAAGAGACGCATTGAAATGAGATACAAGCAAATGGAGAAAACACAGCCCTTTCATTAAACTCTCTTGATCTCTGTTACAAATACGCCTCCTCCCTTTTCAGGGGCTAGGAGCGTTAAAAGAATTTGATTACAATCGAGACTTAAGGTTCCTCTTTCCGCGTGCCCACACTTGAAATGGGCGGGCCAAGATGATGTCGCCGCTGATGTTGATGAGTCCTTGACCTCTGCTGCTCCTCCTACGAACAAAGAAACAACGAAGATGTCAGTAGCACCTGCTGCAAATAAGAAGTGTTTGTTCTCTAAAATCGCCAAAAGATGCATGTAAACATTTGTATGAAACAGTGGGTAAAGTGAGTCCAAATGGCCTGAAAACCTGACAGAGGACAGAAAACATCACCAGAGGGCCACTGCCATCGAGACAGTCGGCCAATCTGCCTTCAACTGGAATTCGTCCCTGGGCAGGACGAATTCTGACTGCAATTCGTCCCTGGGTGGGACGAATTCTTCTGTGTTGGAAAAGCCGACTTGATGCTGCTCCAATGTCGAATCCCGAGACCTCCAAAACACCTGCAAACAGAGGGGTTATGTAATTGGGGCCATTTTGGGACGACCCAGATGGTCGGATTCTCCCAATTTGGCCTCTATCCTCGGGAATTCGATATCGCCACCTGCAAGTTAGTAGGACAACAAAGCGACAAAAGGCATGATAAAATCTGATCAAAATGTTATGAAATTGAAGCTATGAGTTAACCAAATAGAATAACATGAGATGCAACCTGAAACAATAATCTAGAATGCTTTTAGAATAAAACTTAGAAAGTGCGGGGGTGCCCAAGTGGGCCTCCCACCGTTGGCACTTGATTTTGGCGCCAATCCACTAGGGATGGGCCCAAAACCTCTTAGGATTGGGATGTCTGCAAATTGGTGGTGTAAGGTGGTCAAATGTTGGATTTGGGTTGGATCCACGCTTCCAAAAGCCACCCAATAACCTCCCTTGCAAAAGAGATTAGTGGATGTGAGAAGGTGAATCAAAAGGATGCAAGTGGGTATTCAATCGGACAACACTTCGTTGCTTGAAATCGCCTCCAATCTGTATCTTTTGGGTGAGAAAAGTCCCACCTTTTATAGACCCATGGGGTCTCTTTTGAGAGGGAAGCATAAGCGCCATGTGTTGGTCATAGGTGCCATGTGGCGGTCATGTCTTCCCATGAGGGAGGAGAGTCCTCCATGACTTGGGCTTTCATAACTGCCTTTGTGACGAGTCCTCTAACGGCCTATCTGTCCACCCACACATGCGTGCGAGGCAGGAGTCATCAACTGACTGTCTCGGGCTGCCACTTGGCACCATTCTTCTTTTTGCCCGTTAAACTCGGAATTCGTCCCTACCAGAGACGATTTCAGAATTCGTCCCTGGGTGAGACGGATTCCAGTTAGTATTCGTCCCTGGGTGAGACGAATACTGAGCAAAGTGTCTAAATGTGCCAAATTGCCTCTTGACCTTACAAAATTGCTATGAAAGTGGTTAGGACCACTTGTTTGACCTCTGAGGGCTGCCCTGGGGGCTGTGTTTGTCAAAGCGATCAGTGTTTGCAGTCACATAATCGGATTGGTGTTGTTTTGGTGTCTACAGATGCCCCTTTTTGGGATGCGTTGTGCATAGCGCAGCGTCGAGCAAAAATAGATAACCAAAGCACTAATGATTAGGGTTTCTTGGTAACCTAACCAACTTTTGATGCCCCAAGCATGGAAAGGGCATGCATTCTTGAATCCTTGCTTCGACGAGCTAAGGAGTTTGATTTCAAGTGTTAACCTATTTTGGTGAGGTGTGACTTGAGCTTGGACATTGATCGGTCATGATTAGGCAAAGGGCGCAACCTTTTATCCTCGGGGGAACCTTGTGTTCATGATTCACGAAATGCCAAGTGTTTGATTGATTTGATTGTTGCTTGTTTACTGCCCCAAGCGGGAGCGTAATTGTCTTTGTCAATGATTCTTTGAATGCATGTCGTTTTCCTTAATTGGGTGTGTGATTGTTGATTGGTGACTAAGTGTGACTACCCCCTCAAGCGACGAATCGATGAGGGAATGACCTTCATGAGAAAAGCGACGAGTCGCTTGACCCAAGATGACTTGTGCAAGGGTGCCTTTAGATGTTTTACCGTTTAAGAATGTGCAATTTTTCCAACATTTGGACCTATTTTTGGTGGGTGTTAACCCTTTTGGTGATGCCATAATGGGGTGAAATCATCGAAAACCCATCTTCCCGTGGAGCGGTCCGGCTATGGTAGCCTTCTTGGGGAAGTAGGAGAGTGACAATTTGAACCCCGACATCGAATTTATTTGCCTAGAGGTTAAGTGCAAGAGCACTTGTGTCCGGCAATGCTTATTGCTGGATGTTTTTGTGTTGCATTTATTTGTTGTTTTTTGTTTTTTTTTTTTTGTGACACCATTTGGGGATTAAATTATCGGAAATCCGTCTTCCCGTGGAGCGGTCCGGCTATGGTAGCCTTCTTAGGGAGTAGGATAGTGATAATTTGTGACTCCCAATGTCTATTTTGTATGCCCTGGATGTCAAGTGCAGCAGCACTCTTATCGGGCAAATTTATTGTCTGTTTTTAGTGCATTTTTGATCATTTTTTGATGTTTTTGAAGTGCTGGTCTGAATTCGTCCCTGGGTGGGATGAATTCCAGCTGTAGAATTCATCCCTGGGTGGGACGAGTGCTAACCTGAGTGCTCGTCCCAGTCAAGGATGAATTCCAGCTCAAAAGGCCTATTTAAGGGCCAAAACTTGAATTTGGGCTCATTTGTGTCATTTTTTTCTTGCGATTTTGGAGCTGTGGGAGGAGGAGGTAATTCTGCGAAGCGAAGCGCTGTTGGAATTCTCTCTGCCATCATGAGTGCACAAACTGGTTCGAGCGACGGAGCCGAAGCGAAACCTGTAAGTGCCTCCTAGAGTTTATTTTTGTTTAAATTTGCACTTGTTTTATTTAATTATTTTTGTGATGTTTTTTTTCAAAATATGTTTTAAAACTTAAACCCTGAAACTGGATTGAAGACAACTAAGACTTATCTACCAATTAAAAAACCCAAAACCAACATTTTTTTTTTTGAATTTTTTTTACTTTAAACAAAAAACCGAAGGTTTGTTTTTTTTTTTATTTGAATTTTTGCTTTTTTATTGTTGTACAGTTCTTTTCCATGATTTTTAATTTTTTTTGTTGAATTGTTTTCTTTTGCAGGTTAGGAGCCGGTACCGTGTACCTATCGCCTTTACTGAGGCGCGGGGTGCACTGACTGATGATGATTGGGAATGGCTTGATGCCCTTGGGCTCAAGTAGGTGTCTCGACTGGAGCCTGTGGTCCCGGATCAGGCCTATCTGATGGCCTTGATCAAACTTTGGGATCCGCGGACCAACACGTTCCATCTCTCGACAGGGGAGATGACTGTGACTTTGGAGGATGTCTATCGGTTGCTTCGGATTTCGATAGATGGACTGCCTATTAGGACATCGCCGCGTGATCAGCGGACTGCTGTACTTACGAGATGCTTTGGGCATGGGGAGCGGTTGGGTGTAGCGAACCCAGTGGAGACAGCCGAGGTGGACTGCCAGGCTGGCGGGATTTTGGTTGGCTGGTGGCAGGAGAGGGGGGTGTTAGGAGTGAGGCACGCATTCTTGATGGGCCTCATTTCTAACATGCTTCTACCTGATTCGTCAGGCGTGAGGTTCCCGTGGAACCTGCTGGATTTGGTGTGGCAGTTGGTAGAGTGCCCGATAGAGGCACCGCTGATTTTGAGATGGGGACAGACATTGTTGGCACAGCTCTACGGGGAGCTGTATGGGGTCCGCTGTCGGCAGCGGAAGGGGGTCAGCTGCAGTTATCTACTGTAGTGCTGGGGTTGGCAGCACATAGCAGTGGAGAGGCCGACCGGGTTACCATGGATGACTCGGGCGGTGATGGATGATGTGGAGATAGGCTATGCAGTTTTGTGGCGGCGGTCTGCGGAGCAGGGGCAGAGTCGGCGATGGGAGGTGTCTGTAGAGCACTATACCGATGCCTTCTCTCGGCTCACTCTAGGGGAGGTGGTTTGGCGCCCTTATCGGGACTGTCCAGCCTGGCCGGAGGCTGGAGAGTGGCTCCGACGGGTACGCAGGGAGCGGTGGTTGATTGGGCGGCACGGGACCGAGCATGAGTTCTTCTCATATAGTCGGGTTACACGACAGTTTGGGGTGCGCCAAGGGTTGCCTGGTGAGCCCGTGGTCTATCGACGCCGGGGAGATGAGAGGGCTCTAGATCCACCGGTCACCGTGCCATTGGGCGAGGAGTCAGATGCGGTGATTGACGTCCCGGACGTAGATGACGTCGGGACTACCACTGAGTATGACTCGTGGTGGGTGCTACGGCGATGGAGAGGGGAGGGGCCACTAGGAGGCGCAGAGGCGGTAGTGGAGGGTGGTGAGGTAGTAGGGGATGATTGGGGAGGTCCGTTGGATGATGCGGACATGGTGGATGTGGGGAATGAGGATGTTGATTTTGGTGCTCCGGATCGGCCGGACATGCAGGATGTGGAGGAGCAATGGGAGCTAGAGCAGGCTGTTGTTCCAGAGGGTCCTGTTCGTCAGGCAGATACAGAGGAGATGGAGTCTGAGGTATGCGCTGAGATTGCATGACTGACAGAGCTGCTACGGATATGGGATCTGGAGCTGGGGGACGCGCTGCGGGAGAGGGATCTTTTGCGGGCCCAGCTAGCAGAGCGGGATAGGGTTTTGGCACAGCGCGATGATGCAGTGTCTTACTATCATCGGTGAGAGGCAGAGTGGTGTAGGCACCGGATAGACTTGGAGAGGGAGGTCATCCGCCTTGGTGGGCGGCTACCTGAGCCCTCGGTCAGTGGATCTTCACGGCGGACGAGGGATAGTGCGACTGAGCAGTCAGCATCATCTCGTCGTCGACGATTAGATGAGGGAGGCGGTAGCAGGCATGATGCGGGGGCTGGCAGTAGCCGCCCTATAGGGTCCCATAGGACCCACACCATGGGGGGTAGTTCCCGTCGCACCGATCCTGCGTGATCATGGTGGTCGACGCCTTAGGTTGGGTTTTTGGATATGATTGCGGGGTCTGAGGACCAGTTTTGTAGCCTGCGGGCATTTTTTTTGACGATATATATATATATACCGATTTTATTTTGTTTATGTACATGTGATGATCTGATGTTTATTCATGATGGCTAATGACTATGCATGTTTATTTATTTTGATGAATGCTTATGCAAATGATGAATGCAAATGTTTTTGATTTTTATGTGATATGCAAAGTGAAATGGATGAATGAAATTTGTGATGTTTGGCTATGGCACCATAGACTGTTAGGATTCTGTTTATTTTGTTTTTGGGCGATTGCTATGATGTATGGCTCTTGTATGTATACATGTGGTTTTCTCTTTTTGTATTTTTTGATGGTATTGTAAGGATGAAAAGTAGCGCAGTTGGTTTAGAAATGTAGCTAAGGTTTTTCGAGACTCAGACGATTTTAACTCACTAGCCACGATTGTACTTTGTCTTACAAGACTTTTGAACAAGGTATGAATCGGACTTGTTTTTGACCAAGCTATTTCACATCCCCGTGTGTGCAATTGAGTTCATTTTTGTGGTATTTATCAGGATACCGCCAGTGCCAGATGGGCTTTCAACCGAACCTGTACTGAGGATCACCTAATTAGCTCCACTAACTCCTTTGTTGTATTTAGTTAGATTAATCTGCGGTGTTATCCAAGATGCCATAAGCTAGCTCATCCACATGCAAACATTGATCTGTACGCAAGTTAATGTGACAGATATATCATCATGCGAGAGGTTTACCGCCAGTTATCGATAGGCTATCAACCAAATCGGTACTGAGGCTTGCCTCATGACCTTTTAGAATGCTGAGAGTTCCAGGGATTCAAGTTCAACTCCCTTCTTTTCTTCAATTGTATTGGGATACTTGCTCGTTTGTAGTGATAAGATCACTGTTTATTTTGATTTGTTTTTCTTTTGAGCAAGGGATTGGGGATATGGAGTGATGAAAATCACTATCGTTTGTGCCGTTTGATGTGTGCACTGTAAGATGTCAAATATTTGATTTTTGACGTTTTGCAAATTTTTGATGTTTTGCAATTATTGAGAACTAGGGATTCTTAGGGAATTGGGTAGGGAGGATGCTTGTCCTTTTGCCAACTCTCAGCATTCTTGGGGTCATTCGCACAGGGGGATGAGCAAGATAACCGTTTCGCTTTTGGTGACCTGGATTACTGTGCAGGTTTCATCTTTCGTTCACACAACTTAGGAATTGTTTTATGTGTTTTAATTTGTGTTGGGATGTTACGTAACAAGGTGTATTTCAAGTGTAACTCTACCTTCGTAAAATCTGTCTGACTCGGTACATTACGTAGCTAAAGAGCAAAATGATGACTGAATCACGAAAACTCTTGATACATTAAAAGACCACTGACTCTAGTGTGGTAAAAGCAATGCATGGTGTTTTTGTTGTTTTTGTAAAATGGAACAGTGTGGAACAAGATGGACTAGTAGAGCAATTACAGCCTATGGTGCCTTTGACCTATACGACCACAAATATGCAATGTATGGATGCAATGCTTAATGCAGCTACATATTTTTGTATTTTTGATGGATTGATTTTTGTGAATATGAATATGAGGTGCGAGAAGAGCTCTCTATTGATGAATTTGAGTATGCCTAGAAATGAGATGCAAATTTTTGTTGTTTTTGATTATTTTTTTTATTTTTGACTTTCAAGGAGAATCCTTGGAGCATTTTGGGTGACCAAGTGATTGCGATAATCCTTGGAGCTTTTTGGGTGACCAAGTGATTGCGATAATCCTTGGAGCTTTTGGGGTGACCAAGTGATTGCGATAATCCTTGGAGCTTTTTGGGTGACCAAGTGATTGCGATAATCCTTGGAGCTTTTTGGGGTGACCAAGTGATTGCGATAATCCTTGGAGCTTTTTGGGTGACCAAGTGATTGCGATAATCCTTGGAGCTTTTTGGGTGACCAAGTGATTGCGATAATCCTTGGAGCTTTTTGGGTGACCAAGTGATTGCGATAATCCTTGGAGCTTTTTTGGGTGACCAAGTGATTGCGATAATCCTTGGAGCTTTTTGGGTGACCAAGTGATTGCGATAATCCTTGGAGCTTTTTGGGTGACCAAGTGATTGCGATAATCCTTGGAGCTTTTTGGGGTGACCAAGTGATTGCGATAATCCTTGGAGCTTTTTGGGTGACCAAGTGATTGCGATAATCCTTGGAGCTTTTTGGGTTGACCAAGTGTTCGATAATCCTTAGGTTGGAGCTTTTGAGGAGTGATTGGAGATAATCCTTGAAGCTTTTGGGGTGACCAAGTGATGGCGATAATCCTTGGAGCTTTTTGTTTGGATTATGGTTCTTCAAGGGATAGAGGTACCCCCAGCTTGATGGTCTTTGCGCTCTGGATCTAGCTCTGTAGGGACGGGCATGAATGGATCGGCCCTATGTGTTGATAGGAAGACGGGGTCTTCCCTTGGTACTGATGTCATGATGGGATCTCGGGGTGGATGGTGCTCATCGTGGATTTGGAGCCATGGATCCAATACTTGGTCCCACCTTGCAAGGTCTACCCACCATTCATGCCCTAGTAGTATGCCCATCTGTCCCATTAGATCTTCATGAGTTAAAGGGCGGTGATGTCGTCGCGCATGTCTGAGATAGTCCATCTCAGTCTCATCTTCTGAATCACTTTCGGAGACCCAAAAATGTTCATTCTCTTCAAGCAACTGTTGCTTGCGACGTTGAGGGCTCTCCTTGTTCCAGCAAGTTAATCCGGTCCCATTGTGGTTGTTCCACTCTTGGTGGAGGGACCTGATTCTCTTGACACTGTGTTGGTTCAGCTGGAACCTCTAAGGGGAATAGCTTCAAAAAGATGTCTGGAAGCCGTTGATGTTCTCTTTGAGGATTAATCTCCGAACTCTCGCCTCTCTCTAGCAAAGGAGAGGGATTACTACTGTTGCCAAGGGTGTTTGTTGACCATGGGAGGTAATCTCCCAATGTATATTCTGTATTTGGGTTGGCATAAAGATCTGGTGCCAATCCCCCCTTGTTGCCTATTTCTAGGCCTTGCATATTTTTGACCAAGATGTCTAAGGGTAGGGGGTGGTTGAACCCTACTCCTGACTTATCATATGGCATCTGATATCTTGGTTGGCAAAGGACCCGCATCCCTTGCTCATATCTGCCTAGCCCGTATCCATGCCAATTGCATTGGTCGAGATATTTTAGGGCAAAGTCTGGGTTTGACAGATAGTTGATGTTTTCAACAAAAGGCTCTTCGTCTGCTTCCTTTTGTTTGCATGGTTCAAGACCATGATCAAGGCCCCCATACACAAAATTTGTCTGGTTTGGTGGGTAGCCTAGAGGAACAACTGTCCCTATGGGAAGGCGAGGTCTCCCCATGTCTTGTACTGACTCCAATGCGGGGGTTGCCACAACATTTTGCACTAAATACTCCCCCAGGCCCGTATTGGCCATTTCAACAGTGATTGTTGATGATTGGGTGGGAGGAAACGGGAGTCCTTCCTGAGTCCATTCCATGTTCGGCATTTTAGGAGTCTCCGCTTCTGTTGTGTGAGGTGTTTCTTCTGTTGATACCGTTGAAATTGTGGGCAACCCCTCTTCTAGGGGCTTAGCCTCTTCCATGATCTGTTTTCCCTTGTCCTTCTGTTTGGCCATGGCAAGTGGCATTGATAATGAAGGAGCAGATGATGAAGACTCACCTGGCTGGGATTTTGTTGATTTGGTCACCAGTGGTGCCTGCGGTATTGGACCCTGTTTAGATGGATTTAACTGGAAATCCAAATGCGTTGAAGGGAGGGTCGATTGAGGCATGAATTGTACCGCATTGCAATACTTGAAGGGCTCTAAGTCCATTGGGACTACATGTATTTCTCCTTCAAAAGCATACTTTAAGCATTGGTGAGCGATCGAAGGGACACACTTCATGTCCCTAATCCAAGGCTGCCCTAGCAGTATATTATAATCCATATCGCCTTGCAACACATGGCACAATGTAGGTATTGTCTTTTGTCCTACCGGACAGGCAGAACAACTGTGCCGACTGTCGAGCATATTGCATCGTTGAAAGCTCGCAGTGTGTACGTGGAGGCTGTGATGTGAGAGGCTGGCAGCTTCAAATGTTTTAAGGCTGCAGTGGTAATGATGTTACTGGACGAGCCAGTATCTACCAACACTCTCTTGTACGGGATCCCGTTGACCCGCGCGATAACGTGCAGGGGTGGATCTGCCATGTCATTCGATATTGTTTTGACTTCATCTTCTCTGAAGGTGATGACCGGCTTCGTACATCGTTTCACATGTCCCACGAAGTTGTTGAAAGAATTTGCTTCGTGAGGCTGTAATTCGATGGCTTTTAAAATGTCCATAAGAGCTTCCCTATGGGGTGCTGACTGTTGAATAAGCTCGTAAATGGACAGCCTAGCCGATGTGGTCCGCAAACTCTGCGTGAGTTTGGTCCGTATCGTGACCTCGGGTCTAGGCGGAGGCAACTGCGTTGGGCATTGTTGAGGCTGCGATGTTGTCGGAACTTCCCTCGTAGCTACCTCGGGGGCAACTGCTGGGTACTTTTTGTTCCTTGTCACTATACTAATCATTCCCACAAATCCTTGCATGGGAAGATTCTGTCGCACCTCGTTAATCTGGAGAGGTTTTTCCTGTGCTTCGTGGGCAGGCAAAGGGTCCTTGAATACCCCCATTTGTTGATTATTTGGCGCTATGGGGTTGTCCACGGCCAATGTTCTATTGTCGATCAAATCTTGGATTAATTCTTTGAATTTCCAGCATCCATTCAAGTCGTGTCCTCTGCGCCTATGGAATCTACAATACAATTCCTCTCTGTATCCCCTAGGCTTAGGAGCGTTAGGGTCTATAGTTTGGATTTATGGCAGAGTGACTAAATTTTCCGCTGACAAGCGGTCAAATAGGGAGTCCCTGGACTCCGTGTAAGGGGTGAATTGTCGCCTAGGGCGACGCTGCTGATTCTGCTCCTGCCTTCTATTATCTCTTTCATAACCAGGAGGCACTGCCTGGTAATTAGCCTTTTGGGGCTGCATTTCTTGCACAAGCGCGGGAACATTTATCGCAACTTGGTTAACCGCAGCGTGTTGTGATTGCGTTGTCCCGGTCTTAGTGGTTTTATTCCACTCTTTCTTTTTAGGCTTGGCGATTGCGCCTTCGCCTATTTTGATCTCTTCTATAACTCTGGCTTGTGCCAAAGCTTCTTCTAAGCTGGCGTATTGCTGCAGCTGCAATAGCCCAGAGATCGATTTCAAGCAACTTTTTGCGAACATCTGTGTGAGATCAGACATAGGGGGACGGTAAGGTAACTTAGAAAGCAAAGCTCTCCATCGATTCCCGTATGCTGCCATTGTTTCTTCCTCAAATTGCTTGAGGCTAGCCAGATCACTCGGTGATGCCTTCTTCCTTGTGTTGAAGGCAAAGCGTTCAAGAAACGCATCTACTAATTGATCTAGGTTGCTTATGCTTGTGTTTGGGTAATTGTGTGAACCAATCTGAGGCGGGGCCTGCGAATGTGGTTATGAATGTCCTAAGCAACAATGCATCGTTATCTTGGATGCCGAAGCATTGGCTTAGGAACCTTGTGACATGTTCTTGTGCGTCCTCTTCACCTTTAAAGATTGCCAATTGAGGCAACTTGAAGTGTTCGGGGTAAAGAGGTGTTGGCACTGAGGGATGCACTGGATGACTGCGGAGTTGACGTAACGTGGGCTTTTGATGCCCAAAAGTTTTTGTCTCCATAGACTCCAAACGCTCTAATAGCGCTTTGTATGCATCTGAAGATTTTATCTCCTCCTCTTTTGTTTGCTCCCGTTGTGCGTTATGGAAGACTGGAGGCCTATGGAGGGGTGGTCGATTGGCAGCCCTCCCGCCTTGATGGGGTGTTTCAGCCCATTCTATTTCTGGTTCGTACTCCTCATAAAATTCTTGAGGAGTCTCTGGGCGAGACCTATGACCCTGATTGAATCCCTGCTGAGGGTACCCATCATTGTTTCGGGGAGTGGCCTCCCTCTCGGGTCTATAAGGTCTCGGAGGCAAAGCTTGACGAGGTCGTGGAGACCTGTCCTGCACCAACGGATTATGCCTCTCATATTGTTCGGCTCTTTGGGTGCGAGGGGTTGGCCCCCTCTCAGGTAGTTCATAGCGTAACTCATCCGCTTCGCGTTGCATGCGCTCTCTATCCAAGCGGTGTCGATACTCTATCTCCTGATGACTTTGTTTAAGCCGCGTGATTTGGGCTTGACGGGTGGCATGTCTGGCGACTATCGGGTCAATTTGGTCTACCCTATTTTGCTCAGGAGGTTCGAATGTTTCTCCTATGTGTTTGCCTCGATCTTGATGATCTAAAATTTCAATGGGTCGCTTCCCTCTGTCGAGGTAGGCGACATTTACTCGAGGCTCTGGCCTCGATGTATGATCATGATATCCAGCTGGTGCAGAAGCGCAAGGTTCCCACGCTGTATGTTGTATCCGAGGAATGCGATGATCTTCCTCGTACTCCCTTTCATGGGTGTGAAAGGGGCGGGCGGAGTTAGCTCGCCCTGTGTAAGGAGCCCTGCGCTCTGGATTTTGTCTTTCTGTCCTGATGGGAGGTAAAGAAGGGACGCCATATCCACGTTGTCCCTCCAAATGGACAGTGTGCCTCTCTATCGCTTCATCGCGTGGTGACCGCTCATAGCGAACATCTAAGGGAGCTCTCCTATGAATGTACTCCTCATGGAAGGGTGTGTGCTGCGTGCTATGCTGAACAAAAGTGCTCTTAGAAGGGGTGCCCCTATAGTCCCTATCCGTTAAGGTGTGGAGGGGTCTGCCTTGTGTGTTAGGTCGCCAAGGTGGTATGACCAAATCCTTGGGATTGTAACGGAGATGACTCGTGCCTCCTTGGACATTCCCCACAGCCTCCGCCCGTGATTGGGCTTGGCTGCGGGTGAGCACCATGACGATGTCTCTAGAAAACCCTAAAAATTAAAATGAGTCAGATGGGGCCCAAAATTGGCATGTGCATCCCTCTTATGGTAGATAAGACAAAAATGAAGTTTCAAGTCCTAGCTCTAAATACATTAGGAGATATTGACATCCGAACAGCTCAAAAAGTGTAAAAAATTGGGCACGCAATTTTAGAACCTAATTTCGGGGCACTAGATGATGGAATTTGGCCTCAAAACTGACTTTTCTGAAATAGATTCAAACCAAAGACCCGCAAGATGCACTAAAATTTAGGAAAAAAATAAAATTTCCTAAATTTTGTTGGATGCTCCCGCATCACTTATGGGCACATTTGGGGTGATTTTGGGTTGACCAAAGGGTTCATGGACACCTTTGGGGCATTTTGGAGTGACCAAGCGATTACGGGAATCCTTGGAGCTTTTGGAGAAAATGACAAAATGCGTAGATTTTTATCTTTTGTTTATGATGATTTTTCTTTTTGTCTACACTAAGCAGAAATGAACACACACATACACAAACTATGATTATCTCTTTTAAGGATTAATGGTGTGTCCTAAACTGGTTTAGTGCATTTTGATGTTTTGTTTTGTTTTTGAATGTTTTTGAAGAACGTTTAAATGCATAATGAAGGCTCATATAACTCCCAAAATGGTCGCCCCTTCAATATACCAACCGGGCCGATATACCAACCTCTCTATATACCCGCCCTTACGAGAGGGAGACTATAGGTACGTGAGAGCAGAAGGTACATGGTACGTAGGCGGTACGGAAGGGGGATTGTCCTGTTAATGGCACCTACCATAGAAGACTTATCCTCGCGCGCATGGGAATCACCCCAGTGACACTCGGTCGGCTTTCATCAGGATTTACGCCTAACAACGGTGACAATCGGGGAAATGGATGCAAAGCTAAGCCAAGGTGGTGATGAACCCACCGTTGGTCTTGCTCAAGGGCTGGGGTCTTACGACCAGCTCCTTGGTTTAAAGTTATTGCGTGAAGTGTGTGGGATTCATTTTATTTAGCGAAAATGAAACAAGCATAAATGACTTTCCCTAAGCAATGCGGGATAAAATGAAAACAATCAAAGGAACGAGAACAGAAACAGAAAAATTTAACAGAGATTATAAAAATCCCTACCTCTTCTCTGCCTGGACCGGTTGCTTCCGAATTTTTTGCTCTGAAAATCCACAGGAAGGAATTCGTCCCTCTGTGAGACGAATTTCAGAACAGAATTCGTCCCTGCTAGAGACGAATTTGAATTCGTCTCAGGGTCAGACGAATTACAGTAAAGAATTCGTCACAGTCAGAGACGAATAACAGTCTGCAACAAAAAAATGTACCTGTCAAGCACAAAACACAAAAATTTAATCAGTTTCTGTGATCTTAAAAACCAGGGAACAGGGTCCCACCGTGATCGCCACTGAAAGCACGAGATTTCGGGCGAAGGAAACACTAATTGCGATGCATTCAAAATCAAATACGCTTAAGTCCTAGAAATGTAGAATGCATGAAATGAAAGAGACGCATTGAAATGAGATACAAGCAAATGGAGAAAACACAGCCCTTTCATTAAACTCTCTTGATCTCTGTTACAAATACGCCTCCTCCCTTTTCAGGGGCTAGGAGCGTTAAAAGAATTTGATTACAATCGAGACTTAAGGTTCCTCTTTCCGCGTGCCCACACTTGAAATGGGCGGGCCAAGATGATGTCGCCGCTGATGTTGATGAGTCCTTAGACCTCTGCTGCTCCTCCTGCGAACAAAGAAACAACAAAGATGTCAGTAGCACCTGCTGCAAATAAGAAGTGTTTGTTCTCTAAAATCGCCAAAAGATGCATGTAAACATTTGTATGAAATAGTGGGTAAAGTGAGTCCAAATGGCCTAAAAACCTGACAGAGGACAGAAAACATCACTAGAAGGCCACTGCCATCGAGACAGTCGGCCAATCTGCCTTCAACCGGAATTCGTCCCTGGGCAGGACGAATTCTGACTGCTATTCGTCCCTGGGTGGGACGAATTCTTCTGTGTTGGAAAAGCCGACCTGATACTGCTCCAATGTCGAATCCCGAGACCTCCAAAACACCTGCAAATAGAGGGGTTATGTAATTGGGGCCATTTTGGGACGACCCAGATGGTCGGATTCTCCCAATTTGGCCTCTATCCTCGAGAATTCGATATCGCCACCTGCAAGTTAGTAGGACAACAAAGCGACAAAAGGCATGATAAAATCTGATCAAAATGTTATGAAATTGAAGCTATGAGTTAACCAAATAGAATAACATGAGATGCAACCTGAAACAATAATCTAGAATGCTTTTAGAATAAAACTTAGAAAGTGCGGGGGTGCCCAAGTGGGCCTCCCACCGTTGGCACTTGATTTCGGCGCCAATCCACTAGGGATGGGCCCAAAACCTCTTAGGATTGGGATGTCTGCAAATTGGTGGTGTAAGGTGGTCAAATGTTGGATTTGGGTTGGATCCACGCTTCCAAAAGCCACCCAATAACCTCCCTTGCAAAAGAGATTAGTGGATGTGAGAAGGTGAATCAAAAGGATGCAAGTGGGTATTCAATCGGACAACACTTCGTTGCTTGAAATCGCCTCCAATCTGTATCCTTTTGGGTGAGAAAAGTCCCACCTTTTATAGACCCATGGGGTCTCTTTTGAGAGGGAAGCATAAGCGCCATGTGTTGGTCATAGGTGCCATGTGGCAGTCATGTCTTCCCATGAGGGAGGGGAGTCCTCCATGACTTGGGCTTTCATAAGCTGCCCTTGTGACAGTCCTCTAACGGCCTATCTGTCCACCCACACACGCGTGCGAGGCAGGAGTCATCAACTGACTGTCCTGGGCTGCCACTTGGCGCCATTCTTCTTTTTGCCCGTTAAACTCAGAATTCGTCCCTGCGTGAGACGATTTTAGAATTCGTCCCTGGGTGAGACGGATTCCAGTTAGTATTCGTCCCTGGGTGAGACGAATATTGAGCAAAGTGTCTAAATGTGCCAAATTGCCTCTTGACCTTACAAAATTGCTATGAAAGTGGTTAGGACCACTGTTTGACATCTGAGGGCTGCCTTGGGGGCTGTGTTTGTCAAAGCGATCAGTGTTTGCAGTCACATAATCGGATTGGTGTTGTTTTGGTGTCTACAGATTTTATGTTGTGGATTTTGTTGGTTGGTATTTCTAATGTTGTTTTCTTAAACTTGCTATTATCATGAGGGGTTCTCCTATTATGTGCTTTGTTGGATAGATTTGTTGATTGTGATGACAAGATTCCTCAATTCTCTTTTCATATTAGGTCGCAAATACTTCAGTTTGGGAAATTTTTATTTGTAAATTTATTTTTAACCAGTAGCATTTTTACTATTCTCTTGTTTTTCTCTGTTGCTTTAGATTCAAAGCACATGGTGGGTTGATCATGAGACAATCTCTTGCATTTTCTTGATAAAAATTTATAGCTTATTTACTAGGAGTTTGATTCATTGGATTTTCAGGTTTGATTCATGGAATCTAGCTCAGTCTTTCATGATGTCTTAACAAATAATGTTTTAATACATACTTTTAAATTTAAATTTTAAGGAGGATATTTAACTTTTGTTAACGTTTGTTTACATACACGATTGATAAGATGGAAAATAAAGACCCATTTGACGTTTTCTATAGTTATAGAATACTTATAAAAATAGAGAATATTTTTGGTTTACCGAAAGCTTTTTGAAAATCACATTTTGCATATACCGCATTCTTATCTTAACGTGACGCAACAAGAAAGATCAAATGATTCTCTTAAAAGGATCTTATTCTCTGCACCAATGATATTTTGTGCAATAAGAAAATACGCCATGAGCTTTGACAAATTTACGATTGAAAGTCTTGTATTTATTTCTAAGACTTGCTTCAGACTGGCAGAATTATATTCAATCATGTGGATTCTAACAATTGGGACAACCTGCGTACCAACCACAAAATATTGCAGAGCATCATTATCATTGAAGCAGTAAAACGACCTTTAAAAACCACGTTTTTAAGCACTAGAATTGCTCTAGATTTTGGATCTTGTGCGTTAGCTTGGAAAACACTATTTTTTTCTGACGATAAGTGAAGTTTTTTATGGAGTAAGTCGGATTCCTCACTCATGGATCCGCTTCAAGCTGACTGACTTTTCTATTGGATCTTTTGCGTTAGCTTGGAAAACACTGGCAATCTAAACTTTTCTGAGGATAAGGGAAGATTTTTAAAGAATAAATCGGATTCCTCACTCATGGATCCGCTTCAAGCTGACTGACCATTCTAATAACGATATAGTGACATATCTCTACAAAACAGCTTAGAAATGCGTTTATTTAGCTTTACACGGGAAAAAAAATTCAGAAGTGAGGTGCTGTAAGTGATAGCAATTGGCGTGGTATGAATGATTGGCCCAAATTACAAGGTATAAGGTACGAGAGCATTAACTTCTTTATTTGTGGTCTCACGTTAGAAGATATTATTATTATTATTGTGTTGCTGACACCTTGCCGTGAGAAAGAAAGTCTGTATGCCACCATGCCCAACATAAAGCCAAATGCCAACTTGAAAGCGGCAGACCAAAATTTATATTTTAAAAGATATCTGCTACCAACCTGAGGCTTTTTTTTTTTTTTTCAAAAAGCCGCATTTGCAAAAATTTCTAATCAACAATCGAAAAGTATATGAAATTGTATATATTGATGCAACTAAAAGTCCCATGTGCGCAACTTACAGTTTAAAATAAATCAGCAGGCAACTTACAGTTTAAAATAAATCTGAAAGGAAGAGATTTATCTAAGGGTTTGAGTCGAAAAAGGTTGTAAAGATTGGTGGATCGTTTAAGTTTAATCTCAGGTACGATGGATAGGTGTACAAGTGTGTGCTGTGATCATCTACTCTATTCAATACTATGTAGCTAAATCTCAAAAGGAGTTTTAAGACATGATTACTCTCTCCTAAGAGTTAAAGATCTTTATGAGTCAACACATTTTGATTTTGATTGTGATTAGCCAACACCTTTTGGAAGATTCCAAGATCTTGAGTAGAGGAGGGCTAGGAGTGGAGCCATTAAGAATAATTTGTCCATTATACATAAGGTATTGGACCATATTCTTGAGGCCCATGCATTTACTAGTCGTATGACTATTGATGCATTTACTAGTCGTATGACTATTGATGAAATGGAAGGTGAATTATTCATTGACCCAAAACCATGATGCCTTTTCTCTTTTGGGTTTAATAGGTTTGACAAGTAGAAGCTCTATCATTTATCTTTCAAGAGCTACTTTAGGATAAATAAAAAGGATTCATCTAGCTAGTAGTACCTCCTTCTGGATTTCAATTTTTTGAGGCATCTCTAATACAATTATTCGAAGGTTTACGGAAACGTTAACATTTTTGGCATGACATGAGTTTATAACTTCATTACCTACAAAATGTTTATCTCTATACTAAACCTTTATGTTAGAGAAAGACTTATCTTCCTATTTATTGAACTTAGACTTTAATTTCCCATTTTTTACAAGGGAACACCTTACTCTCTTGGCCATGTCAATTATGTATTTAAAAGAAGACATATTAGTCATCTCCAAGTAGGAGGTTAATTGATCAATGATGTTTCCTATGAAGATGTCTAGTAAGTCCATTGTTGGGGGAACATACAACAATATCTTTGTTTAGGGCTTTCCTTGTTATTTAGAAGTTAGCAAAGATCTCATTTTTATATTGTTTGAGTTAGTATAGGTCACTGATGGTGATATTTTCCTCATTGTAGATGTAGAATTGATTAATGAACATCTCGACGAGATCCCTAAAGCTCTTCAAAGAGTACCTTGGTATCTACAAGTATCATTCTAAAGTATAACCACTAAGTCTCTTATGAAATATTTTAATTAGTAACATTTCATCATAATCAATGTCACTACATGTAGTTCTAAACAACATAAGGTGGTTCAAAATATCTTCTTTCGCTTTATACCTTTGAAATTTAGGTATTCTAAAATTAGGAGAAAAAGAAAAAATAGATAAAAGAAAATGGTCTAGAATTTGATTGCACAAGTCATAATCTAAGCACATGTGATTGGATGATGACCCTTGGATGGTAGCCATTTACTGTCTCAATTTCTCTAAGTGGTTAAGGCTTGAAGTTTGGGAGAAATGGAATTTTATGAAACTTAAGATACATATTAAGAGATATGAGGATTTTTTATGATTGATGAAAGTAGATTGATATACTTGGTTATAAAATGTCAAAGTTGGTATCATATGATCTACTCCCAAGAGATTGGAGATAAAAGGATTTAAGGATTGGTGATGGAAAATTGTGGGGTTGGATTTTTTTCAAACCCTATTCTCACACATATTGGATTAGAATGATGTCCATAGGATAAAATATTATGGGGATTAGAGTTTGGGGTTTTTGGTGGTACACTTTGATGAAGAGTATAATTGGTGCCTTCTTGTTGAGGTGTGCAAAAATTGGTGTTACCTTGTAATAGTTCCTTAAGGGTAGGAATATATGAAGGATTTATCAACAAATATAGGATGATTTTTGTCATAAAATTTGATGATGGAATGATCATATGTGAATTTGAATCGATGAGATGAGATTTTGATGCATTGAGGTTTGTATTGATGGACGCAAAGGTTGAGTCCATTTGATATTTTAAGAATGGGTTTGAGTTAGGCTACTAGGAGTGATCCAATAATGAGTCATCCCCTATAGGGTTAGCTAAGATATCATCTTCTTATGTAACAAAGGATTATACAATGTCCCTATAATTACGTAAGAAATGATCCATATGAGTTTTATATTTGAATAAAAATCACCCATCTTCTTCATGGTTAGGGTTTACAAATCCTTTAGATGTTATGTCTTCCTCTTCTTGGTGAATGGTGGGGTTGCCAAGGTTAGGATGTTCATCATGATCCCATATAATATGATTTGGGATAGTGGATAATTAACGAGTGACACAATAATTCAAGTAGCATTTCTCATCCATGCTACAATAAATTTTCTTTCTATATCTATGTGTTTTCTTGTTTCTGGATTGTTGGGTTGTTACAATAAAAATTTGATTAGGAATCTTCTATGCTTGACAAATATTAGACCTTATATTATTTTTGTTGTGAATAATCTCACTATATTTATGTAATATCCTAGAGAAAGTCATTGGAAATATACAAAGAGAATACTATAATGTATTAATAAAACCATAGATTATTGTTTAGAATACAAAAGAAATGATTATTCCTACATATAGGGATATTTATATTATGACTATGCTAGATCTATAGATGATAGAAAATCAACATCAAGCTATGTATTTTATCTTGGATGACAACCTATTTAATGACATAGTAAGAAAAAACATGTAGTATCCCTCTTATTAACAAAAGCAGAGTATCATGCAACAAAAAATTTTTATATGAAGCAT
The DNA here is from genome assembly GCA_028583015.1 of Wollemia nobilis. NCBI lineage: Eukaryota > Viridiplantae > Streptophyta > Pinopsida > Araucariales > Araucariaceae > Wollemia > Wollemia nobilis. The sequence continues at coordinate 3,373,171 of JAQPPZ010016564.1, forward strand.
GTTCGTTACAATACATTCTATTAGATATGGAAATTTAAAAATTCCTACAATACTAAACTATGATAATCAAGGAGTTTAAAAACTAATAAAAAATCCTATGGTTCATGAAATAATAAAACATAATGAAGCTTAATGTGACTTTATTAGGAATCATGTTTTGGATTATTGTATTCACATAAAATATGTTACTAGTGAAGATCAACTTGTATATATTTTTATAAAATCACTTGGACAAAACAAATATAGGATATTTCAGAGCCATCTTTGTACAACAAATTTTTTTCATACCAAATAATGTAATATAGGGGGTTGTTGGAGGTACTATATTATTTTTTACCTAGAGTATCATCATAAATATTTATATTAGGAGTGTATAGAGTATCATCGTAAATATTTATATTAGGAGTGTATGTATTAAAAGTAGGTGTCAAGTTATAAAGTGTTATTATGTGTCATGTGTGCAAGTGAGAGTTATGTGTGAGTTATGATATGTCATATGTGTAAGTGAAGAGTCATGTGAAATGTACCAATATTAGAAATAGCAAGTTATGTAATCATGATAAGCTTTGTTATAATGTAATAAAGGCATATATATTGGATATGAAGCTCCATGAGGAGTAATAAAGAGTTTATGTCATGTAATTTGATTATCAATAAAGCTTTTTACTTTGTGAGATATTGATGTTATTATAGAATTAGCTTATGTGAATGTTAATATAAAATATTGATAAATATAGACATACGAGAGTTTTGGGTATATTTTCCAACAAGAATAGGGGAATATCTCATAGGTGAATTTCATTACTAAATTTCACTCAAATTTTATATGGAATGTTTTATCTAAGGTGGTGAAATTATTGGGCTATAAGTCCTATTAGGGATACCATAGTGGTATATCTTTGGGTTTTCATCCAAGATAACCAAGTTAAAACCCTAGTAAAAGCAGACCATGAACCCTTTCAAAACCTTATGCCTTACCCTAAAATTTTGAGAATTTATTGAATTAGGAATAACTAGAGGAGAAGAGTATAATTTCACTTGTAGCTTGGCAAAGCGTATGCAATGATAACTCAAGTAGAGGACTTGGGATTAGAGGAATAAGACATATGAATAAGGATTTGGCAGAAAAGGTAGGATGGAGCCTATTGAAGCATGGTCATGCCTTATGGGTAAGAATTATAAGAGAGAAATACCTTGACAACCAATAAGATAGTATATTTTTGACCATATTAGTACCCTTTAAAGGATATTCATAATGGAACCATATAGTAAAGGGTAGAGAGATACTATGGAAATGCACCCAATGGAAGGTAGGGAATGGTAGGTATGTCCAATTCTAGGAAGATGCATGTCTAGATAAGTACCCATTAGTGAATTATGAGGAGTTAGAAAATATTAGAGTAAAATTGGAATAAAATAATGGGAATATGGTGAGTGATTATTAAGCTATAGAAGGAGGAGATATAATATGGAAGGAGTTGAGAATTCATAAATAGTATGAGGAAGAGCTAAAAAATCTAACAAATAAACTAAGAGCATATTATGTAAGCCCCAATTTGGATATGGATATAATAGTATGAGGAACTACTTAGGCAGGGTCATTCACTATTAAATTAGACTATGATATTTTAAAGGAATTAATTATAGGGAAGGAAATCAATTCTAAAGTTAACAATTTTAATTTGGTTAAAAGTCCAAAACAAAAATTTAATAGTAGATAACCTACATAAGAGGGGTTTTTAATTCCCTAGAAAATGTTACATTTGTGAATATCATGAGAAATTAGTGAGTAACATATTACTAGAATGTAATTAATCCCTCAAAATATTGTATGATATAATAATGAAAATAGGGGTGGTGTTGGTGTTGACTAATAACATGGTAGGATGGATAGAATAGTGGGAAAAGCCATTTAAAATCCCAAGGTTGAATAACATTTAGAATTTTATTTCATTTCATTATGAATGGGAAGTTTGGTTGGATAAAAATAAAATGATTTCTAAATAGGAGAAGAGATCTACAACCAAGAATAGATAACACATTATAGTAGCCATAGTGAATAATGTTAAAAAATTAAAAGTGAATGAGATTCTAGAGTCATTGAAGGAGGCTAAAATAAGTGAATATTGGAACCTAAGTCTATTTGGGGTGAATGACAATCCCCAAGGAGACTTGAGGAGCATGACCAAGTAGTATCCACCCAAAAAAGGATGGATAAATCTAATTTTTGATAGGGCTTCTAAAGGTAATATAGGAAAGGTTCAAATTCAAAACATGCCATATGGAATTAAAGACATTGTATACATGAATTATAGATGTTTTAATAATAAGTGATTTGTTTGAGAATCACAATAAACTAAAATCTATGATATCCCATTAAAAAATAAATTATTGATAATTAATAATAAAGTAAGAGTAATATTAATTGAATTGAAAATTAATTTAAATTTGTATTATTCCAATATGCAATTATCACTTAAGTTTATACCACTTATAATTATATAAGTATATATAAAAAAATTCATACACACATACACCTGTGTTTGTGTGCATGTGCATATATCTTTTGTTGGAGAAACTCCCATTAAAATAGCAAAATATTACCTTTGTTTCTAGGTCAATTAAAATGTATCTAGCTATTTTATCAAATATATTTTTCGTTTTGTGTTCTATCACATATACTCTTCATATTATTAAAAGTGCTATGTTTCTATAATCAACTTATTAACATCTTTTTAATTAAGAGATAAAATCTAACTTTACCAATTGTCTTATTAAATTTGAACTTCACCAAGAGGAATATTAACACTATGTTTTGCTAAATAATCTACTACTTGATTTTTTTCTCTATAGATATTATCATATTTCTAAGGGATTACCTTTAATAATAGATGTTGAAATATATTAATAATATTATTTTTATTCAATCCCCACATCCATTTTTGTTTATAATTACAATGATAATTTATGAGTCCACCTCAATTGAAATTTATTGCCATTCCTTTTTCAATTGTAATTTTAGTTTTGATAAGAAGTGCCTTGGACTCTACCTAATTTTTATTTGAAGTTCTATATAAAACGAGAAAATTTTTGCCTTCATTTGTTTGAAAAATTCCACCTCTAGTAACATTTCCCAAAGTTTCTAGGAAAGCATAATTATTATTCTTTTTTTAAATCTGATCTTTGGACATTTTTATTTTATTGTAGATAGAACTAGATCCATTGTTTTAATGTCAATATCATAGAATACACTTCCATGTATACTCAAATACTCTAACCACATAACTAGCATTATTTTTCCACTAGTAAGACATCCTATGATGAGCATTGTATATTTTAAAAATATCTTAAAAATTCTATAATTTTTTCAATCCATAAATTATAATAAATAGTGGTAGAATGAATTCTCCAAACAATACTTAATGTTTTATCTTTAAAATGATTAATCCAATATTTCAACAAATATTTCAATATATTCTCATATTTTTGCAAAGGTAACCCCAAATGATGTGAGCAAAGAAATAATGAAGGAGTGAATGGTCTAATATTTCTAAATACTACTCACACAAGGCACATATGAAAGGTCTATGATATCCTCTTCTTTGAATATTCTCTCCTAGAAGAATATTACTTTGTTTTTCTAACCAAATAAATGTTGAGGCCTTGGGGAGAACCTCTACTAACCAGACATTACTCTAAGGAAAATATTTGGGAGTAGAAAATTATGATTGCTATAAATCCTCATATCCCAATTTGACCAAGTATCCACCATATTTTGATAAATTCTAAACCAACTCATCATTGCATGTGAAATTGGACAAATAAAATTCTTAAAGCATATTCTAAAGTTCAACTATAATATGTTTGTGTTCCTCTCCATAGACCAAGTTACTAATAGAAATCCATGATCTTGAGTTGTTGCTCATAATAAAAAAGTCTTTGACCTTTGGAACATTACATGCCATACATTCCCAAGCCAATAGTTACCATTTTGAATAAAATAAAATAGAATAAAACTTCAACCAAGTATTATAAAAAATAGTTGCTTAATTCTCCTCACTAATTGACCATGTAATATATTTCTTGATCAACTAAAAACTATATGATATAAAGTCCAATGTTGGTGACAATTTTTTTTTGGGTTTGAGATGAGGTTTTGAAAGGATCCTTGAACCATTTACATCCAATTAAGAGTGGAAGGAAAATGAAGCTCATAAATCCAACAACAAAAAGACTAATAAGATCCAACCCAACAAAAGGGGATCCAAGCTTTGGACCAATAGAAAATCAAAGGACAACACTAGACAAGACAAAATATCCAAATACCAAGGATCAAAAGAGAAACAAAAAATATCTATTTAGATACCTTTCCTCATAGCCTCCCATATAAGGATCTCCATCTTGGCCTTAGAACATGATTCCTCAATATTCATCTTTAGGTTCCCTATGTGAAGAGTTGCTTCATTAGCATAGTCTTCGATCATCTTACTGGTCTTGTGCATGGATATAATGAGGTCTCTTAGGTTTAAAAAAAGTTTCTTAGATTAATTTAAGACTTCAAGGGACCAAACGTAGTTTTCTCCTTTGTATATGTCATAACCCAATTTCCCATCATATATATATATATATATATATTTAAATTTACCATAGGTTCTAGAATCTAAGTTCTAGAACAACTAATGATGTCACAATATCAATAATCCTATCTTGATATTCTTTAGGCACATCTATCCTTACACGTTACACAATTCCAGCTATGCAAGAGCACTAGGTGATTTACTTAATGCTCAAAACTATCCATCTCATGGATCCAATGAGCTAGCATTGACCTTCCCTTCATTCTTTCAAAAGGTGCACATCAATTTTACAATCTACATAAGTCATTCTATGAATATGGTATGTGCATGACAAGATTGACTATCCTTCTCGTATCCATATGAGCTAGATATCCCAAAAGACCTCATTCCCAATTTGTTCTTTAGAAAATCAATGTTATGGCAACCCTATTAACTAATCTTTGACTTGGGTCATCATTTCACATAGTAACTCATGCTACATCAAGATTTTCTTCTACATCTATTATTTATTTATTATTTATATATTTGCCAAACTCACTAAACTCCCTTATGATGATGTTGATAAAATAGAACAAAATATATTTCATTTCAAATTGTGAATTTTCAAGCTTGTCTTATACTACACATGAATCCCTATACAAGCAATATTGTTTAGCCCCCACAGGTGTATTCTATGATAAGCTGCTTACACATCCATAGAATGTAATTAAAATTCTTAACATTTTCATTCTTACTTTATTCCTAGCTTGACCTCCAACCATGTCTTATGCATTAACAAGTTCTATCAAATAGGACTCATAATTGTTGATGTATACTTAAAACAACAAGACCCACTCAATTGAAGATCTCCATGAGAATCACATCCATTTGCATAGGTAATCTAAAAATAAGGACAACATAAGGGCTCCATTCCTAAATTCAGTATTTAAATAACCAACAATAACTATATATTTTTAACATAAGGAAACATGTTTATTCTCTTAAGCTTACTAAATAAGAGATAACATATGGATTTCATTATATAATTTAATACTTAATTAAAAATAATAATATCTCAAAATAAAAATGATAATTTCCAATAAGAATCGTAGCAATTACAAAAGCTTTTTCATTCCGTAGCACTATAAATAGGAATTACCACAATAATCAGTCAAAATTATTTTATCCTAGAAACCCCTCAAAGGGAGAAAAACCAGCCTTAAAATCCTCTTTTATTTAATAGATCATTGTGCAGAATAATTACATTGAGATAAGGCAGTCCATTATGTCTTACTCCTACCTTAGTGACATCCCTTAATCCCTTAACTATCACACTATGAATACTTCCTTTCATCCATAGATACATTTCAACTCCATGATTTTGGAGTGCAGGCAAACCAAGATAAAGGTACCTCCTTTATACACATAAGTTGCATATATATATATATATATATATATATATATATATATATATATATATATATATATATATATATATATATATATATAAATATTACAACAAAATCTCACCACACAAAATCTTATTACATTCTGAAACAACAATAAGCTCAACATTTCCAATCTCATTCTTCCCTTGAGATTTCAGTAAAAGAACCTATTTTTTAAAACATGCCCTTTCTAGGAAGAAGGAAATAATTATTTTAAACTTTTCCAAATGTTGCCATCATTTCTAGATATGTCATTTACAGTACCCTACTAAAAATATCATTATTTATATTCATATATTTATGGCAAGTAAATATATATTCCATATGTCATCCCCAAATATGTATTCCATTACTCTCAAAAACCATATCTAAATCCAACAAATATTTTCTTTCTATTATTAAGGAAGTAAAGAAGAATACCTCTCGGGAATATGGTGACCTCATGAAATACCAACCAGTAGTGCCTTATCCATTAACGAAATAAGACCAAATTTTTCTAGTTATCCTACCAAATAATCTATTAAGAAATTCTAGAGGATATTACTATATTCTTCTTCCCTCCCTCAGTAATCATTGGTTGTTTCCCATCACCAAAAAAAACCAACTAGGTTGTAACTGATGAAAGAGTTGACATTAAACTCACTTATCCCCATGATGTTGAAGTCTTATCACAAGATGCCAACCTCGCCCAATTCTAACAAAATAAGAGGTATCATAATGGTTTATTTCACTTATTTCATGCAACAACGCATCCTCAACTTTCGATAAACTAACATAACTAATACCAGTGGGTATAATATTTACAACAAAACTGAATACCAAAAAATGTTCTATCCTATTGTTTCATTAGTTTACTCTACTATCTAATAAATTTGACTAAGAGATATTGCAACAATCATTCCAGAGTATATTATTGAAAATTCCAACAATATCATCACATTTATAATATTCTGATAGCAAAAAATAAAATGTAGCAATTGACTTAGATTAAAATATGTCAAATGATATTCTAGCTATACCTCTTAAATCTTAGAAAAACAATCATCCTCCCTATAAATCATGTGCATCATGGGTTTCCCTCATTGTTTTTCATTACACGCAATACTAAATCCAACTAATGTTTCAAGGGAATTACACTAGCTTACAAATGAGTTAAGCAACCTGCTAGGTTTGATTTACTTAGCTAGATCTCCTCAAGCATCCAATGAGCTAATCCAGACAAAGGTGAAATGGCCAACCACATAAAATAAAACTTACCCAATAGACACTATAACTAGGAATTATGTATTGAACAAGCTAATGCAACTCAATATTAACTAAAATATAAACACAATAATATATATCCATTGTTACCAAAAGAGTCTACCTTAAATTGATGCACAAGAAGTTTCACAAAGGTTCAGTCAGTTTCTCCCTTCACTGCTTGTTCTTCCCCACTAGCTTTTTCCCTCTTCTCATCTCCTTCCCCTCAACTTGTATTTCTCTCCTAGCCATCCTACCTTTCATTTTTCCATCTACCTCTTCCTTGCCTACCATTCCACATTTTTCCATTCATGGTTGCCCCCTTCATTCCAGTGTGGTAGCCACAACCTAAAAAAACATAATCCTCCCATGATGGCTTCATAACCAAAATTATAAAGCCAAAGTTGATTTAATCCCCCCATCATGAGGAAGGTGCATTCACCATGAGATAGCAACATATTACTTCCTCATAAATGCACTACTATCTTACCAAGATAGCCAAGTGGTATTAACTTCATCATAGTTCCACATTTCTATAGACATACAATGCAATCATTAGTCTAACTATATTTAAATTAATACATTTTTAGGAAGAACAGTAAAATTCTTTTTTTAGCTACTCAGTCAGAACATTACCTACAAAACTAAGTCACCACATCAGTATTTCCTATATGTATTTGCTAAGTGATTTTTGAAAAATCAAAATATGAACTAATCTAGCATTCCTATAGATAGTTACATCATATCCTTTTCATTGTAGATGTCTACTTTGCATAACTAAAACATAAATTAGTTACTCATATTTTTGATAGGAAGCATCATATTTTCCATAAACATAGATCATACATAATAAATCATCCCATAACAAAAACACATATAACCACACATGTATTTATCAAATGAAATGTTTGCCAAGGGAGGGTCATGACATCCTCCCCCTTAGGCTTAACATTGTCCTTTGTGTTCTACACACAAAACAGTTACATATTATTCTCAAATAAAACCATAAAGTGGCTTTGCATATCTCCTGCTTTCTCCCAAGTAGCATTTCTCTTGGAGTAATGGTCCCACTAGACCTTGCACTTTTCCAAAGTCTCTTTCCTCATCAATTTGGAACAAAAATCAAGGATTATTATTTTTCAAACCTCTATTGCCTCTGGATCCACCATCTACAAGTTTAAAAAATACCACACATGTTTAGGATTAGTAATATACTACCTAAGAAAAGAAATGTGAAAGGTGTCATGAATATTGGACAAACTAGGTGGTAAGGCGAGTCAATATACCATTTAAATAATATTTTATATAATTTTAAACGTTCCCACAAAATAAAAATCCATTTTGGTAGATTTAATAGCACTCTTCTATGGTCTCACCCTCAAAAATACTTTGTCACCCACAAAAAACTACCTTGATGACCTCTTAAGGTCAACATAACTTTTCTAACGATCTACAACAATCTTTAAGTCTTCCTCTGATTGTCCTTAAGTTTTTTTCCATTTATTTGACCATACTAGGTCCATGTACAACCCTGTCTTCTGGATTATCCCAAGATAATGGTGTTTTGCATATCATACCATATAGAGCTTCAAATGGTACCATGCCTAAGGTCGAGTGGTGAATTTTGTTGTAGGAAAAATCCACTAAATGTAGGTAATATTCCCATTAATGTTTTTGATCCATACAATACATGGGAAGCATATCCTCTAAAACCTAATTTACCCTTTCCATTTTCCCATATGTATTTGGGTGATATGTAGAACTAATTTTTAACCTGGTGCTAACAACTCAATATACAGCTTACCAAAACTCAGATGTGAATCTTGAGTTCCTATCTGAAATGATCACTTTTAAAAAACCACGAGGTCTAAATATTTCCATGGCCAATATTTTATCCACAACCACAACATCATCCTTGGTATTTTTAGGTATAAAGTGTGTAACCTTGGTCAGTATGTTGACCACAACTAAGATTATATCATGCAAGAATTTGGTGTTTGAAAAAGTTACAATAAAATCCATCAAAATTACCTACCATTTTTATGTTGGTATATCATGAGGGTATATTAGTCCTGCAAGATGTCTATTTTCTACCTTTACTTTTTGGCATTCAAGATATTAGGTGACAAATTCAATTATGTCCCTCTTCATTCCTAACTAGTAGAAATTTTTATTCATATGGTCTCTTTTTTGTTCTTCCTATATAATCAGAATATGCAGATCTATGAGCTTTATTCATGATAATTTTATTCAAATCATTGGCCTCTAGATTTACTACCCTATCCTTAAAGCACAAGAAATCATCCTTGATGCTAAAATCCTTACTATCATCATATTTATTGCAAAACATATCTTGTTGTTGCATTTCCTTAACCTATTCTATCAAGTCTACATGAATGTGAGACATGAAAGCTATATTTATTCTCCTACTAAGTGCATCAATAACCTTATATTCCTTCCCTTTGACGTATTCAATGCCAAAATCATATTCAATGAGAAATTCCATCCACCTTTTGTACTTGATATTTAGTAAAGGTTGAGTAAATATGTACTTTATACTTTGATATTTTGTTCTCAACTCAAGGGGTCTCCCTAACAAATAGTGTCAACAACTTTTAAGAGAAAAAACTGCTGCTAATAATTCAAGATCGTGGGTTGCATAATTGACCTCATGTCATTTCATTTTCCTAGATTCATAAGCTATTACTACTTCATATTGTGAGAACGCTCCTCCCAAACCTTTCAATGATGTATTTGTACATACAAAAAATCTACCCTAAGGGTATGATATCCTTAGTATGGTAGATGTAGTGAGATTTTGTTTGAGCAAATCAAAATCTACCTCACACTTTTACATCCACTTGATCTCCTCTTTCCTCTGAAGGTTAGTTATTAGAGTGGTTATCTTGGCGTAGTCCTTCACATAACACCTATAATATTCATTCAAACCCATGAAACATAAGAACTCCATAACATTTATTGGTGGTGGCCAATTTAGTATAGCTTCTAGTTTCTTAGGATCCATAACAATCCCTTTTGTTGATACAATATGCCCTAAATATTGCACTCTTGACATACAAAATTCATATTTTAACAAATTCCAATACAATCTCAAGATGTTTGTCATGCTCAGCCTTATTCTAGGAATATATCAAAATATCATCCAAGAATAACAAAATGAATCAATCCAAAAGCTTCATGAAAATATTGTTCATAAAATTCATAAATGTTGCTAGAGCATTCGATAGACCAAAAGGTAAGATATTAAACTCATAATCCTCATAATGAGTTTTAAAGGTTATCTTATGAGTATCTTCTTCTCTAATCCTCAATTATTGGTATCTTGACTTTATATCAATCTTCAAGAAGACACCAATATATTTAAGTTGATCAAAGAGTCTTTGATTCTAGGTAGAGGATATTTGTTTTTAATGGTTTCCTTGTTCCACATCCTATAATCTATATATAGTCATAATGAATCGTCATTTTTCTTGAAAAATAGAACTGGTGCACCCCATGGTGACACACTAGGTCTAATTAATATCTTCTCCAATAATTATTGTAACTACATGTTCAGATCTTGCTTATCAATTGAATTTATTCTATATGGAGATCTATGAATTGGCTCTATTCCAGGATGAAGTTCAATTACGAAACCAAATTCCTCCTTAGGTGGTAATCCAAGTAAATCTTATGTAAATACATCTCTAAACCTCTATAGTACTAGGTGTTTTTCAAACACCTCTTCCTTCTTTCCATCTTCTATCTCATTTAACTTTGCTACATAAAATGTTCCTCCTCTCTTCATTGCCTTCTTAAGTTGCATTACAAAGAGGATATGGGGTCAAAAAGCCCCTGTATGTTGTACACCCTTGGTCATATTTTGAGTACTCAATCCATCTATCTAGTGTTATGCATAAGTAAAATGGTGAATCAGTTTCAAAATCTAGGCAAATAGTATCCAAACACATGTAGAAGGTTCACTATTATTAGGGGCAATGTTGGAAATTTAAACTTAAAATGGTCAAATTATTATAAAATTGGGGCAAATCGACCCAAAAAAAATTGCACCCAAAATTTTTGGCTAATGGGTCGTGGTCAAGGGTCCCAAATATTAGCCAATTCTAAAATATGAAAATTCTAATTTTAGCCAATTTGGCGATAAATAGCCTCTATGCATAACCTTGCATCTATTTTGGAAATTGATTACAACCTTACGTGCTTGCAACCAATCCATTCCTAAAACTACATCAAAAACATGTAACGACACTACATAAAGGAAACCTACAGTTGTACCACTAGGTAAGATAATTTCAACCATAGGGTAACATTGATCTACATAGTAGGTTTATCTTAAGCCATACTCAAAATTCCACCCATGTGCTAATATTCCTAGCCTCTATGGTATATCTTTAATTAAGCTAGTGGAAACAAAATTTTAACATTTCTACCAATCAAAATTTTAACATTTCTACCAAAAATCTTACCTTTTATCAGTAGTGGAGTGGCTTGTCCCTCAAAATTTTGACTCTCTTTTGTTGCATAAATCTTATGTTTAGGTTTTTTATAGGCTATTTCCTTTCCTTTTGAACTTGATCTTGCTTTATGTGGGCATTTATTGGTGTAATACAGACCACCAAATTCATAACATCCTAATTTGGATCCTACATGTGTTTCTACTTCTATTCATATTCTATTTTCATTGCATGTGAGGGATTGGCATGACCCTGTGCTGGTAGTTGGTTATCATCGCAGTTGTGATTGTTAGAATTTTGTTTCTTCCCTTTGAAATTTTCTTAAAATTTCCTTGTTTCCTATCATTCCTTCTATCTTGTATAGGGGGACTCTTGTTTACTTGTTCCCTTTCGCATTTTATGAACCCTGCACTATTTATTTTTCCAATGCCTCTTTGACTTGCTCATATACCCCTTCATAATTGAGGTAAGTCTTGAGATAAGTTTCAGCTTTCCTAGCCATATCATAGGCCTTTTGAAGAGTACTAGGTTCTCGCATGTTCACTTCATACCCTATTCTAGGATAAGTTCTTAGTACAAAATTATGTACATTCATTTTCTCATTATACATGGACACACTTTAGTAGCTTGATGAATTTTAGATAATATACCTCCACAATCCTTTTCTCTTGTCTATGTTTGGTGAACTCATCAAATTTCTTTTTGTAGAAGTTTTTGATGAGGAATATTTATTTGAATATTGTTACAAAGTTCTCCCATTTTAAATCAACTACAACCTTAATCCCTTATTCCCCACTAAATATTTCCCACCAATCCAAAAAAACTCCTTATAAGTGTAGACTGGCATAAGACATTTAGGTGCAATTGGAGTAGTTCTTCATATTACAGAAAGTCTCTATCTCCTTCAACCAAGCTTTGAATTTGTCACCATCTTATTCTCCATTGAACTTGGATAATTTTTGGTGTTTCATGTCCTTGCCCAATTATTCCTCAAGTCAAATTCTAGCCTATTGAGCTTCTGAGTGAATTTAATTCTCTTATCCCATCCTATAATTTCTAGCTTGTGAATCTCGATTCACTATAGCTTCTAGAAATTGCTTTTGTGTTTTCATTTGTTCCCTTATTAAGGTAAATGTTGTAGTAAGATCTTCTCTTTTGTAGTATGGTTATCCACACCTACATTTGCAACACCAATATCTAAATTATTTTTTTGTATATACCTCATCGATGGGATAACACTCCCTCTCCTTCTCTTGGGTAGAATTGTCCTTGACCACACACAAGAGAGATAGTAGAAAGCAATTCACAATTTTATCCATGAATTTTTTCTCTTACTGACAACTATTCCTAGTTACCCTAGCTAGACAATCGAGGTCTACCTTTAGTAGACCCACTTTTATTGTAGGTATAGTCTTTACATGGTTCACTATCCTACTACACTCACCTATATTTGCAAAAAGAAACCCTTATCCCTACGAACTCTATTTTGATACAAAATTTCATAACCAAAAATTTCCATCCTATATATATTTAAATTTAACAGATGTTCTAGAATCTAAATTTTGAAAAACTATTGATGTCACAACATTAGTAATTCTATCTCGATATTCTTGAGGCACACCTATCCTTACACCTTATACAATTTTAACTATGTAATAGTGCTAGGTGTTTTACTTAATGGTCAAAACTATCCATCTCATGGATCCAATGAGCTAGCGTTGACCCCTCCTTCATTATTTTGAAAGGTGTATGCCAAGTTTACAATCTACATAAGTCCTTCTATGCAGATAATATGTGTGCGATGGGATTGACTATCCTTATCATATCCATATGATGGCTACATGGTGGCTACACTTTAGTATTGGATATGCATAGTTCACCATATTATATACTTGTTTCTTTTGTCATTGTTCTTCACCTTATACTTGGCTTCTTATGAACCTTCTACTAGAATTTTGATGCAACATTTGGTAGTTTGGATGTGATTATAATGTTATCTTATATTTTATGCTTGTATTTGGATAAATTATTATGCCTCCACTTGATGTTTGTGACACACCAAAATATCAATTATAATTGTCTTCTTAGTCTTTTCAACTTGGTATCCATGTATTCCTTAATCGAAAATAACATCTCCCGACACAGTAAATTGTCTAAATTTAGGGCCATAAAATCTATATACTTTTATTTCTTTAGAATAGCCAATAAAAATGAATGCTTGAATATTTATATCTAACTTCTATCTTTTCTTATCTTCAACATGAACATAAGCCAAACAACCAAACACTCTCAAGTGACTAACTAAACACTTATTTATATACCATACTAAATGAGGAGTCATATTATTTACTACAATAATGGGACTTCTATTGATCAAAATCCTTTATTTATTCCATGCTTCTTTCCATATACATGATTATAGTATTCTTCCCTACTACCACTTCGTTTTTCTAAGGTGTATATGTTGTTATCAATTGTTTTCTTATTCTATGATCATCACATAATCAATTGAATTTCTTGGAATAATACTTACCACTATGATTAGTCATTAATATTTGGATTCTATATTTAGATTCATTATCTACTATAGATTTGAATATCTTAAAATTTTGAAAACTGTCACTCTTATTATTTCAAAAATATACCTTTTCTAGTATGATCATGAATGGAAGTAATAAAATAAAAGGATTTACCAACACATGGTATGTGCAATGGACCACAAATATCTGAATCAATCATATGCAATGGATATAATTCTCTCCATTATGTTTATTTTAGAAATATATTTTGATGATGTTCTTCTAATGCAGGGTTAAACATAGTTGTGAATATTTAGAAATTAGGTGAATATTAAGATTTCTAAAATTAGAAATTGGTGAATATGAGGACCCTCGACGTCGGCCCATTCACCTAAATTTTTTAGGACTAATTTATTCTTAGGTTCAATTCACCACAATATATACAAACATAAGCATATTTGTACTTTTTGGAAAGAGCTTTTCGAGTCTGATCTAATGGTGGTGTTTATATGAAGTTATAATATGATTTAGTACGTCAAAATATTTCCCAAAATATTACTTTACATTTTAGGGCTTCAAATGCCCCAAATTTTGGTGTGAATATGATTGATTTGATTTGCTTAGCATTCTCTATGATTCACCTTGATTTTGATTAGGATTTGCCATTTTTTACAAGGACATTTTGAGTCCAAACCCTTATGCATAACCCTGTTCCAATGTGTAAACTTAACACACTTCACTTATTGCTTCTACACAAGGTAGTTGATGGAACATACCTTTATCATTCAATAAATACAAACTTCAAAGTGTTCATACCTTTGGTGAAATAACCAATTGTTAATTCTTAATGGATCTATGATAAAATATTCTCTCCTCTCCTATAATATTCAAAGGAAATATTTTACTCTTTGTCATAGGTACAACAACCATTGCTTGATTTCCATTTTCTTTATCATAGATAATGCACTCCTTATTCTCAAATACCGCTTTGTGGTTTTTCTCTACAAGTTTTCCCACAATCAACAAATTATACTTCAAGCCTAGTATGAAGTAAGTATAATGGGTATTTTTATTTTCATATTTTATTTCAATTTGTAAGGTTTACTTCCTTTTAACTTCCAATTATTTTTTATGTTTGAATCTCACCTTGGTCTTCTATGATTCATCCAACTCCACAAAAAATCCTTTTTATTGTTCATATGATTTAAAAAATATAATATAATTATCAAGACTCTTTAATCAAAAAAATTTCTACGTTACATGACAAGAACATATTTTGACCATTTTGCCTTCTTCATGTGAAAAATTTACTTGTTTTACTCATATATTGCATGCCATAATTCTACACTATCTTTCATAGTAGCCATGCATCTTGCAATAGTAACATTAAATATTTTTATTGTTAGTAAATCTAACTCCACCTCGTCCACTATAGCCTCCTATTTAATATAGACTCTTCATCTTGCAAATTATTGATTTTGTTGTTACATTATTTGACCTTTATAATTAGAGCCTAAATTATCATATTATTGATTGATACTCTAACTTGGAAGAAAAAACTTGTTCTATGTTTTCTTCTTCACTATATTTAATCCTCACTTCATGGGACATAATTCAACCCACCAATTCATCAAACTCCATATCCTCCAAATATTTACGTAATAATTATATCCTTCCACTTTTGTCTTAATATTTTTAGCACCTTTTTGACAAAATATTCCTATGCTACTTTTCCACCATAGATACCCATTTTGTGCATAATGTCATGCACACTTACACAATAATATTCTTATGGGAAATGAAGCATTACCATGAGACATGTTAGCTACAATAATAATGACTGATGTTTTTCCTCATAAACTTTTTTTTTACATGGTGGAATCGGTAACTTCCATGATGATATAGGCATGATGTCCATTTTTTATGGTTGCCATAGTATTCTGTGTTGTCTACCCTAAAAGTTACCACACAATACTCATGAATTCTTTCCCTATAACCACAATGCCACAATCATTTTAGACCTTGTATTCTACTGAAAGCACTAGGAAAGAGACAAGCATTTAGTCCAACAAGGCCTAAGATTTGAACCCTCGACATCCGCTCCACTTATAGTGTTTGGCCGAACCAATTGGTCTAAACCTCGGACCTTACATGTTTAAATAGGTTTTTATGAGGGGTCCTATTCCCCTCATACTGAGTGTTTCCCCCATAAACTTCAATTTTAAATTACTTGTATAAAAATAATCAAATCCTTAAGCTATCCACTTTTCTAGCCTTAAATATACAATCTCTTATATGTGAGATATGGTAGTATTCTAAAATAAAAGTATAAATAATTTGAATAAAGAAGAAAAATGTAAAAAAAACTCTCGAATAAATACTCCATAGATCCATAAATTTGTACATACTACTTCAATATATAGAGAGAGCTAGATAGATAGATATATAGATAGATAGATAGGTAGGTAGGTAGGTAGGTAGGTACATAGATGTGTAGATAGACACAACACACACACACACACACATATTCAACATGATGTCTCTTGAGTGTATCAAGAGTCTCGTGGTTTTTACATTATTTCCCAATGTAGATGAGAATATTTAAATTTTCCCCTTAATTTTTATCATGTTCTTATTTTGTTCTAATTTCTATCTTATTCATGTGTTATTTTAGTTTTTGTCTAATTCAATAGCACAATACTCAACATTTGTAATGTATGATTGTGCTATGCAAGGGGATAGGAAACTCTATTTTAGTGGAAGAAATATTTTTAAAATTAACCATAAGAATATGCACATGGAATATCATATTGTACTTGATGAAGTCATTCTACTTACCATAAAGTTTAAGCATAAATTTTCATCAATTACTGTTGAGTGCCAAAAAATTTCTATTTTAAAGTAGCCAGATAGATACACCTATGTCTTATTTATGTATATTGTGTGGCTTAAAAGAGATAGAAATTTTATTGACCTTGCCAATGGTTGGAAATTGTTGCTTGTATATGCATGTACTATGTGGAAGAATATAATACAAATGAAAATATAATTTTGCAAAAGCATTTATAAATATACGACTACAAATAATAATAAATGTAGACACTCTACCAATAATATAGCAATGACAAAACTGACATCTATATTTATGTGATAAATATGAGGTAAATTATGTCACTCTTCTAAAAAAGGATCACCGATAGAAAGGAACTAGTGAAGTTATTTTTTAAACTTGGCACCCATCCACTTTTCTTCAATAAATTTTTCACTTGGATAATATCACTTTATGTGGTGTTTTATATTTAATTATTTACTTCTAATGCTTACTTCATGACAATTATTTTTTAAAATAGGTGGAACGCATGACACAATTTGAGTTCTTCCCAAATACAAGAATGGCTAGATTGTCACCACTACTCCAATAAGCACTCCATGGCACTAATATGATAGGGGTAAGAAGACATTATGGGGAAAAGGAAAACAACATGTTAAAAATATCATGTGATAAATATGTTGAAAATATATTTAGAGGCCAATTAGAATATTTTCAATATTATTGAGGAAGCCTAGTGGATGGTTGAGAAAATGGAAGTGGAAGAGTTTAAATACATTTATAGAGAAGGCAATAGTGGATTTGACTATATGGTGAACTTGGAAATATCTTAGGAAGGGATATGTATTTAGGATCATTATTTCCCCCAATAGATTCTTATAATTTGTAACAATAAGGGAAGAGTTAGAATGTAAGTTTGAAATTAAGTATGGAGAGTGTGTTTTCCTAGATAGAGCATTAGGACATATCAAATAGGGGTTGAAAATGAGTCTATGTAGGTGTATGGTTGAGAAATATCTGATGGTTTCAAATAAATAAGATGATATGTACCAAATGATGAGGTAGGACCATATAGAGAGCATATTAAAATAAATTGAGAATAGTAACATAATTAATTGTAGTGGTGTTTACCAATATTCACTTGATGCATGGCTTAAAGGAGAGGTCGTAGGAATAATTATTTTTATAAAGGAAAGCATAGACATCTAATATCTATCCAAAAATAGGCCCCATCTAGATTTGAAGACTCTAACTTATGTTCTTAACCTTTGTTTTGTGAGCTAACATTATTTCATGACTCTTACTTGTGTTACTAATCTTGGGTTTGTGAGTTACAGGTTGCCTTACATGAACTCTTCAGAGGCAGAATGAACTTTGAAGGTATACCTAGATTATAAAATGATTATTTTTATGATCACAATATCTTACAACCTCCAGATGGGCTACATGCAATATTACAATGTCATTATGATTGGTTATAGAAAGCATCTAGTTGTGTGTGTTGGTACAATAATTAGGAAGATAGAGAACACACTTCTACTCTGATGGGAATTTGAGAATCCTAATTTTATATTAATGGAGGATAAACATATCATATTGGATTATTTACGCTTGAATGTGGATATGGATGTCCAAACTATTCTAGAGAAGGGGGGATTGTCATCCTTTTTGAATAAATTTAAAGGTTTTGACTTAGAGTTATCTAAACAAATCACCTCCAACTAGTTAGGTGAGAAGGTGAAATATTTTAAATGTGATTTTGTGATTAATCTAGTGTTGCTATAGGAAGTCACTATCTTTGTAGCTAAGGTAGAATGTATTCAAAGAGAAAAATATTCCTTGGTAGGGAAGATGGAAAAAGTCTTTGAAGCAGATGAATGTTATTGTAGAGAGGAGAATGGGGTTGTGAAGGAGTCACTCCTTTAGCCTTGGAGAAAGATAGTCCATTCCATTATGCATTATATTACTTTAAATTCAAATGATTCCATTGTTCATAGCTTTCACTTTTCCTTCTTGAACTTTCTATGATGAGGAAGGAGAATGGATATTCCTACCTTCCTCTACATTTTTATAGAGAAGACTATTGCGGATGTGTAGAAAGAGAAATTTTTTGCACCTTTACATCATTGATGCAGGAGCATCCAGCAACACCTGACGCAGAAGCATCCAGTGGCAAGAGAGCCATCTTTGAATCGGCAAAAGTTTCTATGTGCTTGCAAGGAGAAGCTGTCGTGATATCGTGACAGAAAATTTGTCGCGATATCACGACATAGGAGGTGAAGAGAAACCTATAGGGAGAAGCTATCGCAATATCACGACAAAAAATGTGTCGCGATATCGTGACATAGGTGGCGGAGTGAAACCTGCAGGGAGAAGCTGTCGCGATATCGAGACAGAAAATGTGTCACGATATCACGACATAGGTTGCGGAGAGAAGCCTATAGGGAGAAGCTGTCATGATATCATGATAGGAAATATGTCACAATATCATGACACAAATGGCAGGGAGAAGCCAGCAAAGAGAATCTATCATGATATCATGACAGAAGATGTGTCACGATATCGTGACACAAGTTGAGCTGAGGAGCCAGCGAGAAGCTGTCGCGATATCACGACAACAAATGTGTCATGATATTGCGACACAAAATGGACAAAGCTGCAAACAGGGCAAACTGTCACGATATCATGACAGGTTTCACTGGAGAAGCAAGGGTGCCAAGGATGTCATGATTTCGTGACCCAAACAGGCAAGAGGAGGCTGCAAGCAAAGATGTCGTGATTTCGTGACATGTCATGGTTTCACGACCCGAAGGTAGGATGAAGAGCAGAAGAGAAAGAAATGTCATGATTTCGTGATAGGTCGCAGTTTAGTGACCAGAAGGCGAAGAAGGAGCCAAGGAAGAAAGATGTCATGATTTCATGACATGTCGCATTTTCACGACCAGAGGGCAAGCGAAGAAGCCAAGGGAGGAAGATGTCACGATTTCACATGTCACATTTTTGTGACCAGAAGGCAAAGAAGAAGCCAAGGGAGGAAGATGTCACGATTTCACGACATGTCGCATTTTCATGACCAGGAGGCGAAGAAGGAGCCATCGGAGGAAAATGTCATGATTTCGTGACATGTCGCATTTTTGTGACCCAAAGAAGCAAGAGGAAGTAGAGAGGAGAATATGTTGCGATTTCATGACATGTCGCATTTTCATGACCCGAAGAAGAGAAAGGAGGCGAGGGAGAAAAATGTCGTGATATCACAATCGAAAGAGAAGAAGAAGAGGAAGAAGGAGAAGATGTCATGATATCGTGACATGCTGCATCTTCAGGGACCGTTACAGGATGAGGTCATTGAGCGACACGTGGTAGCATAAGAACAACATGTGGCATCAAGGTGCAGTGAAAGCAGGTGAAGACGAAGAGACGTGGGAAAATGAAACGAACCATCGTGGCAAAAGTGAATCGAAGGGCCGACAGATGGAAGACGATGAGTCACACAAAAGTATAAAAGGGTAAGAAGAGCCATGCAGTTAGGGTTGGAAAACCAAAAGTTGGAGGAGCTGTTGGAAAATGATAGTTACAGAATGAGGGATCTATAACAGAGTTTGCACAGTCGAGTTGCCGAGTCGAGGCAGAGGCCACTCAGATCGGCTAGAGTTTTTTTCCTTCCAGAGTATTACAGAGTGAGAGATCTGCACCTAAGTGTGAGAACTATGTTGTGCACCAGTTGATGTAAAGCTTGTGGGTTGTTATTGTAAATCTTAGAAAGTTATTTAATAGAACACTGGACTCGAGTGTGAGAACTATGTTGTGCGCCAGTTGATGTAAAGCCTACGGGCTGTTATTGTAAAGCTTAGCAAGTTATTTAATAGAACATTGGGGTTTCTATTTTTGGTTAAGCATGTTTTCAAATTTCTTCATGAAAATTCAAATTTGGTTTGATTTAATTTTTCATGCTTGATCAAGTGGTATCAGAGCCAGAAGATTTTGAGCATGCAGTTTGCACCAGGATCTATGGGGGAAAAGCAAGGAAGAATGCCTCCACCAAGAAAACATGGCGGTGGAAGAAATGTGGAGGCAGGATGAAGATTTCAGAGCATTGCAGATGCAAGTGCAAACCCTGCAAGAGGAGCTGCTCAGGATAGATTTGTTGAGGCAAGTGAAAGTCCTATGAGAGAATTTGCGTAGAAGGCATGAGGAAAAACAGAAAAGAAGAACTGGTGGAAGAGAAGATGAAGTGCTTCAGAAGTTGAAGCCATTGAAGGCTATAGACAAGGAGGTGGGCAGCAGTGCCAGAAGTGAAGATCACTTCTCCACCAACCCTGGGTGTCTAATGCAGGAGAATCTAGCAACACCTAATGTAGAAGCATTTAGTTGCAGGAGAGCCATCTTTGAATCGGCAAAAGTTTCTAAGTGCTTGCAAGGAGAAGCTGTCACGATATCATGATAGAAAATGTGTCGCGATATCGCGACACAAGAGGCAAAGAGAAACCTGTAGGGAGAAGCTGTCACGATATCGTGACAGAAAATGTGTCGTGATATCGTGACACAGGTGGCGAAGAGAAGCCTGCAGGGAGAAGCTATCATGATATCACGATAGAAAATTTGTCGTGATATCGTGACACGGGTGGCGGAGAGAAGCCTACAGGGAGAAGTTGTCGCGATATCGCGACAGGAAATATGTCATGATATCGCGACACAAATGGTAGGGAGAAGCTAGTAGAGAGAATCTATTGGGATATCATGATAGATGTGTCACAATATCATGACACAAGTGGAGCTGAGGAGCCAGTAGGGAGAAGCTGTCACGATATCGCGACAGCAAATGTGTCACGATATCACGACACAAAATGGACAAAGCCACTAGCAGGGCAAACTGTCGTGATATCGTGACAGGTTTCACTAGAGAAGCAAGGGTGCCAAGGATGTCACAATTTTGTGACCCAAATAGGAAAGACGAGGGTGCAAGCAAAGATGTCGCAATTTCGTGACATGTCATAGTTTCACGACCCAAAGGCAGGATGAAGAGTGGAAGAGAAAGAAATGTCACGATTTTGCGACAGGTCGTAGTTTCACGACCAGAAGGTGAAGAAGAAGCCAAGGAAAAAATATGTCACGATTTCGTGACATGTCGCACTTTCGCGACCAAAGGGCAAGCAAAGAAGCCAAGGGAGGAAGATGTCGTGATTTTGTGACATGTCGCATTTTTGTGACTAGAAGGCAAAGAAGAAGCCAAGGGAGGAAGATGTCGTGATTTCGTGACATGTCGCATTTTCGCGACCAGGAGGCGAAGAAGGAGCCAGCGGAGGAAAATGTCATGATTTCACGACATGTCGCATTTTCGTGACCCAAAGAAGTGAGAGGAAGCAGAGAGGAGAAGATGTCACGATTTCATGACATGTCGCATTTTTGTGACCCGAAGAAGAGAAAGGAGGCGAGGGAGAAAAATGTTGCGATATCGTGACATGTCGTGATATCATGACATGTCATGATATCACGACTAAAAGAGAAGAAGAAGAGGAAGAAGGAGAAGATGTTGCGATATCGTGACATGCTGCATCTTCAGGGACCATTACAGGATGACGTCATTGAGCGACACATGGCAGCACAAGAACAACATGTGGCATCAAGGTGCAGCAAAATCAGGTGAAGACAAAGAGACACAGGAAAATGAAACGAACCGTCATGGCAAAAGTGAATCGAAGGGCCGACAGATGGAAGACAATGAGTCACACGAAAGTATAAAAGGGTAAGAAGAGCCATGCAGTTGGGGTTGGAAAATCGATAGTTGGAGGAGCTATTGGAAAATGATAGTTACAAAATGAGGGATCTGTAATAGAGTTTGCACAATCGAGTTGTCGAGTCGAGGCAGAGGCCACTCATATCGGATAGAGTGTTTTTCCTTCCAAAGTATTGCAATGTGAGAGATCTACACCCGAGTGTGAGAACTGTGTTGTGCACCAGTTGATGTAAAGCCTACGGGCTGTTATTGTAAAGCTTAGCAAGTTATTTAATAGAACACTGGACCCAAGTGTGAGAACTGTGTTGTGCACCAGTTGATGTAAAGCCTACGGGTTGTTATTGTAAAGCTTAGCAAGTTATTTAATAGAACACTGGGGTTTATGTTTTTTGTTAAGCGTGTTTTCAAATTTTTGCGTGAAAATTCAGATTTGGTTCGATTTAATTTTTCGTGCTAGATCAATCATGGTAAAGGATGGCCTACTAGGTAAAGTCTTATGGGAGCCCAAGGAGGTGAATATGCAAGTATTAAGAAAGAAGATAAAATTAAAGAAGACAAAAGAGATCGATTTGTAAGCCCTTATACTACCACAAATATCATAGGATAAATTTGTTAGAGTTAAAGTGCACTATGCCTTCACCTTGACACTTGTTAGTTTCTCTTGACAAGTGTCATGTGTTGAATATAGGCTTATGCCTATATATTGTAACCGTGTTTCATTTGTAATATCATCTCATTGTGTTCATTTAATATAAGGCCTAACATTTGGTATCAGAGCAGGTTCCCTCTCCTGCCTGTGAAATCCTTGAGGGGGGATTTCCCTCATGGAAATCCTCCCTCCCCCCTCATTTTTTTTCAAGCCTAGGGAGTATGCTCTCCATTTTTTTTAAATGGATCAAAAACCAGATAGCTTGAAAAAATTCATGGCTGCCCCTAAAACAAGAAAGCCAGTTAAAGAAATAGAGAATCATTTTGTTTGTGCAGGTTTTACCAAGTTTTCCATGGAGCAGATGCATTTTTTTGGTTCCTGAGCATTTTCGAGCAGAAGATGCACTATCGAAAATGCACCATTAAAGAGAGTTTGGGCCTCCGGATTCACTCTTCTTCCAGGAGGCCATGTTTTTTTTCTTTCGTTGAGATTGATCGTTTGAATGGTTCTTGTTTGGGTTTAGGTTTCGTTGTAGTTGAGGCAGGTTTGGGCCTATTGTTTTGTTTTTTCATAGACAAAGAGAGAATGCATCATCAGTGCCACCATCGCACAGCTATGGTAGCACCACCTAGGTTGTGGACAGAGCAGTCCCACTGTGGTAACGCTGCCCGGGCTATGGATGGAGCAGCCCCGTGGCCATTCATAGAAAATTGCAGGAGATGTAATTTTAGGAGCCCGTGTCTAATTTGATCGTTGGATCGAATCTCTTACAGTGGTCGAGTTGGGAGAGGTAGATACGGAGGCAGAGGAGTTTTACAAAATTTTTTAGGGTTTGAGTCATTGAAGGTGCCGGAGGAGCTGACGAAAAAATCTCTGATGGGCCTCCTGCCGGAAGTTTTCCTGTTTGACATCGACATCATGACAATCATGATTGGCGGGCGATGGAGAAGCTCCGGGCAGAAATTGATGGTGTCATCGTCGGGATGGTTAAAAATTTGATGGTGATGCTAAGCACGTCTTTTCTCGATGCTGGATCTGTGGGCATTGAGCAAAGATAAGAGTTTTTTATTTTTACAATAGCTTGCAGTTGTGGTTTTTTCAAATACGTGTGGTCCCGGATGTGGCTGTAAAGGGCTATTCTATCATACACAAGGACATAGGGTACTTTCGACGACCATGAGTAGTTCGGTGAAGACGGGACTTCCAACAAGCCGAAGAAGTTCGAAAATGATTTGACCGCCCATGCAGATCGCCAGTCCCTCCTGTGAATGTGGTGGTTTGGTTGTTTTTTGAATGCCTGCGATGGGGGTGAAAGAGGAAAATGAAGAGGAGATGAAGGGCGAATATCATTGCCCATGCATAGTTTTTTTTACAATACCATTCGAGACTGCAGCTCCCATGCACTGTACGATGTTCAAGAAATTTTTGATCATGGAGCAATGCAACACCTATGATCCAATAGAATGTGACGTGGCGCTGCACGCACATGTGATGTGAAGACGTGTCATGAAATTTTCCAATGACATTGTTGCAATATTTTTGATATGATATGACAGATCTAGGTTGGAGGCGTAAATATTTTTTGGCAACATCGATGTTTTTCTTTGGCGTTTTAGTGTTTGTTTTTTGTCGTCCAATGATAGTGCGGAGATGAAGGCTAGCTTGGAGGAGAATGGCCACGTGATCGTGGCCCAATATGTGTGTTTTGGCATTAACTTATGTTGTTCGCAACATTCCTGCTCATGTGAGGTGGGGTGAGAGAAGTGCCAAATTTTAATTTGGGTGTCTTTACAGTTACACCCAATACATTAAGTTCTTTTTAAAATGATGGTGGTGGTAATTATTTAAAAGAGGGGTCATTTTAAATTATGGGGATTATTTAGTGATGGGACCTAAAACATTGTATTGGCCGACAACATAGCCTTATTGGGCATTGTCTATTCTTTGAGGAAATGCTTATTGATGGGGCTTCTTTTATAAAGAAGAAGGGGAGACACTTTATTTAATTAAGTTGTATGGGGCACTAGAGAATGGAAGGCCGACATGGCCTATGTAATCCCCCTAGGAGGGAAATTGAGATTGTTTTTATGCCGCTAGAGTGCGATGCCAAGAATATGATATTCCTGAGGTTTATTTTGTTGCCTTAGATAGGCATGATGTTTTTTCCTCATGATGAAGGCCCCTTTGATGGTGGAATATAGGGGTATTTATAGTCGTTGGAAACATTTTTCCGTGACGGACACAATGGTGGTGTCATATTGTAATTTTGAGGTTGTTTCAATTGAGTTTTTTAGCCTCAAAGTTTTTTACCTTGGAGTGCACTTTCGGTTGTACCCGACACTCCCAAGGTACTTGTAAGTGAACCTAGTATTTAGCAATACCCTCTTTCTACTTGGCGGATGTAGCGGCTGGTTACCCATGCATTTCGGTAATATGAGGTAACTACCATAAGGACACTTATTCTAGGGACTACAGACATAGACACCCTAGACTCTATTTGAGGTTTTTTCGGATCTACTTCTAAAGACTATAGATGAAGACACTTTAGAAGATTCTCTTCTTCTCTTCTTCTCCTCCATATTTGGCATCTATGGCTCATTTTATTGTATTGAGTGCATTTTTGATAGAGACCGACACTCTTATATGGCTCATTTTTCCTTTGTATTAGGTGCATTTTTGGTAGAGACCGACACCTTCTATATTGAGTTCACCATAAGGAAGGATTTGATACTTATGGTGAATCTAGTCAGTGACCTACGTGAGGCAACATATTTTGAGGATGACCTACAGAGGCAACAGACCCAGAAGTGGCTGACCCTGAGGCACCCATGATGACCCTGAGGCACTTAGACGGCTGACCTAGTGGCAACAAACCCATGGAAGTGGTTGACCCTGAGGCAACAGACCGAGATGTATACATAGTGAATCTAGCATTATTCACAGTTGGAGAGCCAAGCGCAAAGAGCACGAGAGCATGAGCCTAGACCAAATCAGCAATAAGAGAGTATGATAGGTTGTTTTTGAGAAATCAACATTAAGGGGGAATGTTACCTAATTTTGACTTGTTTTTTCTTTAGTTAGGATAGTGCACTTTAAATGGGAATGTTAGAGTTAAAGTGCACTATGCCTTCACCTTGACACTTGTCAGTTTCTCTTGACAAGTGTCATGTGTTGAATATAGTCTTATGCCTATATATTGTAACCGTGTTTCATTTGTAACATCATCTCATTGTGTTCATTTAATATAAGGTCTAACAAAATATGATAATATCAAATATAAAATATCCATAATATAATAAGGTCAAGATAATGATAAGAGTATAATAATATGATCAAATTAATATGTAAAACAAGGCTTATAATAAACCAAATAACATTCAATAATATGTAGAAATATGAATATAAATAACCTTAATTATTCATGTGTTATGCATAAATTATAGCTTACAATATTAATTGCTCAAAATGTATACAAGCTTTATAGCTTCACTTTCTATTATAAATATGATAATGCTTATTCTCCTTGTATTCTATGATCCCTTGTTATGGAGTATTACCTCCATAATATATCCATAGTAATATGAATCTTTGGATACTTGACTATATCTCTTCATATACTAAGTATCATGATTCTTGGATTGACTACTTGACATTTGCATACTTCATGAACACTTGACACTATAACATATGCACACCTATACATGACTCTTACACTTCTATAACACACACATTCTAATCTAAGATATTTGTGCACATATTTACATTGCATATTTATTTCATAAATACAAAACACTTGTGCACATAGACTCAACTTACACTTGAACTCTAACTCACATGACACTTGTGCATTTCCTACACATTCACACTTACATAAAAGGGGAATATAACTCACACTCTAAACTATGACTCAATCCTAATTTACTATTTATAAATGTACCATGAAGGTACCATGAGGGTACATTAGCATGTACTAAATAATGTAATATACTCCAACACCCTCTTGTATTACATTATTTTATTATTGAAGACTTTAGTCTTCAATCATGGTCTTTGTCTTTGTCTTCAATATTCAAGTGACCTTGCATTGAACCTCTACTTGAGATTTATCTTCAGTATTTGGTTCTAGATTTTACATTGTTCCTGGTACAAATTTTATTTTAAATTCATCCCTACAGAAGTTTATACTCTTTCTTTTACCATATCTAAGATTAAAATAACTTTTTTGAAGAAATTCATTTAGTGTTATCCTTGCAATAATTTCTTCCATCATATGTCATTTGTGCATGTTTATCCATTCATGATTCATATTATCATTTTCTTTGTACCAACAATATCTTTGAGAGTGATTGGTACCTCCACAAATATTACAATAATAAAAATTCTAACATCTTTATATCTTGTGTCCATGTCTTCCACAATGTTTACTCTTATTTTCTAATTGTTTAAAGTCTCCATTATTCTTTATTATAATATTACAATGTTCTTTATCACACACTATTTTCACACTCTTTGTATTCATGAACCATGTTCAAATTATTTTTGTCACATGCAATATATGCTCTAGAAATATTTTTTTTTTGTCATGAATCACAAATTACAGGTATCACAACTTGCATCACAATTCTCTTTTGTATTTGGATGAATATCACTAGTTTCACAACATGCAGTAGTTATCTTAGGTTTTAATTCTATGGTATCACAAAATTAACTCATTGTAATAGGCCTTAAATAATTTATATCATAGTAAACATATTTCATCATTGTTTTATAATTCTTCAACCTTTCCTTATTTTCTTATCCTGGAAATATTGAGAGTGATCATTCCCTTGTATATTATTTTCCATAGACTAACAAGTATAATAACACAAAATTTATAATAATCATTAGCATCATTGATAATAATTTGCATGCATTGTTGAAGTATTAAAAATTTCTCTTTTTTGCTTCTTCAAGAATAGATTGTAAATATTCCATCACTTTGTTTGTGTCAGGACCTGCCCTAGCAAGCTCCTTGATGAGAAGACAATATAATTGGACTTATTGTTTTAATGTCTAACATTGTTGGTGCTATGAATATGCAAAGATATGTTGTAGCATTTAGTTTTATTTCATGATTATGGTGTTGCAAGTTTTTATGGTTTTATAGGGCTAACCATGCTTGCAAGTGGACAATGATGAGCTAACAATTTAATATTTGCTTTGATAATACTTTTAAATTGTTTAGCCAAGGAATTGATTGATATTATTTTATGCATTATAATAGTTTTCAATTAAATGGATTGACCATTAAAATATTGAGTGATTTATATTATTTTATGCATTATAATAGTTTTTAATTAAAAGGATTGATCATTAAAATATTGAGCTAACAATTTAATATTAGCTTTGATAGTGCTTTTAAATTGTTAAGCAAAGAAATTGATCAATATTATTTTATGCATATAATGGTTTTTAATTAAAATGACTAACCATTGCAATATTAAGCTAACAATTTAATATTTAATTTGATAATGCTTTTAAATTGTTTAGCAAAGCAATTGATTAATATTTTTTTATGCACCTGATGGATTCAATTAATGTGACCAAGGTCATGAATTATTTAACATTTTTTATATAGGCATGAGTCTCTTTTGACTTTCCAAAAGAAGAAAATATTCTTGAACACAAAAGAAATATTTTATGGAAACTGGAATTAATAGCCCATGTTAGTCAGGTGTAAGAAATGGGTATGGCCTTAATGGAAGGTACACTCCCCCTACCAACTTGAAAAATATGAACACTATGATTTTCGGAAGTGGAGTGCATGATCTTCTTTTGGATCATGGAAAAAAAAGAAAGAGGAGGACCATTCACATAAAAAAAGGGAATGAAGAGCATGTTTTGAGGGAGTTATATAGGTAATTATGGAGGATGAATATTGGGAGGAGTCTTGAAGGCCATTCAGAGAAATATTTGGATGAAACTAACCTTACAAGAGCTTTAGGTTAGAAGATTGTTTACCTTGGCTTTGGATGAATTTTTTTTTATTCTCCTTAGCTTTTAAAGAATCCTTTGTGATTGTATTCTTGTTTTAAAACTTGAATGAATATAAGCATTAAGGTTTTTATTGGCTTGGGAAAACTATATTCTTAAAACTCTTCTTTTTCCTTTTGGTTTTAGGCATTTGGTTTTTTTTTTATGTTTGTAATAAGATGTCTAATTATACCATGGGTCAATGACTAGTATACTATTTAATCTAACTTAATCCCATTGAGATCACTATGTTTTAGCCTTTGAATCCCTTTGTGGTTTCAATGTTGATATTTATTAATTAAAGCAAATGCCATGTTTTAGATTGAGAATAGCATAAAACTAGATGCTTTAGTGATAGTTGTTTTATGCCCTTGCTTGGATGCATATTGGCTTCTTGGACATACCTGGAGTAGAGGGTGTTTGTTGGTTTTAAATGTCTATCATCAAGACCTAAAACCAATAATCTTCCTCCTATTTATCTTGTGCTTTCAAGCGATGTTGTCATGTATTAGGGTATGGTAATATGTCTCCATGATTCTTTGCTTAACCTATTATGGTGAAGTATTATTATTTTATGCTACCTATTATAGGTTTGGTGATGTTTGTGACCTCTTTTCATCATCACCTGAGTAGCCAACATGAACTGGTTCATGTCCAACATGCTCAGGTGGAAGACCTTCATGGTATTCCATGAGCAATATTACACATGAGACATGCTTGGGTCATCGTATGGTTTACATGGATCTAGTCTCTCATAAACCTTCGACCACCAAGTGGTTGTTGGGACCCATCCACTTGGTGGTTGCCTAGTGCTAATTGTGGTGCAAGTTGTTGACACTTATCTATTTTCACCTGTTTGACTTATTCTTATCTTCTATTGATTGTTGAGTGATAATTTATTGGTTAGTTCGAAATGTGTTTTAAGAAGGATTGTAGGATTTATCCCATATGCATGGTGTAGTGGAATAAATTATCTTTAAAAGGTGTTAAGCACCTAATGTCTAGTAGCCCAGTTCCTAGGTGTTTAGATAAACCCTCTTCACCTTTGACCTGCTTGCAACCTTAGATTTGTTGACTTTTCTAACACATGGAGTGTTGTGACTGGTTTATCTACAAGGTTTGGTTTTGTTTTCTTGGTTAACATTGGCCATTGAGGGTGCTAAAGGAAACAAATTTTGTTTTAAAATAGTATGTGGTATTTATCCCACATGCTCCTTGTGGAAGCATGTGTAGGCTTGAACAATGGAAACCTCTCTTATTAGCCTATCCACCAAGCAGTGGTTAGGGTAGCCACCACCTAGTGAAGACCAGAACATTGATTTTTTTATGTTGAGATCTACTTGACCTACCTGAATGTAATTGACTGATTGGAAGCTAGTTGACTGGATTGGTCTGTGGTTTGTCTGGTTGACTAGTTTGACTCTAAATATCCCTCCTTTTTTTGCTAGTCAAACCTTTTATTTTGGAGGTTGATATTTTGCTAAAACTACCTTATTTTTGCTAAATTAATATTTTGCTTTGGAGGTTGGAAAGTAATTGTTTTGCTAAAACAAATTACTTTTCTAGAGAAGAAATTGATAGAGCAATTTTGGGTTTTATATAGGGAAAAACTTAAGCAAGATTAGGGATCAATTTTGGATGTTATAGAGCAAACCTTGAATGTTAAATACAGGGAAATTTTTTGGAAATAAATTTAATGTTAACTATAAGCAATTTGTTTGGAAAATTTTGGATGTTAACTACAAGGCATTTTTTTTTTTAAATTGAATGTTAACTACAAGGCAATTTTGTAGAAAAATTGAATGTTCAGTACAAGGAAATTTTATGGAAAATTTGAAGGAACTATAGGTGTCAATTTTAGTGGAATTTGATTTTCTTGTGGGATCAATTTTGTGGAGAAATTAAGTGATTGTTTGGGATCAATTTCATGGTGAAATTGAGTTGTTTGGGGATAAATTTCATGGAGAAATTGAGTAATTGTTTGGAATAAATTTCATGGAGAAATTATATGATAACATGAAATCAATTATGTTGAAAAATTTATTAGAACTTAGGTTTTTGTTTTTTGAAAAATTATTTGAAAAAACTTGTATTAAAACAAATATCATTTACAAGTTGTTATGAGACTTCTCCCAGCCTTAGCCAAAGAGAACACATGTTTACAATAGTAAAATAATATTTCCATTGGAGCAAAATCTCTTAAACCATATTTCTACAATGGTTGTTCACTTGTTTACAACTGTAAAAGAAGATATACATTGGAGCAAAAATATCCTAACCATATTTCTAGAATGGTTGTCCAAATTAGCTAAACACTGGATTTGCTCACCAACTTGCCTAATCATCTCATCCTCAATAGCCATGTCATTGTGCCACTAAACCCTACCTCCTTCTCAGTGCCCATCTTAGCTAGAAATTCTATCACTTTATTTATATCTATACTCACATAAACTAGAATCACATCATCTAATTCCATCCATAATTCCTTAATTTGAATTACAAGAATCATCAACCTCCATGTCTTCAAAGTAATGTTCCTCATGCAATCTAGAGCTCCAACCATTATTTGAGAATCTGATTCTAGTATTATCCTCTTGTAACCTTGTTTTACTACCCAAATAGAACCAGATTTGATAGCTAAGGATTCCACTTAATTATTTGTGGCCCTTACAAAGCCTTGCAATTCCTAGTAGAGCACTATTCCAATATGATTTTTGTAAACAACTCCAATTCCATATCTACCTGGATTACCTTTTGCAACTCCATCGATATTAATTTTAATCCAACCTTCTGGGGGTGGTTTCCAACTAGCTTTGTCTTGCCCCTCTTGCACTTCAACTTCCTTCTCCATTGTCCCTATAACAACCTGAGTTTCCTCTTTAGCATACACTACCATAGTTTTTGTGAATTTGCTCCAAATGACCTGCCAAACTCCATCTAATGATGAAAATATTTCTCTAAAATTTCTTCCATTTCTCTCCAACCAAACTTGCCACCAAATGAAGTTTAATACAATCTACCAACCAACACAAGGAGCTTTAGATTTAAATCTACCCCTCTTTCATCTTTCCCAAATATTAATCCAATTCAAATAACCATTAACTAAAATTTTATAATATAAAAACCATCTCTCCTAGATATGGTGTGTGAATGGGCACTCAAACATCAAGTGATCAGTTGTTTCCTAACTCTTGTAGAATAAAACACATTGATATGGACCAATGATTCCCCTACATATGAGATTATAAAAAGTAAGAATTCCATTATGCATGAATTACCAGGCAAAAAAGTTTACTTTCAGTCAACCCTTGGACTGCAAAATCTTTCTCCAATCTTCAACATGATATGCATGAGGAGGAGGCTTCAGAAGGATCTTATCATATCCATACTTCACTATGTAGACACCAAGGCTCCCATATACCCAAGCTAATTCATCATCCTCATCTCTACCTATGACAAATATTTTTGCCAAGATTTTAGTCATGATGGGTATCAAATCTGGAGGGATTGAAATTGGCCACTCATCCAACTTCTTAAACTGCTTAAACTTATAATCCCTAAACTGACTAGTGTTAAAATAACTTTCAATTTGGACCCAATACTTGGTTTCCATGGCTATTTTTATTGGTTGCAGTTCAGGGAATTCAATAATGATAGGTGGGTATTGATCCCATGAATATGTTCAAAATCATGCCTTCTCCCCTCTCCCCACTTTCCAAAATAATCCATCTTTCACTACCTAAGATCCTAACTTAAGAGCCTGCCACACTAAGGATCCATTACTATCCAAAGGTAAATGACCCACCTCATTTGGTTTTACCTATCCTAAATATTTACTAGTTAAAATTCTATTGAATAAATAAGTTGGTTGGGAAATCCACCTCCAGTAAAGCTTTCCAACCAAAGATTTATTATTTAACTTTGATCTTCTCAGTCCCAAACCTCCTTTTACCTTGGGTTGGCTTACTTTATCCTAACCTACTAAGTCCCATTTTCTCTCTCCTTATACTCCTTACCATAAACATTTTCTAGCCATCTTGTCCAAATATTTCCATATGGTATGTGGGGCAGCAAGGATAGATAATTTATAAATTTGCATGGCCTGAATGACTAACTCTAAAAAAATTAATCTATCACCATAAATTAACCAATAGTGAAACCAATGATTAATTATTTTCTTGACACAGTCCAAAATATTCCTCCAGATATATATTTTTAGTTTTTTTAAATGCAAAGAGACCCCCAAGTATACCACTGGGAGAGAAGTCCTTGTGAATCCCAACATCTCTAAAATTTTGTCCTAAAGCCTTTGATCAATATTGAAAAATACCACTTTATATTTTTATCATTGATTACTTGGTTTGTAGCCCTAAGGTAGGCATTAAGTTTATCTCTAACCATTCTTTCTTCCCTGAAGTTGGCCACTCCCACCAATCATGTATCATCCATAAACTATAGGTGAGTCAAAACTTTCTCACCCACATTGATACCTGTTAGAAAACCTTGTTGTCTTCTCCTCAATATGAGTCTATCCAAGCCTTCAACCAATATGAGAAAAATATAGGGGGAACACGTATCTCCTTGACGAAGGCCTCGAGTAGCTTCAAATGGTTATGCGTGAAGACCCTTTATTAACACTGAGTATGTCAAAGTAGAAAAACAACTAATGATTTATTCTATCTAATCCTGAGAGAAACCAAAGGTTGTCATCTTTGACAAGAATCTCCACTCCACCCTATCATAAGTCTTTGACATATCCAATTTTATTAACATTCCTTTATTACCAGATGTTTACATTGAATGGATTTTCTCCTAATATAGAACCACATCATCAAATATCTTCCTACCCTTTATAAAACCCCCTTGCTTCAAGGAGATAATACTATGTAGAAGAGGTTTTAGCAACTCAAACATTACCTTTGTGATTATTTTATATATGACATCGCATAATGCAATAGATCTATAATATGAAATATGCACTCCCTCCTCCCCTTTTGGAATTAAGGCAATGAAAATATGATTTAATGCTTTAAGAATTCTTTTACTATATTTGGACTCCTCTATAACAACCAATACATCCTCCTTCAAGTTATCCCATAAGGCCTTAAAAACTCAATTGGAAATCCATCTAAACCTGGTGTTTTTTTTATGGTCATTCCAAAGACTACATTCTTCAGTTCCTCTCTATCAATGGGTTTAAGTAGGGCTTAATTTTCTTCTTCAAAGATAACCGAGTGTATGATAGAAATAAATTTTTGAGCCTCTTCATCTTGCACCATACTTTACGTAAATAGTTTAGAAAAATAATCCATTGAATGGAAATGCATACCTAGAATTGTATCAAAGGAGTGTCAATTCTCATATTGAAGTTTCCATGTTGTTCATCTATATCCTAGCACAAGCAACCTGATGGAAAATTTTGGTATTTTTATCACCTTCTAATAACAAAGTGGTTCTTGTTCTCTATTTCTAGTAGCTATCCTCTTGGTTGTCAATGTCCTCAATCGATTTATGCAATGCATCATCCTTTTATTTGAGCTGATTTGTAATTGTTCCTTCCCCAAAGTGTTTCTGAAACTCATCCCATATGGCCACCAATGGAGCTCTTTGGACCTAGAAGTCTATTTTGTTAGCTCACCTCCATTGTTTCAGTTGATCTTTGACATAATGAAGTTGTTTGTGGAATACAAACATTTTTGTCCCATATGTTGGGTGGTCTTCTTCCCACCACTATGGAATTTTCTTTGGAATTTTCTCTTTTTGTAACCAAAAGTTTTCAAATTTAAATGGTTTGTGATGATGCACTGTCTTGATCCCCCCTTCCAATAAATGGGAAAGTGATATGAAATTGGACCCTCCAAAATCTGAAATTTTTTATTCCATTTTACAAATGCCTTCTCTGAAACCAAAAAATGATCTAACTTCGCCTTCCTGCTATGTAGCTCCCTCCTCTTATTAGTCCAGGTATAGTTGGTTCCGAGGCATTTAATATCCACCAAGTGTAATACCTAGACTTAAGCAATCATAAGTCAATCCCCTAGGTCCAAAATTAGGGTTCCCCCTTCTTGATCTCTAGAGAATAATTTAGCATTAAAATCCCCAACAATAATCTAGTCTAACTCTTCCCTTGAGACACTCATGTTATGCATAGCTTTCCATTGATGCATCTGACCATCTAGGTTTTGAGCCCCATAAAAATTTATGATTAAAATATGTTCAACTGTGACATTGTTCCTAAAATGTGATGTGTGGACACCCCTCCAAGCTATATGTTCTATTGCAGTCCATTCAATAGAGTTATAAAAAGTAACTATCCCCCCTGAGACCCCTTGGGCAGCCACTTCCATATGACCAACACCCCTCCAAAGTTTATTCATTGTTTTACACATAAGATCCAACTATATTTTTATCTCTTGGATAATAAAAACAATTATTTTACATTTTTCTAAAATTCTTTGAACAACAGATTGATGGGTTCTACTTTTTAAACCCTTAACATTCCATGATTGTATAATCATTGGTTACCTTCAGAGTAGTAAAAATCTATTGGCCTCACCGATCCTCTAGTGATTAGTTTGTCTCCTTGAACTACTATCAAATCCTTATTTTATTTTCTACCCACTCCTTGAGAGCTGCTATTTTTTTAACTCTTTTCCACCTGAGTTATCCCTAGAGTTGGCATTTCTCTATTATTTTTTGTTATGCCCATGATGACATCCTTAATTATCAATTTCTCTTGGTTATGCACTATCAATGCCCCTACACTCTCTGATTGCAGTAACTTAATGCACTCAATTACCTACTTTATGATGGTAGGAGGTGAAAGAGGGGCTTGAACATGGCTATTATTATTTTCATTATTCCCATTCACTCCTTCCATGAATTGTTATTATTCTTGGTCCATTAGTGTCTTAAAGATCTCATACCTATTGGAGGGCTTGATTTGGGTTTGCTATTTACCATTTTTTTCTTTTGTCTTCTCCTTATTTTGGGCTATTCAAAACCATCTCCCTGTGCTTATTTACCCTAAGAAATGTTGGTTATTTATTTATTGATTGTGGACTTACCCTCCTTAGGAATATTTGACATTCCCAGAGGCACCTCCATTTTTATGTTCATATTATTTAGGAAATATCAATCTAAATGCCCATATTTATGGTAAACTCTGCATCTAGAGGGCAATGCATCATAATCCAGTTGTTAAATCTAATATAGTCCTACAAGTTAAAGTTCCACCTCTACCGATAAATGCTATCTAAGATCTATTTCCACACATAATCTTGCATAAATAGCTATGTTTCCTTCCATTGTGTCTTTGGAAACACCCAAATGTCTTCCAAGGGAATTTTCGATAATTTCCAATACCTTCTAACTCTAAAACTCCATTTGAAGTGCATATAAACAAATCCAAACTAGGACAGTAGTGGATTCAATTCGAGGATCAAATTCCACTCTCCAAGGTTGAACAAATAATCCTACAAGACCATGATTCCTATTTTCTGATTCGAAAGCCCTATTTCTATTGGTAAGTGAAGAAAAAATAACAATAAAATATTCATTGCTAATAAACCACAAAGAATACTCACCAAGAGGGTCCTAATTTTGTCGGACCCAGGAATACAAAAAAATTAGGGTAGGGCGAATACCCATGAATTTATAGATCAAATCATGATTGGATCTATATAAAATGGTTACTTCGACCATCCTTTGCTCAATGACAATACTTGGCCTTTATTTTTACTGTGGCAAGCATCCATTAACTCGTTGAGATGTTGATCTATTTCTAGCAATTGTAAAGAGCATTTTTAATGCATTTTTTTGTTCTTCTTTAGTATCTGATGGAGATTTATACTTTAACAAATATACAAAATAACTATGTCTCTCTAAAATAGGATCTGAAGGTGTCCCCATTGGGCGCTCCTAGGGTAGTAATCTTGTCTTGAAGTCCATAGTAAATAGAAATCTCTTCAACTACCCAATTGATGCCCTAGTTTTCTCTTCCTACAGAACTTAGGTTTATAGTTTTGATTAAATAAAAGGTTATCTATTTATTTTAAACCTTGATCAAATGAAAGGTTATTCATTTATGAAATAACGAGATAATTATTTGTTTTTAAACCTTGATTAAATGAAAGGTGTTGGCAATTTTGGGAACTTTGGGTACATTGCCTTTGCTCAAGTGTATAAGTTGTCATTGATGTCAAGAAGCTCTTGAAGGAATTTAATTTGATGTCAAATAATTTGTTTTGATGAAGGTTACGGAATGACAGTTTCAAAGGTCTTTTGTAAACCCCAAGTTGGCAGGTTTAAAGATTACAGGTGCATGCATTAGTTTAATGCATTTGGGTCCAGGAGGAAGTATTTATTTAAATAATTAAAAACCTTGTTAAGGTTCCTTTTAATTATTTTTAAATAAATATTAAATCATTGTTTGCAATGGGTTATCCTAACCCATGGCGCTATGTTTTAAGATTGTGGTCACTAGCCAAGACCTCCGTCGACGTGTTAAACTCCTCGCCGACGTCAAGAGATTATGGTAAAAATGCATATAAATCTCCCTCAATGCAAATCAAGAATTATCCCATCCGTAATTTGAAAAGAGTTGCTCACTGTGAATTCATGATCTACTGATCGACTATGTCTTCACCATTTTCGTGAATCTGCCATTCATTTTTTTTTACTCGTCATTTTTCGTAAATCCATCGTAAGGTTTTCGTCTTCGTGTTCACGTCAGAAGAAAGGGAGGCACTGTTGTTTTATTTAATCCCTATCACAGAAGGAACAAGGCTAAGAGCGTGAGGTTTAAACCTCATCGGGCGCCTTTGGCGCATCGATAGTGGCTAGGCTATTGGCGTGCTACCCAAATAGGAGGTTCCGCATTCGAATAACATGAAAGGGTTTTTCATTATGAAGTGGACGCAGTGGGTGGTGTTAGAATTCATGCACAATTTCTCCATAGCACAATTTTTGATGTTGGCCAAGGTATTTTTGAAATTAATTTTTGCTAAGTGTATTTTACGGATGAAGGAAGTTTATTAGAGGGAAAAACAGCTTAGGAGTTATAAGGAGTTTAAAGCTTGTTTTATTTTGATAAAAGATTCTTTTGAAGGTGTTGTTTGAAATATCTTATTGCATTCTTATGAGAGATAAATTTTATTTTTGATAAGACTATAAGGGAGAAATAAGGTGTATAAGGGATAAATTTTTCTTGTAATGTTGAGAGTGCTTTTGGTTGATTATGGAAATGAAAGCATGATGTTTTAAGGTTAAAATTGCTTCTTGTGTGAAGTTGTGAAACCTTAAGTGGGCAGCTTTGATATTGACATTTGCTTTCATTAAATTGGTAATAATCAAGCTATTCTTTACTTGGTTAAAGTGTTGGGCTTACTCCTTTTTTGATGATTTGAAAAGTTGTTTTGTGCTATTGTGATTTGAGTTGGTGGATGCTTTTTGTTCAAACAATATTGGAGAGAAAAGGAGTTCTACTTGTTTCCTTTTCTAATGTTGATTGTGAAATGCTTCAAGGTTGTGTTTTGATCTGAATGGTGTTGATTGAACCTTGTTTGATGAGCATTGTTGTTGAAGCCCTAATTTATGGTGAAAAGAACATGAGTATCATTTTTATGTGATTCTTTGCATAGTTGGCAATTGTTGAGGTTTCATGTTCTTGAAAGAAAGCATTCTATCCTATCCATTTTAGATATTGAGTTGAGTTTTCAGATTTGAGATTGAGTTTGAGATGAGTTGATTTGAGTTGAATTTTGAGATTGGGAGTTGAGTATAGAAAATATTGAGTCTCTAAAAATTCTCTTTATGCTTCTATGAGTTTGACAAATCACATTGGGTCTCTAACAATTCACCTTGTGATTTCCTACTAAGAAAGTTTTTTTCTTGGTGAGCTTGCTAAGTTTTTGGACAGGTTCCGGTGGGGACTTGTGAGCAGTCTTGGATAGGTTTTGGTGGGGACTTGTGAGAAGATTTGGATAGGTCCTAGCAGAGGACTTGTGAGATGAGTTTGATAGTTCTATCAAATAACTTGAGGATAGAGGTGCATTGGTTCTTTGAGAAGAA
The DNA here is from genome assembly GCA_028583015.1 of Wollemia nobilis. NCBI lineage: Eukaryota > Viridiplantae > Streptophyta > Pinopsida > Araucariales > Araucariaceae > Wollemia > Wollemia nobilis. The sequence goes on from JAQPPZ010016564.1 coordinate 3,412,707, forward strand.
CCTGAGGATAGATTTGGCAAGTCTTTGAGAAGGCTTGTGTGTAGAGGATTGATTTGTTCAAGCTTAAGCGTTGGACAGATCTAATAGATAGAGGAAGACTTGTACTAGACCGACTGACTGTGTTTGGTACAGGTTGTTGAGCTACTATGGACGTGATCATAGAAGGCAGAGGTCTCTTAGGCTAATCATTGAGGACAGGAGGTCTTCGGTGGAAAGGAGTTCCACGTGCTAGAAAGAGGTAGAGGCACTTGATCTTCTGAGGGATCATTTCCAGAGCAGAGGGGAAGGTATCTCCTTTGAGCAGAGGCTCATAAATTTTGATTAGGGGAAGGTATCTCCTTTGGGCCGAGGCTCATAAACATTGTAATTGGGAAGGATTCCCAAAGAACTTTGAGATAACTTTCAGAGAAAAGTTTTGTGGACATAGCCCAACCATTTTGGGTGAACCACATTAAAATTGTTGTCACTTTGTGGATGATATTATGCATTGCTTTGATATTTCTTTGGGTATATTGCTTTACTATTTTGAAGTATAAAGGAAAAAATAAAAAGAGGTCTTATACTGTTCACCCCCCCCATCTCAGTATAAGCTTGTGTTCTTCAATTGGTATCAGAGCAGGTGCCTTAAAAAAGTTTAACAGCTTGAAGGAAAAGCTAGTAAAGAACACAATGGATCATTCAAGTGGCAATGCACGATGGGTCAGACTTTGGTCTTTGGAGTGCAAGGATGAAGGTTCATCTAATGGCACTTGGTAATGAGGTTTGGGAAGTGATTGAATATGAGTACACTATTCCTGTACATGGTCCTATTACTAAGGAAGAAAATTTCCTACATCACAGCAATTCAAAGGCAATGAATGCAATCCTAAAAGGCTTACAAAAAGCAGATCTCACTAAGGTGATTCACTGCAAGACAGCTAGTGAAATGTGGAAACAGTTGAAGGTGGTTCATACAGGTGATACAAATGTCAGAAACACCAAGTTGAGACACTTCAAAGGTATGTTTGAACAACTCAAGATGAATGATGATGAAAATATTAGTGACTACATGCTTCGTATGGATGAGGTTGTTAACTCCATGAAAGACTTAGGTCTTGAGCTTGCTGAAAATGATGTTTGTGATAAGATTTTAAGATCTCTTCCTAATAGATTTAGTGAAAAGATTTCTACTATTGAGGAAGCTAAATATTTGGATAAGTTGAAAAAGTATGAGCTCCATAGTATACTTGTAGCATTTGAGTTGAGAACTCAAGTGAAGGTTGATGTCAAGAAAGAGGCAGCTTTCAAGGCTACCAAGAAATCCAAGGGTAAATAGCTTCAAGATAGTGATGAGTCTTCTAGTGATGAAGAGGCATATTAGAGCAAGAAAGGCAAGTTCTCTAGAAAGCACAAAAGTATGAAAAATATAAGATGTTTCAATTGTGGAAAGTTTGGTCATTATGCTACTGACTGTACTATTCCCAAGAATGAAAGTGATGAAGATAAACAAGATTCTAAGAGCAAGGATTCTGAAAAGCACAAGCATCACAGGAAGAACAAAGATGAGCACAACAATCAAGGAAAGAGGTATTATCACAAGCACAAGAATAGTTTCTACCTATACAAAGCAAGTAAGTGTTCTAGTAGTGATAGTGAAAGTTCTTCAAGTGATGATGAAAATGAGATGTTGTTCATATCAGAAAAAGAGGAAGAACCGAAACATAGATTCATTATCATGAAATATCTTAGATGTGGAAACTTTGGTCACCTTGAGGATGATTGCACAAATAATGATTTGGTTTCTAGTATGTATGAGGATGCTTCAGAAAACTATAAGGAAGATGCATGTATGGTTTTTGAAAAGGGTAGCACCTCTAGTGATAAAAAATCTAAAAAAGGCTTTGATGATTCAAAAATAAAACAAATAAAGGAAGATATAGAGGAAGGTGAAGTAGATCTTGAAGGTGAACTTATTAGTGCTCTTAGTGCTTTGAAAAATGAAATAAAGAAGAATTCTAGAATTAAGGATAAGTTAGATGAATGTTGTATGGAGAGAGATGATCTTATAGAAAGTATTGACTTCTCTATAGCTAAGACACAAGAACTCAAGGATGAGTTAGAGTCTAAGGTTCTTGAGTATAGTGAGTTAGAACAGAAAATGGCTTCTTTGAAAGAGGAAACTAAAGAGTACAAGGATAAGCTTTATAGGTTTCAAGATAGCTCCAAAAAGGTTAAGTCACTCATCAAAGGTCAAAGAAAGACAACAGATAAAGAAGGCCTTAATTTTGTTAAGCCACACAAGGAACAAGTTGGAGAGTCTAGTAAGAGACTCCAAAAGGAAGAGAGTTCTGATGAGAAAAGTATTTCAAAAAAGGAGTCCTTGAATGATAGATGCACAGAAACAGAAAACAAAATTTAGAATGAGAAGAAGTATTCAGGACCCAAGAGGTCAAATAAAGGAAAGTTTCAAGGTAGATGTTTTGCTTGTCATAGGTTTGGTCACATGGCTTCACATTGCATGGCTCAAGTGAAGAAGGTAAATGACAGTTTCAAAAGTGCTAGTTACTTTCAAGGGTATTGCTACTCTTGTAAATAGTTTGGGCACAAAGCAGTCTATTGCAAGGTAAATAACAAGAACAGGTTTGGTCATAACAGGTTTGGCTAGAACAGGTTTGGTCAGAACAGGTTTGGTCAGAACTGGTAGATTCAAAGATCAGGTTTACCTCAAAGAAACAACATCGTCAAGTGTTTCAAGTGCAACAATGAAGGTCACATAATTATACAGTGTAGAGATAAAATTCTAGAATACAAGAATAGGAACAGTGGCATGATCGGGTCCAAGGATCAAGGCATGGACAAGAACAGGGATGAGAACAAGAACAAGAACAATGACAAGAACAGGAATATGGACAAAGAGTTCAAGAGAAGACCCGAGAATGAAGTTATAGACGTTGATGATGATTAGTGCCTAATGGGAGTTTTACTCCCACCCCAGAATTAATCACCTCATCAGGAGGTGGGGGAGGGACTAAGCTAAGAGGCTCATTCTTAGTCTCGAGCCCCAAAGGTGACCCTTTGCCATTGATGACAAAGGGGGAGAGCTTCAAAGTGAAGAGGAGAGCTTCAACCCGGGGGGAACAAAACTTCAAAGGAAGATTCTTAGTTGTGGGCACAGTTGGTCAGTTGTTAGCATAGTTAGTTTCAGTTTTGGCTCTTGACAAGTGTTTTCAGTAAATTTTTGCCATCAATGACAAAGGGGGAGATTGTTGGCCATTTTGGGTACTTTGGGTACATTGTCTTTGCTCAAGTGTATAAGTTGTCATTGATGTCAAGAAGCTCTTGAAGGAATTTGATTTGATGTCAAATAATTTGTTTTGGTGAAGGTTATGACATGACAGTTTCAAAGCTCTTTTGTAAACCCCAAGTTGGCAGGTTTAAAGACTATAGATGGATGCATTAGTTTAATGCATTTGGTTCCAGGAGGAAGTATTTATTTAAATAATTAAAAACCTTGTTAAGGTTCCCTTTAATTATTTTTAAACAAATATTAAATTATTGTTTGCAATGGGTTATCCTAACCCATGGCGCTATGTTTTAAGATTGTGGACACTAGCCAAGACCTTCGTCGACGTGTTAAACTCCTCGCCGACATCAAGAGCTTATGGTAAAAATGCATATAAATCTCCCTCAATGAAAATCAAGAATTATCCCATCCTCAATTTGAAAATAATTGCTTGCTGTGAATTTGTGATCTACTATTCGACTATGTCTTCATTGTTTTCATGAATCCACTATTCATTTTTTTGTACTTGTCGTTTGTTGTAAATTTGTCATAAGGTTTTCGTCTTCGTGTTCACGTCAGAAGAAAGGGAGGCACTATTTTTTTATTCAATCCCTGGCGTAGAAGGAAAAAGGCTAACAACATGAGGTTTTAACCTCATTGGGTGCCTTTGGTGCACCGGTAGCGGCTAGGCTGTTGGCGCACTACCCAAACAGGAGGTTCTGCATTCGAATAACATGAAAGGGTTTTTCATCATGAAGTGGACGTAGTGGGTGGTGTTAGAATTCATGCACAATTTCTCCATAGCATGATTTTTGATGTTGGCCAAGGTATTTTTGAAATTAATTTTTGCTAAGTGTATTTTGCGGATGGAGGAAGTTTATTAGAGGGAAAATCAGCTTAGGAGTTATATGGAGTTTAAAGCTTGTTTTATTTTGATAAAAGATTCTTTTGAAGGTGTTGTTTGAAATATCTTATTGCATTCTTATGAGAGATAAATTTTATTTTTGATAAGACTATAAGGGAGAAATAAGGTGTATAAGGGATAAATTTTTCTTGTAATGTTGAGAGTGCTTTTGATTGATTATGGAAATGAAAGCATGATGTTTTAAGGTTAAAATTGCTTCTTGTGTGAAGTTGTGAAACCTTAAGTGGGCAGCTTTGAGATTGACATTTGCTTTCATTAAATTGGTAATAATCAAGCTATTCTTTACTTTGGTTAAAGTGTTGGGCTTACTCCTTTGTTGATGATTTGAAAAGTTGTTTTGTGCTATTGTGATTTGATTTGGTGGATGCTTTTTGTTCAAAAAATATTGGAGAGAAAAGGAGTTCTACTTGTTTCCTTTTCTAATGTTGATTTTGATATGCTTCAAGGTTGTGTTTTGAGCTGAATGGTGTTGATTGAACCTTGTTTGATGAGCATTGTTGTTGAAGCCCTAATTGATGGTGAAAAGAACATGAGTATCATTGTTATGTGATTCTTTGCATAGTTGGAAATTGTTTGGGTTTCATGTTCTTGAAAGAAAGCATTCTATCCTATCCATTTTAGATATTGAGTTGAGTTTTCATATTTGATATTGAGTTTGAATTGAGTTGATTTGAGTTGAGTTTTGAGATTGGGAGTTGAGTATACAACATATTGAGTCTCTAAAAATTCTCTTTATGCTTCTATGAGTTTGACAAATCACATTGGGTCTCTAACAATTCACCTTGTGATTTCCTATTAAGAAAGTTTTTTTTTTGGTGAGCTTGTTGAGTTTTTGGATAGGTTCCGGTGGGGACTTGTGAGCAGTCTTGGACAAGTTACGATGGGGACTTGTGAGCAGATTTGGATAGGTCCTAGCAGAGGACTTGTGAGCTGAGTTTGATAGTTCTATAAGAGAACTTGAGGACAAAGGTGCACTGGTTCTTTGAGAAGAACCTGAGGACAGATTTGGAAAGTCTTTGAGAAGGCTTGTGTGTAGAGGATTGATTTGTTCAAGCTTAAGCGTTGGACAGATCTGACAAACAAAGGAAGACTTGTACTAGACCGACTGACTGTGTTTGGTATAGGTTGCTGAGCTTCTGTGGACATGATCATAGAAGGCAAAGGTCTCTTAGGCTAAGCATTGAGGATAGGAGGTCTTCGGTGGAAAGGATTTCCACGTGCTGGAAAGAGGTAGAGGAAGTTGATCTTTTGAGGGATCATTTCCAGAGTAGAGGGGAAGGTATCTCCTTTGAGAAGAGGCTCATAAATTTTTATTAGGGGAAGGTATATCCTTTGGGCTGAGGCTCATAAACACTGTAATTGGGAAGGATTCCCAAATAACTTTGAGATAACTTTTAGAGAAAATTTTTGTGGACATAGCCCAGCCATTTTGGGTGAACCACGTTAAAATTGGTGTCACTTTGTGGATGATATTGTGCATTGCTTTGATATTGCTTTGGGTATATTTCTTTACTGTTTTGAAGTATAAAGGAAAAAATAAAAAGAGGTCTTATATTGTTCACCCCCCCCTCTCAGTATAAGCTTGTGTTCTTCAAAAGGTTATTTATTGATTAAATGAAAGTTTTTAAACTTGAATTTAAACCTTGATTAAACAAAAGGTTATTTATGGATTAATTTAAATGGATGAATTATAGACCTTGATTATTCCTTTAAGAGTGGTTAAAAGTGTATTTCTTTTGGGTTAAATAAGTTAGAAATACATTAGTGGATAATGTATTTCATTTGGATAATGAATTTCATTTGGATTAAATGAATTTGAAATATGTTAGTGGATAATATATTTCATTGTTAGAAATATGTTAGTGGATAATATGTTTCATTTGATAGAAATATGTTAGCTGATAAGGTATTTCATTGGGAAAAAGAAGAATGAATGTGGAATTAATTCGATGGAATTATAGAATTCCTTCATTGCTTTTTAATATGAATTAAAAGAACAATTTATGTTTTGGGGACATAAGAATTAGGTGGTTCTTGTGTACTTGTTATGATATTGATGCTATGGGAAAAGAAGAATGAATTTAGAATTCATTCGAATGAATTATGGGGCTTCTTCATTGATATGTAAAATGAATTAAAATAACTATTCATGTATTGGGGACATAAGAATCATGGGATTATTATGTATTTATTTTGATGATGATGTTTTAGAAAAATAAGAATAAATGTGGAATTCATTCAAGTGAATTATGGGGTTCCCTCATTGATTTGTAATATGAATTAAAATAACTATTCATGTATTGGGGATATAAGAACTATGGGGTTCTTATGCACTTATACTGGTATTGATGTATATTAAAAAAAGGAATTATGAAATCCCTTTCTATAGTTATATTGGAGATAACTAAACTTAAGAAAGAAAATGGATGTTTTTGAGGTTAGGTTTTTCATGTAAAGGTATCCCGAGATATATGATGTGTTACACATGTATCAAATATATTCATATTTTAATATTGCATTAGATAAATCTTATATGAATACGAAATGACATCTATTAATATTTATTCTTGCATTAGAAGCATATATAGAGAGAGTAGACTAAAGGATTATGGGATAGCCTAATTGCAATACGCTTAGTGCACCTACATAGATGGACTTATGTATGGTGTAGGGATGGACGTACCCTTTTGATAGACTAAAAGGGATAAGTTAGCTCATCATGGAGATGAGATGGATATATTATGTTAGATCATCATAGAGATGAGATGGATAGCCTAAGTTATCTCATCATAGAATATGAGACAAAAAAACTTAAGTTAGCTCATTATGGAGTTGAGATAGATAGCTTAATTTAGCTCATCATAGAGATGATATAGATAGCTTAAGTTAGCTCATCATAGAAATGATATGGATAAATTAAGTTAGATCATCATGGTGATGAGTCGATTAGCTTGATCATAAGATATTAGGACATTGGTCAATTACTAGGATGACATATAGATGGTAGGGGGATTCATAAATCCCTAACGAGTGTAAAAACAAATCTCTCTTGAGTGGGTTGAGTTTTTGAGTCATTACAGTTTGACACATATTTTTCATCTTTAATAGCTTCTTGAGAGAAAACTTGTAACAAATTTTTTATTGTCTTTCTTTGATTTGTTTCTTTTATTGACATGTTATAGTAATCAATTTTCTATTGTATAACACCTTATAAATCCCAAGTTAAAATAATAATTCAACTATGAAATTTTTAATTTACAAATTTTCTAAACCTTTTATGTTGAAAACCGTTTATCTTCCAAATATTTAAATTTGAAAAAATAACAAAAAATCAATTTTCAATTTTCTCAAAAATAAAACCAAATTAAATATTCTTCAAAAAACTTCAAACTTTAAACTTTAAAAAATTAAACAAACTAGTTGAATTCCTTATCACTCCAAACTATTGAAAAACTTTTAAAAACAAATAAATTCCTTATTAGGGCAATATTATAAAATAACTAACTTATCACACCAAACATTTAAAACTTTAATTAATAAGATTTATAACTCTAAACTTAAATGTTGTTAAAAACTTAACTAAACCTTATTTCAGTTTAAATAAACTCCAAATAAATTTATAAACCCTAAAATATTACCAACCTTACAAAAATGTTGTTGCTTGAATTTCAACTATGCACATCTTTGTTTTGGTTGCTTCCCTAATGGTATATTAATGCTTGGATGGTCCTACTTTCAAAAACTTAGGTGTTGATTGACTTCTTCCATGTGTAAGCATGCATGATAAAATAAATGTTTCATGTCCTTCTAGATATTACAATTTTCCTTTCTCGGCCAAGTTTCTCAAGTTGTACGTTACTCTTCTTTGGTTGGTGTTTTCACTACTCTCTATAGATGTTACTCTTCTTTGTATTTCACATTTATTCTTAGGCATTACTACTCTTTAGTTTCCACTTACATTTTTTGTTGTAGACCATACTCCTCTATCGATTCCACATTGGTTCTTAGGTGTTACTCTTCTTCGATTGGTTCTTATATGTTACTCCTATTAGGATTTCACTTTGACACTTATACTATTTGCAACTAGCATTATTCCTCTTAGTATTTTATGCCTAGACTATTCAATTTTGGTGTTACTTCTCATTATCTTCCAACTTGGCACTCAACTTCCAACATTCGAGTCACTTAATTGTTCCTTTATTGCTTCTTTGATGTTGTTAGTTTTTACTCTAAGGTTTCACCATTTTTGTTGTTGTGTCTCCAATGCTTTGACTTGTATAATTATTGCTTCCTCTATGTTAGTGTTTTTTTCTCTATTGTGAATCTATGCTTTCGAAAACACTCTGGTTCACTATTAGACTTCTAAGGCTTCTTATTAATATGTTGTAATATTATTTTTTGTGTTGTTTTAGGCATTCAAACAATTCTTCTACAATGTCGTAGCTTTGTAGGTGGTTGAACTCTCATAACACTAATAGCTCTCAATGTTATATGGTGTAAGGTACTTTTATATAATAGCAACTCTTAATCACTTTGCTTGTTGAATTCTATGTACTCTTCAATTATGTTGTTGTTTTATTATATTACTCCCTTTAGATTTATTGAATGACCTATTTCTTTCTTCCTTCTTTTTGGAATTGTCCAAATGGTTTGTCTACTTTATATGAGCATATTTCCATTTTATATTCTCTATAGGAGCTTTTCTTTCTTTTATATACATGTCTCTTTCTCTTCTTTATAAGGGCCTTTCTCTTTTCTCTATAAGGGTCATTTTCTTTCCTTTATAAGAACCTCATTTTCCTTATAAGGGCCTCTTTATTTTATCTATACTGACTTGCAACTCTTATTAGTGTAGATACTAACCCAATTATTGAAGCAATATAAAGTCAACTAGGTGCTTCTTTATCTTTCTCCAAGACTGATATATCAGAGATTGATATATCTATATTATTTATTTTTTTCTAAATTCTTTATTTACTCTTAGTAAGATTTGAATGCTTATCAAACTATTGCTATCTTCTCACCTTCTTATTTCTTTCATATGATATCTTCTTTTGTTTTATTTCTTATCTATGCACTTAGAAGATAAAACTTTTCTTAATTGTTTGTAGGAATATTATCATACTTATGTATCTTAATCTCTATTGCAACTCTTTTTTTAAAACAATAATATCTAAGGTGAAACCTAATAACTCAATATGATTCTCCTCCTTACTAGAGAATCCAATATCAATATATATTTTCTAAATGATGATTTTTTTCTAATTTGGATCTCCTTTAATATAGATAAGTCATATTCTTAACTATTTTTCCTTCAACCTAGTGGAATGATCCTAGTATTTCTACTGAATATGATTTTAAAATAGAGTTTGAGTCTCATTGCCTTCAAAGTAGATTGACTCTTAATCAAATTTATCAAATATGAATATAATTAATTTAAAAATAGTGAAAAAATTAACTCTATCAATCTAGATAGAGTCTTGTGGTAGTTTAGATATAACTAATGTATTTTTAAGCCTTAATATTACCATAAATATCATAGGTTATGTCTCACAAGATTGAATATAAAATATCCACAATGTAACAAGGTCAATAAAATGATAAGAGTAGAATAATTTGATAAAATTAATATGTAAAACAAGGCTTGTAATTAATCAAATAACATTCAATAATATGTAGAAATATGAATGTAAATAGCCTTAGTCATTCATGTACTATTAATGAATTGTAACATAATATATAATTGCTCAAAATGTATACAAACTTTATTGCTTCACTTTCTTTTATACATATAATAATGCTTGTTCTCCTTGTATTCAATGATCCCTCATTATGGACTATTATCTCCATAATGTAGCCATAGTAGTGTGACTCTTTAGATACTTGACTATAGCTCTTCATATGACAAGTCTCATGACCCTTGGCTTGACTGCTTGAGACTTGCATACTTGATCAACACTTGACACTATAACATATGCACATCTATACATGACTCTTACACTTATATAACTTGCACACCTATGCATGACTCTTACACTTCTATTACTTGCACACTATAATATAAGACACTTGTACACATATTTACATTACATATTTATTCTCATTCATACAAGACACTTGTGCACAGAGACTCAACTTACACTTGCACTCTAACTCACATGACACTTTTTATTTTCCTACACATTACAACTATTAGAAATAGAGTCTATTCCATAATTTGGGTTATGTAAATGTATCTTTTAAGGTATATTCTTAGATTACTTTATTTGCAAGTTATATAGTTACTTCATGCAATGTAAGAAATGCACAAGTGTCAATGTGCAAGTTTTATATGTACAAATTATCCCTTGCTCAGCTAGGTAGAGTGTTGGCCAAGGAACTTGTGTTCCTACATAAGAAATACATCATTGTTAGAATAGATATAGAGAGTCGAGGTACATAGTAAGATAGTGTATCTTAGTGGGTAGTATAGTTTTGTAGTTTTGGTTATGGGTACAATGTAGTTTAGTAGCTTTATTAATGGAGCTTTTATTTTCTCTATAGCTACATTGTAATATTTTATATGATTTCTATTTACAAAATATTTTAGTCATCTAGCACATTTACTTTCTTTCATATTATTTTGCATCTTGTAATTTTTATCTCCCAATGATCATTCATCAAAAAAAATAGTGCTCTAAGAGCCATGGTATATATAGTATGTGTAGGTCAATAGGGAAACCACCATTATCTTTTAGCCTGAGTGTTTTGTTAAAATAACGCATCGCTGGACTAGCCACTATCAAAATATCTTAAAATAATATAGGTGGTAGAATTAGGGAGAGTCACAAAGTTATGACTGAAAGAAATCTCAGTTCTAGAAAATTATGAGATCATTGTTATCTAGAGTCTTTTCCATAGAGTTGCAAGGAAAATTCATGAAGACTAGGACTCAACATTCAATCCACTTGTAGAGAGAAAAAATGGTGCACCTAGCAAAGGGAAATGAAATGCATCTACTATTTAAGCACTACAATTAAAATAAGCAATAAGTGATAAATATGTGAAAGAAATTGGGGGTTCTATTTATATTGATTAATTTGTCAAATACGTGGTTACAAAACATCCCCTGGAGGGCTCTTAATCGAGAGAAAAAATGGTGCACCTAGCAAAGGGAAATGAAATGCATCTACTATTTAAGCACTACAAAAAGGGGCATTAAAATAAGCAATAAGTGATAAATATGTGAAAGAAATTGGGGGTTCTATTTATATTGATTAATTTGTCAAATACGTGGTTACAAAACATCCCCTGGAGGGCTCTTAATCGATACAACTCATTACAATGTTGAAGGATACAATCCTTTCATAAAATTAAACCGTGATTTCAGTGTATTCCTCAAACTCAGGATTGAAGAGCAGGTTTTTGTTACCTCTGCGATGAGCTATCTATTTTCAAATTTTTAGCTCCTTCCTCATGCATTGGAATACCTATACCTACACACAAGAAATTAAAATTGGTTAATAGCATGTGCGGATTAAGATAAAATCAATTAAATGCATGCAACATAGGATACCAAAAGTGTAATAAATAATGCAAAACTAGTCCAAATGATACCCAAACATAGCATAATGTATATTATCTACTTTAGGAATGATCTATGTAGAAATTTAAATGAAATTGTGAGTAGAGTCTCTGGTCGTCCCTAGGTATTCCAATTAGGATTGTCATCACAAAAACCCTAATTGGTAAGTCCAAAATTACTTCAAACTTTACCAAATTCAAGTATGATGCATATAATCTACTCTAAGAATGATCTACACTAAAATTGATTCAAAATTGTATGCCAATTCATGGTCAGCCCTGTGTGTGCCAATTGGTACTACTAACCGTCCTAGGTGGGGATGACCACCAAGCAAAGTGATTTTTACCACCAATTCCTCTGGGATATTGTCTAGAATACTCCTAGGGGTGGTGTAGTCAAATTTGGTAACTTAACTCACATAAATTGGTGGGTTTTGAAATGTATGTGTATTTTGGTAAATCTTAGAAACTTCTTCGATTGATGAATATTCCAAGGGGAAATGTGAGGGAAAAAGGGGAGAATTAATCTTCATAGAACTTCATGGTGAATTTTTGCAAAGATCTCTCCCTCTAAAATTAAGTGGAATCACTCTAATTTATAGCCCAAGAGGTCCATAGGGCAAAAGGTGCAAGTTGGGGAATGCAAGGCAAGTGCCACCTCTTGTCAAAATTCTTGCCATGCATTGGGTGGAAGATACCTCCAATTTGTAGATTGTGATGGATTAGACATGATCTCAATCTATCATAAGTTATTGGGTGGGATAAATGGCAGAATTTGATTTCTATTTATCCCACCCTTACATTTTTTAGTGGCCTAAGCCATCGCCATCCCACCCAGGGATGGTTTCTTGTGGCCATCCTTGGGTGGGACGACCATTATGGCCATCCTGAGGTGGGATGGCCATGGCTACATGGCCCAAAACTTACCAAAAGTGGGGTAAACCTTCCCAAAATTGGTTAGGACCCTTAATTAACCCCTGAGGGTTTCCCAATGGGGCCATATGGTATTTATAAGAGTGCATAATTGCATTATAATTTGATTGACATAATTTTAGTGTCTATAGGTGCCCATTTTTGGGATGTGTTGTGTGAAATAGAACACGAAAAAAAAAATAGATGTCTAAACTACCAAATGATTAATTTTACTTAGTAACCTAACCAACTTTAGATGATTTTTTTGTGGAAAGAGAATAAATTCTTGGAATACTTTCTTTTGATATGATTAAAGGATTGGTTTTGGTATACCTTTCAGCCACACTACAATGGCAGTATTAGGGACTTAGGGTATACTTGGTCTTGGTTCCTTATTTAGATTATAATCCTATTTTGGGATACATGTCTCAAGGATTCCAATAATACTAAGACTTTTTTTGTTGAATTGGTGCTAAATTATTTGCTCCAACGCGGGCTTGAAATTTATCTTTGAAAATGATTCTTTTGAATGTATACAAGTTGCACTTTTGAGTGTTTGAGTGTTGATTTTAATTATGAATTCATTATTATGACTACCCCCTAAATAAACGAGTCGATGAGGGCATGAAAAATTATGAAAGCGATGAGTCACTTGACCAATATGACTTGATTGGGATTCCTTCAGCTTTACCCATTGTAAAATTTATCAATTTTATTAGGATTTTGATGGTTTTGTTAATATTTCATGGAATAAAGGAAATGAATACCTCATTCTTGTGGAGTAGTCTGACCACAATGGCCTTATTGGGGATTGAATTAGAGTCTTTTACATTCATAAATGAATAATTTGGGTTCAATCTTGATCCTTTGTGAATTTTATTAGTTTTGACCTATTTTTGGTGGTTTTTAGACCATTTTATTTATTTATTTTTTATATTTTTTTGGTTTTTTTGATGATATTTCATGGAAGAAAGAAAATAAATACCTCATTCCCATGGAGAATTTTAACCAAAATGGCCTTCTTGGGGATTTAAGTGAAGACATTTTAGTTTGACGATGAATAATTTGGTTCAAATGGCCTTATGGTAATTTACTCATCTTGTCACATTGCATGGAGTGCATGTCACTGTAGCCACCAAGTTTATAGGGTAAATAAATGAATACGAGATGCACTTAAGATTTTTATTTATTTAATTTTTTGTTTATTTTATGATTTTTAAGATTGTGGACTGGTAGATATGCTTAATTATCCTTTATGAATCTCCTTGTGGTGAGCAAACATGTGTATTTATGTTCGCTAATGGTTTTGTTGATGCATTTGTGGATGCAATATCATGGATGCATGTATTGTAATATGATGTGAGTTGATTATATGTGTATGATTGTATGTAAAATAAAATGGATTATTTTTTAATCTGTATGATGAATTATGAATATTATTTGACACACTAGATGCTAACACCATAAACTGTACAAAATTCATTGATTCATTGATCTTTACCATAAGACTATGTAATGGATTGTGGAAATGTAATCTAAAAAACATGTGATAAAATTTTATGGAATGATATGCATAGTAAGATGTTATATAATGTCCTTAATATTTTCATGAGACTCAAATGCTCTAGTGATCTAGTCAAAAGTTGTATAGCAACTATGCAAGACTTCTTGGCAAGGTATAAATCTACTAGGATGACCAAGATATTCAATATTCCTATGTGTGCATGTGATTTTGTTTCTATGATAATGCATAAAGTTACAACAATGCCAAATAGGGTTTATGCAACCCATTTATACTGAAGATCACCCTACAAGTATCATGATCCTAAATAGTTGTATTAGACCATAAGTAATACAGGCTAGCAAAATCTATCTCATGTGCATGCAAACATTGGTTTATACAAAATCAGGTTGCTAATGTGACATATATATTATCATATGTAGGGATAATTCCATTGCTAGGTAGGCTTGATGCCACCCAACCTGTAATGAGGATCACCTTATGGTTGTCAAATACTAAGAATTCCAAGGATTCAAGTTCAGTATTCTCTTATTTTCTTTTTTTTTTAATTGCTCTAGGTATTTTCTCATTTTTGTTTGGTGAGCAAGGGATTTTAGTAGTGGTGACAACCACTATTTATTTTGCATTTTTACTTTTGATAGTGGTAAAAAACATTGTTTATTTTTCTTTTCCTCTTTGGATACTTGCCCAAATTTGGAATGGGTAAGTGATTTTTATTGCTTTGGGTAGGTAGGAGCTTTTCCTTTTGTCAATTCTTAGATTCTTTGAACCATTCACATAGGGGATGATCAAGGTAAACTTTTTGCTTAGAATAACACAAACCACTTTGTAGGTTTCATCTTTATTTGAGCAAAACTTGGATTTATTAGTGTGAAAATGTGTTTGGGATTATGACGTATACAAGGTACAATCAAATCAGGACTCTACCTTCTAAAAATTAGCATAGCTTTATACAAAATCTAAAAATAAAATTAGAGAAGGCTGAGTGATCGAAAAATCTAATGATGCCTTATAACAAATGACCTAGGTTAAGGAAAACATACACACATATGAAAGTTGGGAAATGTGGATCAACATGATAATTGAAATGTAGACGAGTATTAATAATGAATTTTGAAAATTTTGATCATGAAGGATGGCTAGTTTACAGACCTGGTGCTAGACATGTATGATCAACTCTAGAATGCAAAATGCAATGATGGGTATTCTTAGTGCAAGTGATTGTATAATGTAGTGATCTGAAATGTAATGCAATACAATATTTTTTGTATTTTTTATATTTTAATGATGTTTTTGGATTTTCATAATTATATATACAATTGACCAATGGGCTTAGTGGATGCCTAAAGAACACAATATTATATAGAGAGGGGGTAAATAGTATAAGATCAAATTTTATTTTTCTTTCCAAAATAATATTATCCAATATTATCAATGGAAATATCAATAGAAATAATCAAAGCAATGCACAAATCATCACACATAAGAGAGACACAAATTTATAGTGGTTCACCCAATGTGGTATACTCCAAGGAAAAAATATTTATTCTAAAGTATCTCAACAAATCTCTTGGGAATCAATCCCTATTACATTTTTTATGGACCTCTATCCAAAGAAGACACCAATACCCTATGCTCTGATTTGTGAATCTCTCTCCATAGGAGAAATCTTTCCCATTTTCTCTGGTTTGTGGAACTTGATCCAAGAGAACTTTATCTCCTCAATTGGTTTGTGGATCTCTCTCCATACAAGAACTCTATCTCACTAACTTATTCACAGATCACACTCCATAGGAGAACTCTTTTCCCTTTTCTCTGGTTCATGGATCTTAATCCAAGATAAATCTATCTCCTAAACTAGTTTGTGGATCTCTCTCCACAAAATAACTCTATCTCCCCTGTTGGTTCATAGATCACACTACACATGAGAACTCTTTACCCTTGCTCTGGTTCATGTATCTCTCTCCACTGGAGAACTCTTTCCCCTTTGCTCTAGCTGGTGATATTCTAGAATACTTCTACCCCCACTACTATGGCTTGTGTATCTCTCTCCACAAGAGACATTTGTCCCCACTGCACTTGTATGATGGATCTCTATCCACCGGAGATTATTGTCCTATTTTCTTTGTTACCTCCAAATCCTACTCTCAACTCTATCTCAAATTTGCACCAAACTCTATCCCAAGTCTATCACAAATATGCTCTAATTCTACTCACAAATATGTACCAAAATCAATATCAAATCTAGCACAAATATGCTCTAACTCTGCTCACAAACCTGCCCCAAGCCTTAACACAAAGCTTGAACAAATTTACTCTCAAATATGTCCCAAGTCTTCTCTCAAGACTTGCTCTAATCTACCTTTAAGTCTTATCACAAAGCTTGAAAAATCTACTCTCAACTCTATCCTAAGTCTTCTCTCAAGACTTGCTCTAATATGCCTTCAAGCCTTAACACAAATCTTGAACAAATATTCTCTCAATTATGTCCCATGTCTTATCTCAAGACTTGCTCTAATATGCCTTCAATACTTAACACAAATATTGAACAAATATGCTCTCAACTCTATCCCAAGTCTTCTCTCAATACTTGCTCTAATATACCTTTAAGACTTAACACAAATCTTGAATAAATATGCCTTTAATTCTATATCAAATTCTATATTCAAGCTTTAATACATATCTTCATCAAATATACTCTCAAGCCTTCTCAAAGACTTGCTCAAATCTGCCCTCAAGCCTTCTCAAAGACTTTCTCAAATATGCCATCAATCCTTCTCAAATACTTGCTCAAATATGCTCATAAAACTATACCAAATATATCCAAACCTTGCACACAAAAAAAGCTTATATCTTTTACAGAAATACTTTCTTAAAACAAATATATTCTACTCAAAATTTGTTTAATCTCAGGAACATATATAGAATGATATGCACTTGCAAATAGCTCAATATGTTCCTCTCAATAATTAAGTATGTTGATTTCACATGTCTCACATTTATTTCTCTTTCAAATATAGATTTATTCTAGCATATGACACCTATCTTCTTGATGCACACACTTGCTTTCACAAATCTAATTTCTAATGTTTGCACATTCACTTTCAATATCACTCAAAACCAATGATCAAAACTTTCACACATGAATCACAATTTTCTCACAAACCCTAACATAGGTGTTTTCACCTTATTTCAACAAGGATGCACAATGTAGATCTTAAAACCTAACTCAAATATTTCAAAAATTTCTTATAAAATAGTCCTTTTCACTCCACTTAATTTTTCAAAAATTTATTCCAATAAACACCTTAAACAAGGTATGATGTGTCCAAACCTTTTAATTTGCTCTTATGGAGATATGTCTTCAAAACCTATCTTCAAATAAATAATTTCTCTAATGCCACTCCAATGGTTAGATTGCAAAATATTTCCTCAACACATCCACATGAATTTTCACTTCAAAAGATATTTCACCATATACAGATTACAATAAAATATCAACCACCATAACACCTTATTACTCCTATTCTCTCAAGAAAAATAATGCTTCAACAAAACAAACATAAATTACACACATGAATTTCTCATATACACCTTATACCTCCTTCTTATGAAAACACAATAATGCACTTCAAATTTCAATAAGACCAAAGAAATTATTATTCCATCTCATGTATTCACCAAGCACTAGCAATCTCAACTTTCACCTTTTAACCTTTTCAAAAACAAAAAGCAAATCACTTTACTATCCTTATGGCTCCCTAACCATTTCACATCAACATAATAAACATTAACTAACCCTTATAACTCCCTAACCATTTCACAAAATTTTAATAAAAATTAACTAACCCTTATAACTCCCTAACCAAGCTTAAAGTGCATACCTTTTAACAAAAAATAATTTTACCCTAAGCATTGCCATTGTTGTTCGAAACCATGATCTCACTAGCCCATGTTCCCTAGCACAAGGGCAAACACCACATGATCTAGTTGCCCATACAAACCAAAAGAGTGTGCACTCTTTCTTATCCTTTACCTAGGGAGCCAAGACTTCAACACACCAAAAATATTTTCATGCAAATCGAATTCCAGACGTGCTACCAACTACGCACTCCACAAGTCGAGCTTTCCAGCTAGGCTACCATGCACCATCGAATGGATTTTGGACACCCTCCACACTTATTTTTGTGCTACCTCAAATTTTGTAGAATCTTATGTCTGCCTTCAAACCTTTGCTAAACAAATATGCAAGTAATACTTCAGGGGTTCTTCAATTTATTCGAACACTTTAGCTTTGCAATACCTTAGCCCTTTTATATGCATTGCCTTTTGACCTTGGACATTAGCGCACTTGAAACAAATGCCTCCATGCAATTTCGATTTTTGATTTTTGGCACCATTAAACTTTCAAAAATATTATAATAAATTAAATCTAAGGTAGATTTAATTATTATAATTTTATTTTAACCTTTGGGCCTTTTAATATTTAATTATTATATTTATTTAAATATTTATAGATTTAAATATTATAAATTTTCTTCTTATTGAACCCAGTATTTGGAAGACCTCTTCCTTTTTCCTTTTGCAAATGCCAACCAATGTCATTAACCTATGCCATTAATTCTTTGACATCAATGAAAACTATATACTCAAAATTTCCAACAATCTCTTCTTTTTTCATTGATGGCAACTCTTTTCTAAAAAAATCCTTTTTTATTTTTCCATACCATTTAAATTCAAATCTGGTCTCCCTTATAAACTACTCATCTTGACTAAATGCTCTCCCCCTTACTCAAATATCTCCCCCTTTGTCATCAATGGCAAAGGGACTCCTTTGGGGCTAAATATAATACTATTAGCTCAACCCCCTCCCTAACTCCTCTCCTTGAGGTGATTAATTTTGGGGTGGGAGTATCTCTACTCCCAGCATACAATGCTCTTTTTATTTGTCAACCTTCTTTCTCAACATACCTTTTTGATCCTTTTGAGTGTTCTTGTTTCTGCTTGTCTCTAGAAGATTTGGAAACTCTATTCTACACCACTTTGCCTTATGCCCAATATTATTGCACTTATAACACTTAATGTTGTAGTTTTTAGAAGGTACAAATATCTTGAAGTTCCTCCTAGTGAAACCATACTCATTTCTATCATGAACCCTACATTGGATTACTTTATGACCAAATTCAATACAAGAGTAGCAATACCCTTGAAAGAGATATCCATATTTGAAGTTCCTCTTAGTAAAACCATACTCCTTTCCATGAGTCATGTAATGCATAGCCTTGTGACCAAACCGATTACATGAAAAACAATATCCTTTGAAGAAATCTTGTTTTGAGCCTTTTGGTCTCTTAGTCCTTTCTTCCTTGTGATGATCCTTGTTCCTTATTTTGCATTGTTTCCTTTCTTAGTGAATATTCTATTCTTCAAATTATCCTCATAATTCTGAATTTATCCTTCTCTCTCTTTCTCTGAAACATCTTCCTCTTTTGAGCTTGAGCTTGACCCTTCTTCTTGTTTCCATTTTCCTTATTCAAAACCAAGTCTTGTTTTTATAGATGAAGATCTTTGAGCGTTGATAATATTATCCAAAGTCTTTGAACTTTTTATAAATCTATGTATCTTGTCCTTAGAATATTTCACTTCCATTCTTAGTGAAACTACCTCATTTTCTAATCTTTCACATTCTAAGACTTTTATTTCTAACTTTTCTTTAAATCTTATTGTCTTAGCTATTGACTTTGCTAGGTCTTGTATAATATTTTCTTTTTCTTCCTCACATTCTTGAACTTGAGCCCTGAATCTTGAATTCTTATTTCTAACCTTTTTCAATTATTTAAGAGCAACAATAAGTTTTGTAGCCTGCTTCTAGATCTACTATGCCTTCCTCTTCATTTTTTGAATATTTTTCTACTTCTTGGTCTTCAAGAGCATCTTCATACTTTTCAACTTTACCTTCAACAGGAGCATTTTCTTCTTCTTCTAATGCCAAAAATAGAATTTCTTCTTCTTCACTATCTGAGGGTTTTTCATCACTGTCACTTGAAGCCTTATTTCCCTTATCAACATAGAAACTCTTCTTGTGCCTTTGTAATAACTTCTCTTCATGCCTATTTTGAACATACTTGTTTTTCATTTCATACCTAGATTTCCTCCTTTATTTTTCTTATGATCATGTTTATCTTCACTACTACTACTTCCAGATTCTAGGCAATTAGATGCATAGTGATCAAACTTTCCACAATTGAAACATTTCACTATTTTCATAGCTTTGTGTTTTCTTGTTTCTTCTACCATAGTTAGCCTCTTCATCATTGCTTAACTCACCACTTGATTCTGGTTTCTTATCTTTTATCTTCTTTGATGCCTTGAAATATACCTCTTTCTTGGAGTTAGGATCCTTTATTATTCTCATCTCATAAGTTATGATAATTCCATCTAACTCATACATAGTCAACTTATCAATATCTCTCATCTCTTCTATAGCTGAAACTTTTCCATCATACCTTGTAGAAAGTGACCTTAAAAAATTTTGAGCAATAGTAGAGTCCTCAACTTCAAATCCAATTCCATGCATGGTATTAAAAATTTCATCCACATGGAGTAAGTATGTAGAAATGTCTTCCTCATATTCCATCTTCAAATCCTCAAACATTTTCTTGTGGTTTTGTAGTTTTGCCATCTTGACCTTTTTGTTTCCCTCATAGGTTTGCTTTAATTTTTACCAAATCTTTTTTGTTGATTTGCAATGCATAACTTTCATAAATTCTACTTCATGTAATCCACTTAAGATTGCATTCATATCCTTGGCATTATTCACATGTAAGAGCTTACCATATTTATTTATGGGAGGATTAGATGTAGGTGTGAACCCATTCTCAACGGCTTGCCATGTCTCATATCCTTGTGCCATCAAGTAAGTACTTATTCTTATGCTTCATAAAGAATAATTATTCCCATCAAACAATGATGCCTTATTTGATGAAGATCCATTTTGAGATGCCATATGTGTTCCTATACTATCTTCTTTCAATTTGTTAGACTCTTTCGAAGGAACCCACTCTGATACCAATTAAAGAACACAGGCTTATACAGAGTGGGGGGTGAACAGTATAAGACCAACTTTTAATTTTATTTCTAAAACAATATTATCCAATATTATCGATCAAAATATCAATAGCAGTAATCAAATAAATGCACAAATCATCACACACAAGAGAGACACAAATTTAAAATGGTTCACCCAATGTGGGCTACTCGAAGTAAAAAATATTTCGTCTAAAATTTCTCAGCATATCTCTTAGGAATCAATCCCTATTACAATGTTTATGGACCTCTATCCAAAGGAGACACCAATCCCCTATGATCTGATTTGTGGATCTCTCTCCACGAGAGAACTCTTTCCTCTTTTCTCTGGTTCGTGGAACTTGATCCAGGAAAAATCTATCTCCTCAACTAGTTTGTGGATCTCTCTCCACAAAAGAACTCTATCTCCCCAGTTGATTCACGGATCACACTCCATAAGATAAATCTTTCCCATTTTCTTTAGTTCATGGAACTTGATCTATGATAACTCTATCTCCTCTACTGGTTTGTGGATCTCTCTCCATAGAATAACTCTATCTCCCTAGCTAGTTCATGGATCACACCCCACAGGATTACTCTTTTTCCTTGCTCTAGTTCATGGATATATCTCCATAGGAGAACTCTTTCCCCTTTGCTCTAGATGGTGATCTAAATAACACAAGCTTATATTGAGAGGTGGGGTGAACAATATAGTGCCCACTTTTTACTTTATTTCCAAACCAATATCAATTAGTGTCCTTAACTACAATTACCAAATATAGCAGTGTGCATTAATAACATAGATAGCAATAGTAAGCAAGTGCACAAATTACCACACACAATTGAGATAAGATTTAATGTGGTTCCCCCAATGTGGGGTAGTCCACAAGATAATTTCCTTATAATATTTCATAAATAAATAGGGATCCTTATCCCAATACAAATTATTACTTTGACATGCTCAAATATAGGTTGTCCTAATCTACTTAGGTGAGCTCCACTGATCTGCTCAGCTAGGCTCTCCACTAATTTGCTCAGTTAGGCTATCTACTTATATGCTCAGATAGGCAATCCATTGATCTACTCAACTAGGCTATCCTTTTATCTACTCAGCTATGCTATCCATTGATCTACACAGCTAGGCTATCCACTGATCTGATTAGCTAGGCTATCCATTGACCTGTTTAGCTAGGCAATCCACTGATCTGCTCAACCAGGCTATCCACTGATCTGCTCAAATAGGCACTCCATTGATATGCTTAGCTAGGTACTCTACTGATATGCTCAGCTAGGTAACTGGTGTTGATGAGTTTTTATGTTTATGTTCTATCTCTTTCACTGCTTATGGATCTGCCTCAATGCTTTCTCACAAGGCTCAAAAAATCCTGCTCATATGCTATCCCAAATCTATACTTAAAGCCTTCACAAAAGTCTCAATCAATGATGCTAAAATTTTGCCCCAAATCTGTCCTCAAAGCCTTCACAAAAGTCTTAAGAAATGATACTCAAATGCTCTCCCAACTCTGTCCTCAAAGCATTCTCAAAGGCTCAACCAATCATGCACAAAAGCTATCTCAAATCTGTCCAAAAATTATGTTCCAAAAGCCTTCTCAAATGCTAAACCAGTAATGCCCAAAATTTGTCTCAAATATGTCAATAAATTTCGTCCCAAAAGCCTTATCAAAGGCTCAACCAATCATGCACAAAACTTATCTCAAATATGTCCATAAATTCTATCCCAAAAGCCTTCTCAAAGGCTCAACCAATCACTCTCAAGTAGCACTCAAATCTCAAATACAAATCAATGAAGGCAAGGCTCAATTATGAACTCAATAATAAATGGAAATGTACTCTTTAATGGATGACAACAATGATCCACAATAATCTCAACAATGTATGGCAAATGCTATCTCAAATGGATGACAACAATGATCCACAATGACCCAACAATGTATGACAAATACTCTCTCAAATGGATAACAAAAATGATCCACAATGATCTCAACAATGTATGACAAATACTCTCTCAAATGGATGACACCAATGCTCAAAAATATACTCTAAAATGTATGGCAAATGAGCTCTTTAATTAAAACATCTCCAAGCAATAACAATGAGGACTTCAACCAACCAAGGACAATCTCCACAAGTAATAGAAATAGGTTCTCAATAATATCTTCCTCATGCAATTTCAATAAGCTCTCAACAAACAAGAACAACTCCCTCAAGAAAATATCTCTCAAATAGCCAACAATGATCTAATCAAATGAAAGACAAATATATCCACAAGTGACTAGCAAATGATCTCCTCAATGGTCTCAAATAGAGGCAATGTACTCAACAAGTGACAAAAAATACTCTTTTCAAAACAATAACAAAAACCTCCTCAATGGTGGAAATACTCTCAATGAACTCCACTAAAGCAATTATGAACTCAAGCATCAATTTTATCCATAAAATTGATTTTCTAATCCATCCACTTCTTCTCAATAGTCATGGCACATAATCAAGCAATTTGTCTTCAACTTCAAACCCTAACTCATGTGCATGTCTTCTAACTCAAGGTAGCAATTAACTAGGTCTCAAGTTCCTAGTTTAATTTCATAATCAAACCATGCACTAGGACATATACATGTTCAACACTTTACTACCTTATAACTCCCTAACTTTATTGACGTAAAAAACAAGCACCTATGCTTTTATTTATTTGTTTTCACACCTTATAACTCCACAAGTACACACAATAATTTTCAATTACTTAATTCAACATCTTATAACACCCTAAATACACATAGCAATAAAAAATAATATCTCAGAACCTTATATCTCCCTAAACACACACAACAATCATTTATTTCCAAAAAATACCTTATGACTCCCTAATTTTGGCAGAAATGATTTTAATGCACCACAACTTTGGCAATATCAACTATTACCATGTGCTAGAGATAAATACCTTTTTATGAAGTTTGTAGCCTCTGCAACCTTCAAAAATTTTAATGTCTTTGCCAAAAATCAATGCACCTTTACCACCTTCAAAATCATCAATGTTTTGCCCAAAAATCAATGCACCTTCACCACCTTCGAAATCGTCAACATTTTGTTCAAAAATCAATGTGCCTTCACACATTTATGGGAGTCGAATTATGTTCCTCCTTGCTTGCACTGTGAAGCGCTTACCACGTGAGAAATGGCCCACGTTGGGATTTAATCACAAACACATCCTTTAATCTCTGCACTCGGCTGTCAAACGAATCAATCTCTCACAAAAAACATTTTCTCTTAGTGGGATTCAAACACAGACCTCTCCTATGCAAATATGATGGCCTGCAACCTACGCTACACTGTCCAGTGTGACATCAATTCTAGAAGCTTTCAATTTTTTCTTTGCCCTTGAGTTCAATATTTTGTTTTACCTCTATGTTGGCTCCCTTCGACGACTCTCTCTCATGCACTGATTATTCTCTTATCTTCGCAACAAAAAAGCCAAAGTCTTCTTTGATTTATATGCCTTTCAATGCCTTCGAATGACATCGATAAACTTTGATTTATCATCCTAACCTTTGCACATCGGCGGATAATTTAATTAAACTTTAGACCTTAGAATTATTAAATAAATATTTAATAATTCATCTCTTATATTTGAATTGGGATATCTCCTTCGTTCTTTTGAATTTTGCCATGAAAATTTTTGCACCTAGGTTTTATTGAAAAGACCTTTTCATCCATCATCATTTGGAGATGTCTTAGCACATTGGTTTTAATTAAAAACCCTTTCCAATGGTTTTAATAAAAACTCTTTCCATTGGTCTAATTAAAAAACCTTTCTGTCGATTTTAATAAAAACCCTTGCCATTGGTTTTAATAAAAACCTTTACCATTGGTTTTAATAAAAACCATTAATATTCTATTTAAAAATTAAATATTATATGCCTCTTGTGCCACAAAATCTTGTATGTATCCATGCTCTCCAAAATGTCATAAATTAATATTTATGAAGTGATTTTACCACCAAAACTCAATGTGATCCATATGACATCAATGACAACACAAAATAACTCAAATTGCCAACAATATCCCACTTTGTCATTGATGGCAACACCTCTAATGCAAAACATCACAATAATTGCAAAAACCATCTCTAAGAATCAAATTTGCTCCCCCTGACTCAATACTCTCTATGGAGGCTCCTTCCCCTATCTCAATGCTCTCTTTGGAGGCTGCTACCCCTAACTCAATGCTCTCCCCCATACTCAAATATCTCTCCCTTTGACATCAATGGCAAAAAGGGACACCTATGGGGCTAAAATATATGACTCTTAATATTAGCCCCCCCACCACCTTATATCTTGAGGTGATTAATTTTGGGGTGGGAGAATTTTTACTCTAATATTACATTGTTCCTTTCCTTTGTCAACTTCCTTGCACTTCTTTTTGGTATCCTTTTCTTGATGAGTTACTTGATCTTCTTGTATTGAACCTGTTTGACCTTCTTGCCTTCATACTACTTAAAATTTTTGTCTTGAACCTATTTAGAATTGATTCCTACACCATTTTGCAATGTGTCCAAAGTTATTGCAATTAAAACACTTGATATTGTAGCCTTTGGATGGTGCCCATGTTCTAAATTATTTCTTGAAATCATTTCCATATCCATTCCTTTCCTAAACCCTGTATTGTGAGGTTTTGTTTTCATAATCATTATGACCATAACCTCTGAATTGTGTAGATCTAAGACCAAAACCATGTTGCTCATTTTCTTTGAACTGATAAGCTCTATGACCGATCTTGTTGCATAATAAGTAGTGTCTTTGAAAAAGATACCTTCTTCCTTTGAAGTTCCTTCTAGCCAAATAAAATTTCTTTGATCCATAGACCCTGTAGTGTATAGCCCTATGTCCAAATCCATTACAAGAAAAACAATATCCTTGAAAAGCCCTTTCTTCATGCCTTAGTTCCTCATACCTTTCTTGACCATTATCCTTGTGATCATATTTGACTTGTGCATTGTATCTTTCATCATTTCTTAATTTCTTCCTTGTTTTCCTCTTCAAGAATTTCTTTGCCTCTTGAACTTGATTCACCTATCTCAAAACAAGATCCAAATTGGATATTTGGAGCCTTAGGAGTTTTGGAACTTTCTTCATGAATCTTAGGTGTTTCCTTGCTTTCATATTTTACAACTTCATTTCCTTTTGAGTGTGATTCCCCAAACCATAAATATGAGACCTTTAGTGCTTTGGAACCTTTCTCTTATTTTTCTTTATTTGTGTCAAATAGAAAATTGGCACACATATCTATAGCCTTTGAAATACATGTTTCCTTCTCAGTGAAAATATCTTGGCCTTTTGAGTCATGTGATGGATCAACCTTCTCAAGTATAAAGCATCTCAATTATTTTAGATTCTTCTTAACCTCTTGTAGTTGCTCATGGATATCATTGAAGTCTTCTTTTAGATCAACTAAGACATATGTCTTTATTGAAATATCCTCTTATTCTTTTTGGAGTGGTAGTTCTTCATCTACTTATTTTATCCCATAGAAAAAACCTCCTTCATCTTCACTATCACTGAGATCATTATCATATTCTATAGCAAAAAATCTCTCATGATTTCTTTGACCATGCCTATTTCCTTGATGTGTTATTTCATCTTCACTATCACTGAAGCCATTGCAATATCCTAATCTATGATCTCTTTGACCACACACAAAGCATTGTTCGGTTTCACCTTCTATTCCTAGGAATAGATATTATTCTTTTTCATCATATGACTTGTCTCTATCACTGTGATATGATCTATCATTTTATTCTTCAATGTAGAAAGTTTTATTTGTCTTACAAAAAAAATTCTTCTTCTCATGCTTACTTTGCTTGTAACTGTCATATTTGTCATGCTTATGCTTTCCTTTTTCTTTTCTTCTATGACCCTATTTTCATCATCATTGTTTTATTCATTTGGACACTTGTTTGCATAGTGACCATAATCACCACACTTGTAGCATCTGACTTTCTTCATATCCCTGTAATTACTTGAGTCCTTTTTCCTTTTGATGAAGTTAGCTTCCTCATAATTATCTAAATCTCTATATATCTCTGGATATTTCCCTTTATTTTTATCTAAAGCATTGAATGCAATTTCTTTCATTGGAGCCTGATGTTTATCTATCCTCATCTCATAAGCTGTGAGAGTTCCTTGTAGTTATTCCATTGTTAGCTTGTCAATATCCATTGTTTCTTCTATCGCTGAAACCTTTGCATCATACTTTATAGAAAGTAATCTCAAAACCTTTTGAGTAACATATGATTCTTTCATATCAAATCCTAGGCCTCTCATGGTGTTAGAAATCTCATCAAATCGAAGTAAAAACTTTGCAATATCTTCAGAATCTTCCATTTTCAATTCCTCAACTCTTCTTCTATGAGTTTGAAGTTTTGCCAAATTTACCTTGGAATCTCATTCATAGGTATTCCGCAACTTGGTCCACATTTCATTAGTTGAATTACATACCGTGACATTTGCAAAATATTTCTCACTTAGCCCACTCATAATACAATTCATTGCCTTTGAATTGATGTCAACCAATTTCATGATATTCTTATCTATCTCAGGATCACCTTCACCCTTGTACTCTTTTGCAACCATCTGCTATACCTCATATCCTTGTGATATCAAGTAGTTATTAATTATCATGCTCTAGAAATCATAATTGTTACCATCAAATAGTGCAGCCTTACTTGTAGATGATCCATTCTATGAAGCCATATGTGTTCTTGTAGAATTTAACCTCAAGTTGTTAGCCTTTTCTAAAAGAACCTACTCTAATACCAATTTAAGAACACAAGATTATACTGAGAGGGGGGGGTGAATAGTATAGCACCCACTTTTTAATTCTTTCCAAACCAATATCAATTAGTGTTCTCAATTGCAATTACCAAATATAGTAGTGTGCATTAATAACATAGATAACAATAGTAAGCAAGTGCACAAATCACCACACACAATTGAGACACAAGATTTAACGTAGTTCCCGAATATGGGGTAGTCCACAAGATAATCTCATTATAATATTTCACAAAGAAATAGGGATCCTTATCCCAATACAAATGATTACTTTGATCTAATCAAAGCTAGGTTATCCTGATATGATCAGGTGGGCTCAACTAATCTACTCAACTAGGCTCTCCACTAATCTACTTAGGTAGGCTATTCACTGATCTGCTCAACTAGGCAATCCACTAATATTCTTAGCTAGGCTATCCATTAATATGCTCAGCTAGGCTATCCACTAATCTACTTAGCTAGGCTATCCACTGATCTACTCAACTAGGCAATCCACTGATCTACTTAGCTAGGCTATCCATTAATTTGCTTAGCTAGGCTATCCACTAATTTTCTTAGCTAGGCACTCTACTGATCTGCTTAGCTAGGTACTCCATTGATCTACTCATCTAGGCACTCCACTGATCTGCTCATCTTGGAAAATGGTGTTGATAAATTTTTTCATTTTTTTTTCTATCTCTTTCACTGCTCATATATCTGCCTCAATGCCTTCTCACAAGGCTCAAACAATCCTTCTCATATGCTATCCTAAATCTGTCCTCAAAGCCTTCACAAAAGGCTCAAGCAATGATGCTCAAATGCTGTCCCAAATCTATCCTCAAAGCCTTCACAAAAGGCTCAAGTAATGATACTCAAATGTTGTACCAAATCTATCCTCAAAGCCTTCTCAAAGGCTCAACCGATAATGCACAAAAGCTATCTCAAATATATTTAGAAATTATGTCCCAAAAGCCTTCTCAAAGGCTCAACCAATCATGTCCAACTTTTTTCTCAAATCTGTCCAAAAATTATGTCCCAAAAGCCTTCTCAAAGGCTCAACCAATAATGCACAAAATTTGTCTCAAATATGTCCATAAATTCTGTCCCAAAATCCTTCTCAAAGGCTCAACCAATCACTCTCAAGTAGCACTCAAATCTCAACCACAAATCAACGAAGGCAAGGCTCAATGATGAACTCAACAATGAATGACAATGTACTCTTCAATGGATGACAACAATGATCCACAATGATCTCAACAATGTATGACAAATACTCTCTCAAATGGATGACAACAATGATCCACAATGATCTCAAAAATGTATGACAAATACTCTCTCAAATGGATGACAACAATGCTCAATAATATACTCTCAAATGTATGGCAAATGAGCTCTCTAATGAAAACCTCTCCAAGGAATAACAATGAGGACTTCAAAAAACCAAGGACAATCTCCATAATTAATAGCAATAGGTTCTCAATAATATATTCCTCATTCAATGTCAATAAGCTCTCAAGAAACAAGCACAACTCCCTCAAGCTTAGAGATCTCAAATAGACAATAATGATCTCCTCAAATGAAAGATAAATGTATCCACAAGTGACTATCAAATGATCTCCTCAATGGTCTCAAATAGATGCAATGTACTCAACAAGTAACCAACAATACTCTTCTCAAAACAATATAAAAAACCTCCTCAATTATGGCAATACTCTCAATGAAATCCTCTAAAGCAATTATGAAGTCAAGCATCAATTTTATCCATAAAATTGATTTTCTAATCCATCCACTTTCTCTCAATAGTCAAGGCACATAATCAAGCAATTTATCTTCAACTTCAAACCCTAACTCATGTGCATGTCTTCTAACTCAAGGTAGAAATTAACTAGGTCTCAAATTCCTTTTTTAATTTCATAATCAAACCATGCACTAGTACATATACATGTTCAACAATTTACTACCTTATAACTCCCTAATTTCATTGACATAAACGACAAGCACCTATGCTTTTATTTATTTGTTTTCACACCTTGTAACTCCACAAGTACAAACAATAATTTTTAATTATTTAATTCAACACCTTATAACTCCCTAAATGCACATAGAAATAACAAATAATATCTCAGCACATTATATCTCGCTAAGCACACACAACAATCTTTTATTTCCAAAAAATACCTTATGACTTCCTAATTTTGGTAGAAATAATTTTAATGCACCACAACTTTGGCAATATCAACTATTACCATGTGCTAGAGATAAATACATTTTTATGAAGTTCATAGCCTCCACAACCTTTGAAAACATTAATGTCTTTGCCAAAAATCAATGTGTCTTTACCACCTTTGAAATTGTCAACGTTTTATCAAAAAATCAATGCGCCTTTACCACATTCAAAATCATCAACGTTTTGCCCAAAATTCAATGTGCCTTCACACCTTCATGAGAGTTGAACTCTATTCCTCATTTCTTGCACTATGAAGCACTTACCACATGAGCATTGGCCCATATTGATATTTAATCCCAAACACTTCCTTTAATCTTTGTGCTTGGTTGTCAAACGAAATCAATCTCTCACAAAAAACTTTTGCTCCTAGCAGGATTCGAACACAGACCTCTCCTGTGCAAATATGATGCCCTATCAACTGTGCTACATTGTCCAATGTGATGTCAGTTATGGTAGCTTCTGATTTTATCTTTGCCCTTGAGTTCAATATTTATTTTTACCTCTATGTTGCCTCCCTTTGACGACTCTGTCTCATGCGCTGATTATTCTCCTATCTCCGCAACAAAATAGCCAAAGTCTTCTATGATTTATATGCATTTCAATGCCTTCGAATGATGTTGGAAAACTTTGATTTGCCATCCTAACCTTTTCACATCGATGGATAATTTAATTAAACTTTATACCTTAGAATAATTAAATAAATATTTAATAATTCATCTCTTATCTTTGAATTGAGATATCTCCTTCGTTCTTTTGAATTTTTCCATGAAATTTTTTGCACCTAGTTTTTATTGAAAAAATATTTTCATCCATCATCATTTGGAGATATCTTAGCAGATAGGTTTTAGTTAAAAACCCTTTCCAATGGTTTTAATAAAAACCCTTTTCGTTGGTCTAATTAAAAAACCTTTACATCGGTTTTAATAAAAACCCTTGCCATTGGTTTTAATAAAAGCCTTTACCATTGGTTTTAATAAAAACCATTAATATAATATTTAAAAATTATATATTATATGCCTCTTGTACCACAAAATCTTGTATATATCCATGTTCTCCAATATTTCATAAATGAATATTTATGAAGTGATTTTGTCATCAAAACTCAATGTGATCCCTGTGACATAAATGACAACATAAAATAACTTAAATTTCCAACATGATCTTCTAGAAGACTTCTGCCTCCACTACTCTAGCTTATGGATCTCTCTCCACAAGATACATCCATACCCAGTACACTTGGCTTATGGATCTCTATCCAATGGAGACTACTATCCTCTTTGCTTTATCACCTCTAAACCCTACTCTCAACTTTATCTCAAATATACATCAAACTTTATCCCAAGTCTAGTACAAATATGCTCTAACTCTTCTTCCAAATCTGCACCAAAATCTATCTCAAATCTAGCACAAATATACTCTAACTCTAGTAACAAACCTACCCCAAGCCTTAAAACAAAGCTTGAACAAATCTGATCTTAAATATATCTCAAGTATTCTCTCAAGACTTGCTCTAATCTACCTTCAAGACTTAACACAAAGCTTTAACATATATGCTTTCAACTCCATCCCAAGTCTTCTCTCAAGAATTTCTCTAATATGCCTTCAAGCCTTAACAAAAAGCTTGAACAAATATGATCTCAATTCTATCCCAAGTATTCTCTCAAGACTTGATCTAATGTACCTTCAATACTTAACATAAAGCTTGAAAAAATATGCTCTCAAATTTGTCCCAAGTCTTCTCTCAAGACTTTCTCTAATATACCTTAAAGCCTTAATACAAATATTGAACAAATATACTCTCATTTCTATCTCAAATCTGAATTCAAGCCTTAATACACATATTGATCAAATCTACTCTCAAGCCTTCTCAAAGACTTACTCAAATCTACCCTCAAGCCTTCTCAAAGACTTTCTCAAATCTGCTCACAAAAATGTACCAAATATTTTTAAACCTTGCACACAAACAAGGTTTATATCTTTTTGAAAATGCTTTCTTCAAATAGATATATCCTACTCAGAATTCGTTTAACATATGGAACATATAGAGAATGATATGCACTTGCAAATAGCTCAATATGTTCTACACAATCATTAAGTCTGTCACTTTCATATGTCTCACATTTATTGCTCTTTCAAAGATAGATCTAGTCTAGCATATGCCACCTGTCTTCTTGATGCACACACTTGATTTCACAAATTTTATTTCTAATGTTTGCACATTCACTTTCAATATAACTCAAAACCAATGCTCAAAACTTTCACACATGAATCACAATTTTCTCACAAACTCTAACACAGGTGTTTTCACTTTATTTTAACAAGGATGCACAATGTAGATCTCAAAATCTAACTCAAATATTTCCAATAATGCTTAAAAAACAATCCTTTTCACTCCATTTTATGTTCCAAATATTTGTTCCAATAAACACCTTAAACAAGGGATGATGTGCCCATACCTCTTAATTTTCTCTTATGAAGATATGTATTCAAAACTTGTCTTCAAATAACTAATTTCTCTAATGCCACTCCAATGGATAGATTACAAAATATTTCCTCTACACATTCACATGAATTTTCACTTCAAAAGATATATCACCATATATAGATTACAATAAAATATCAACCACCATAACACCTTATTACTCCTATTCTCTCAAGAAAAATAATGCTTCAACAAAACAAACATAAATTACACACATAAATTTCTTATATACACCATATACCTCATTCTTATGAAAGCACAATAATGCACTTCAAATTTCAATAAGACCAAATAAAGTATTATTCCATCTCATGTATTCATCAAGCACTAGAAATCTCAACTTTCACCTTTTAACATTTTCAAAAACAAAAACCAAATCACTTTACTATCCTTATGGCTCCCTAACCATTTCACATCAACATAATAAACATTAACTAACCCTTATAACTCCCTAACCATTTCACAAAACTTTAATAAAAATTAACTAACCCTTATAACTCCCTAACCAAGCTTAAAGTGCATACCTTTTAACAAAAATTAATTCTACCCCATGCCCTGTCGTCGCTATTTGAAACCGCAACCTCGTTGGCCCCCGCACCCTAGCACAAGGGCAAACACCACATGGGCTAGCCACCCACACAACCCAAAAGAGCACGTACTCTTTCTTATCCTTTACCATCGGTGCCAAGACTTCAACACACCAAAATCCCCTCCTAGTGAATCGAACATCAGACCTGCTGCTAACTACGCACTCTACAAGCTAAGCTTGCTAGCTAGGCTACCGTCCATTGTCGAATGGAGTTTAGACATCCTCTGCATTTATTTCCACGCTACCTCAAATTTTGCAGAATCTTTTATGTATGCATTCACACCTTTTCCAAATGAATATGTAAATAATATTTCAGGGGTTCTTCAATTTATTCGAACACTTTGGCTTTGCAATACCTTAGCCCTTTTATACACATTGCCTTTTGACCTTGGATGTTGGCACACTTGAAACAAATACCTCCATGCAATTTTGATTTTCTTTTTTGGTGCCATTAAACTTACAAAAATATTATAATAAATTAAATCCAAGATAAATTTAATTATTATAATTTTATTTTAATCTTTGGGTCTTTTAATATTTAATGATAATAATTATTTAAATATTTATAGGTTTAAATATTAACATTTTTCTTCTTATTGAACCTTGTATTTGGAAGACCTCTTCCTTTTTCCTTTTGAAAATGCCACCATGCTAAAACATTAAACCTTTATTTTTTTTTATCATAAATGAAAACCAATGTCATTATCCTATCCCATTAATTATTTGATATCAACGACAACTATATACTCAAAATTTCCAACAGTGCCATTGGGGCTTTTTGGGTCACCAAAGGATTTATAGATACCTTTGGAGCTTTTTGGGTGACCAAAGGGTTTATAGATACCATTGGGACTTTTTTTGGGGGTGAACAATGGTTTTATAGGTACCTTTGGAGCATTTTAGGTGACCAAAGGTTTTATAGATGCCTTTGGAGCTTTTTGGGTGACCAAAGGAATTATAGATACCTTTGGGGATTTTTGGGTGACCAAAGAATTTATGGGTACCTTTGGGGCATTTTGGGTGACCAAAGGGTTTATAGATACCTTCAAGGCTTTTTTGGTGACCAAAGGGGTTTATAGATACCTTTGGCGCATTTTGGGTGATCAAAGGGTTTATAGATACCTTTGGAGCTTTTTGGGTGACCAAAGGGTTTATAGATACCTTTGGGGTGTTTTGGGTGACCAAAGTATTTATGGATACCTTTGGGGTTTTTTAGGTGACCAAAGATTTTATAGATACCTTTGGGGATTTTTAGGTGGCCAAAGGGTTTATAGATACCTTTGGAGCATTTTGGGTGACCAAAGGATTTGTGTGTACCTTTGGGGTGTTTTGGGTGACCAAAGGATTTATAGATATATTTGGGGCTTTTTGGGTGGCCAAAGGGTTTATATATACCTTTGGAGCTTTATGGGTGACCAAAGGGTTTAAAGATACCTTTGGGACTTTTTGGGTGACCAAAGGGTTTATGAGTACCTTTGGGGCTTTTTGGGTGACCAAAGGGTTTATAGATACCCTTGGGACCTTTTTGGGTGACTAAAGGGTTTATGAGTACCTTTGTAACTTTTTGGGGTTTATAGATACCTTTGGGGATTTTTGGGTGATCAAAGGGGTTTATAGATACCTTTGGATATTTTTGGGTGACCAAAGGATTTATGGGCAGCTTTGGGACATTTTGGGTGACCAAAGGGTTTATAGATACCTTTGGGGCTTTTTAGGTGTCCAAAACGTTTATATATACCTTTGGAAATTTTTGGGTGACCAAAGGATTTATAGATACCTTTGGGTCTTTTTGGGTGACCAAAGGGTTTATGAGTACCTTTGGAGCTTTTTGGGTGACCAAAGGGTTTATAAGTACCTTTGGGAATTTTTGGGTGACCAAAGGGTTTATAGATACCTTTGGGGCTTTTTGGGTGACCAAAGGGTTTATGAGTACCTTTGGGGCTTTTTGGGTGACCAAAGGGTTTATAGATACCTTTGGGGATTTTTGGGTGACCAAAGGGTTTAGAGATACCTTTGGGGATTTTTGGGTGACAAAAGGGTTTATATATACCTTTGGAGTTTTTTAGGTGACCAAAGGGTTTATAGATACCTTTGGGTCTTTTTGCAAATTTTATTATTTTATGAATTTAGGAGGAAGGTATGATACCTTATGTATCCCTAGCATTTGTGGTGATCAATGGAAGCAAGAAAGGTATGATACCTTTTGAATCCTCAATTTGCTTTATTTCTTATGATGTAAATGGTGGGGTAGGTGTGACACCTTGTATACCCCCATTATATACTGTTATTTATGCAATGTTATTGGCTTGGCTAGGAGGAGTGATAGAAATTGACTCCCCCTATTATGGTAGGGAATTTTAGGTAATGTCAATATCTTGATGGGGTAAAATGAGTGACCTATTTGTGGATGAAGCTTTCTCATCAATAATATCTTGGACCACATGTCTAAATATATAACAATTTCTAATGTTATACCCTCTTCTTTGGTGAAAAATATAAGAATGATCCTTCTTGTATCATCTAGATCTAGACCTATTTAGATTGAACTGGGTTTTTCTGGTAATACTGTTGTATTTGTTTCTTAAAGGTTATGAAAATGGTTAACATGGGCTAAGATAAGGGAGTCCAAATATGAATTTGATGTTTTAAATGAGGTAAACATGGTCGAATCATTTGATGATATATCACGGTTGTATGTATCTAAATCACCTATTTAGGTGGCTCTTCTTGACTCCCATATGTAGGTAAGAGCTCCTAAAATATGTTAATTTGTTGATTGTTGATTTGAAGATCATTCTTGTCAAGCATATCATGTACCTTGTTCTTGAATGTGATACATGACTAAATGTCATGACCATTTACTTGATGATAATGACAGTATTGGTCCTCTCGATACCACATTGGTTTGGGCCTATTAGGATCCAAGGGGTGAATATCTAGTAATGTGATAGCCTTGGCCTTACATAATCTATTAAACAATGACACAAAAGATTCAGAAAATGGTGTATAAGTGTAAGGTTTATGATATTGTTTCCTTTACCTCTAATTTTATTGAGATTTAACCTTGGAATGCAAAGGTGAGGGTTGGTCCTAAAAATTAGGAGGCTGAGGTTTTGGATGCCTCAATAATAACTCCATGCTTGTGATTTGATTCAAGATATGTTGTAAACCATTGTGTTGATGACTCACTTGTAACTCAATATTGTCTAGCCTATCCAAGATATGTTGTGAAAATAGTGGAGGTGATGACTGGATGGCTATTGATGAAATTGGATGACAATTTATAGGTAGTGGAAGTGGATTGGGTATGGGAGCCAAGATACAATTGAGTAGATGTGGATCAAAATTTCTCAAAATCTGAGCAGATATGGATGGTTCATGATGATTGTGGATAGTGAGTATATCAACATGCTCTTGTTCGTGATGTAGTTGATGCTCTTGTTCTTGATTTAGCTCATGCTCTTGTTCCAACTTAGAGTGTCCAATTATGGTAGCTATATTATCCTCACTTTGGTGTAGGGGGTACACCTATTCTTGATTTTGTGGATATGTTGAGTAATATGGAGTAGGTATTACTGAATCCAATAATGGTAGAACTTGTGGTATGGATGGAGTGTTGGATGGATTCACAAGTTCCATAGATGGATTCAAAGGACTATGATCCCCTATCATCACATTGATCATTCCAAAAAACTCATGAGAATATGCATTTGCATTTGGACAAGTCATGGATGCTTCATCCACTTGTCTAATGTGGTCTGCTTGGCCCTCCTGTTTGGATGGTGAATTAGAAATATTGTCAATGGGTAGTGACTTGGCAAGAGGATTACCTAGGTCCTTGATCAACTCAATGATAGGCATAAATGTATCATTTTGCATTACGTACTCACTGATTTCATGATTGGTTAAGTGAATTATGTCCTCAAGTGTGGTGGATGAAGATGGTATGATATGCTCTGGTTCATCTGTATCAACTATGGGTTCCTTATTTTTGGTATGAGTGGGAAGGTCTTCTACTGATGTGCTGAAGATGGCTATGGAAGCCTTTGTAGTTGGACTTTTTGACTCTTTCTTGCTCAAAGAAATCGAGGATGAAAGGGGAGTTGTTGTAGAAACTAATGGTACCAACGGTGGTGAGGGTAGCTTCACAATTAACCATGGAACTGAATCTACACTTTGAATAAGATCATTGGGTTTAGTATACAAGGGTATGGATGGAAGAATAGACTCCTATGGATGATAATCCTTATTGTAATACTTGAAGGGGTTTGGTTTAGCATGAACCACATAGACCCGGTCTTCATGAATGTATTTAATGCATTATTGCACAATGGATGGGATGCACTCCATGTATCTTATCCAAGGTATTCCTAGTAGTATGTTGTATTGTATTGCATATTCCAAGATGTGGAATAATGTAGGTACAGTATTTTGTCCAAATTGAATAGGTAGGACTATCGTGCCCATATTGGAGGATAAAGCAACGTTAAATTCTTGCAAGGTTAAATGTGGATGCTGCAGTGCACAAATATGGAAGGTTGAGATTTTTTAATGCAATTGTGGTAATAATGTTTATTGTAGAACCTGTGTCAACCAATACTCACTTATAGGGTATCTTGTTGATGCATGCGATGATGTGTAAAGGAGCGTCTGGTAAAATGGTAGACACAGGTTTGATCTCATGATTTTGAAATGTTATAACAGGAGACTTGTGCATTTGTATGTATCCCATAAATTTTGTGAAAGCATCAAGATCATGAGGTTGAAATTTGATTGAATTCAAAACCTCCATGATATTTTACCGATGCTTGGGGATTGTCGTATTAACTCACCCATGGTCCTGTTGGTTGATGATGTATGTGAACTTCACATAGGCCTACTTTGGATTGTTACCACTTTTTGGATGAGAGTTCTAGGTGGTGAAGGCCATGAAATAGAGGGATTGTAGATTTCCCTACTAGGTCCCTTTGTAGGATGATTATATCTAGAGGAATACCTATCAAGGTGGTTTAAGGGCGTAGTTTGATCATTTATCCCTGGACATAGTGAATAGTCTTGATCCTACACATAGGTGTGGGAGGTAGACTGAGAAGGCATGCAGATGTGTGGTATTTCTCTATGTTTTGGCACCTCAATGAATGGTTGTCATTCTTGAAAGAAGGCATGTGAAATGCCTATATTTAGAAATTAACTTCCTTGATTAGGACCAAAACCTATAGGGGTGTCTCATGTAGGGGTCCCTTGTAGGCTAGGTTCCTTATTTGAAATTCTAGGACTTGGGTGAGTAGGATACTACCAAGGAGGTATCATCATATTATTGGGATCAAATCGGAGATAGTCTACATCTCCTTGCCTAATATCTATAGCATAAGCTCTTGAGTGGGCTTGGATGTGGGTGCATACAACAACTACTTCATTATAAACCCTACGTGATTATCTCCTTTACAAATTTTAATTATTCAACACACAAAAATAGAAACACACAATAATACAAGTGTTTATCTCTTTTAAATATTTATATGTGTTCCTAAAACTATTTGGTGTGTTTTTTATTTATTGTTTTGCAAAGAGATCTTTTTTCACATATTTGAATATTGTTGATGTAATTCTCAATTTGTTTAAGGGATTTCACCTGTATAATAAGAGCTTGACAACTGGTAATGAAATTTTGGTCATGTGAACTAACCAAAGCATGGATATGAAGCCCATACTTGATTAGGGAACATAGGTCCTAGCAGTCCTCACCCATATTGATCGTGGGCAGTGATACACCCTTCGAAGAGGAGTGGATGCTATTTTCCATGGCTCATATGGTTCTTGAAACTAACTTTGGCCAAAAATAGGGTTTTTATAATGCAACCCAATGGATGGAGATGAAAGCCATCGTCATTGGTCTCTATTAGTGGTTGAGTATGTAATTCCAATTTACTAATGTTCAAATGTGATGTGTTGTGCGTGGTTCCTTTTATCCTTAAAGAAAGTAAAACAAGAGAGCACTCAATAAGAATTCACTAAATGCATGACTTTCAAAAATATTTGCATGAATAAGAAAACTACAAAATTCTTATGCTATATGACAACCTAACCGTTAGGTAGGTCATAAGCAATAAAACCATTCAAATGCATAGTTAAAATATTCTTTTTTCTATTTTTCTACTTTTTCTTGTTTTGAAATTTACAAAAAGTGAAATCTACCTTTCAATCAACAAGGAAAAGAAATGAAAAGCTGAATTTAACCTTTTATAAATAGTATTAATGAAAAGTGAAGGTTTGGATGCATACCTTGAAAGCCTAGAATGTTGTTGTTTTTGTAAATTTGAGCTGCAAACCCCCTATTTTGTGTCCATCCCAGGGTGGGACGACTACAAATTTGGGGGCCAGCCATGGGTAGGATGGCTTCTATGGTCATTCCTAGGTGTTCCAATTAGTAATTCAGGGGTCATTTCAGTTCAGAACAACCAAAACCTATAAAATTCAAAGGATAAAAACAAGGTCAAAAGTTGCAAAAATAAAGCGGGATATTGTGGGTTCAGATCCCACCATGATCGCCACTATAGAGAAAAAAAAATGGTGCACCTAGCAAAGTGAAATGAAATGCATCTACTATTTAAGCACTACAAAAAGTAACATTAAAGTAAGCAATAAGTGACAAATATGTGAAAGAAATGGGGGGTTATCTTTCTATTGATTAATTTATCAAATATGTGGTTACAAAATATACGCTTGAGGGCTCTCAATAGATACAGCTCATTACATTGTCAAAGGATCCAATCCTTTCATAAACTTAAGGTGTGCTTTCAGTGTTTTTCTCATACTCACGATCAAAAAGTGGGTTTTTGCTAAGTCTGTAATGAGCTATACATTTCCAACTCTTTAGCTCCTTCCTCATGCACTGGAATATATGTACCTACACACAAGAAATTGAAATTGGTTAATAGCATGTATAGATTAATATAAAATCAATGAAATGCATGCAACATAGGATACGAAGAGTGCAATAAAGAATGTAAAACTACTCCAAATGATACCCAAACTTAGCATAATGTATATTATCTACTTTAGAAATTGAAATTGGGACTGCTAACCATCCTAGGTGGGGACAACCACCAAATAGAGTGGTTTTTTCTACCAATTCCTCTAGGATCTTGTCAGAATACTCCTAGGGGTGTTGTAGTAGAATTTGGTAACTTAAATCACAAAAATGGGTGGGGTTTGTAATGTATGTGCGTGTTTGGGAAAATATTGGAAACTCCTTCTATTGATGAATATTGCAAGGGTAAATACGAGGGGAAAAATGGAGAGTTAATCTTATCAACACTTCATGAAAAATTCTTGAAAAGACCTCTCCCTTCGAAATTGAGTCGAATCACTCCAATTTATAGCCCAATAGTACCACAAGGTAAAAGGGCCAATTCGGGGCATGCAAGGCAAATGCTACCACTTGTCAAAATGCTGGACATGCATTGGGTGGAAAAGGCCTCCAATTTTGGCTGGCTTAGATAGACTCTCAATATGTCATAAGTCATTGAGCAGGATAAATGACATGATTTGATTGTCATTTATCCTACCCTTACCTTTTTTAGTGGCCTAGGACATGGCCATACCACCTAGGGATGGTTTCTTGTGGCCATGCCTATGTGGGACCATGAATTATGGCCATGCTTGGGTGGGACCATGAACTGTGGCCATCATGGGGTAGAATGACCATAGCTACATGGCCCAAAACTTCCCAAAAGTGGGGTAAACCTTCCCAAAAGTGGTTAGGATACCTACTTAATGCATGAGGGTTTCCCAATAGGGCCATACAGTGTTTATAAGAGTGCATCATTATAGTCTAATATGATTTATGTAATTTTAGTGTCTACACCACTAGATTGACAAATCATCTAGTGAAGATCATCCAAGTTATCTAGAATTTACTAACTAGTGCCTAAGGTTTCTTTTTTTGTATAAAATTAATTCTCAAAGAATTGGGACTCCTCCTATGACATAAATCTAGGAGACTCCAACTTCATTGCCCAAATTTCAAAGGGCCCTCATAGTGCAGAGATTAGTTCATTGTGCAAAAGAAGAATACTATGAAAGAAGACTTATAGTGAAGGATCATGATGAAGATGGGAGATTGAAGATATCCATTGCTTGATTGAATAACTCCATATTTGAAGAATAGGCCATAGGATCCTTGATACAAAAGACCATATAAGCCTTGAAGAAGAAGTCACATAAGTATTTATACTGAAAAGACCATAGAAGCATTTATACTAAAAATGACATATAAGCCTTGATACTAAAAAGGCCACAAAATTCTTGATATTGAAAAATGCCACAAAAGCCATAGTATTAATAAATGCCAAAGAAGCCTTGATATTGAAATAGGCCATAGAAGCCTTAATCTTGAAGAAGAATTCAAAAAAAATATTTGATTTAGAAGTAAACTAAATATTTCAGTACTAATATCTTTGTTTCAGGGAAATAATATTCAATGAGTTGGAAAAATTCATACAAGAAAGTTAGGAATATTATTTTCTTCAAAATAAACTTAGCCTAGAAAAAAAAATCTTAAGATCTAAGAGAAGATCTCACCACCAACACTTCCACGAGCAGAAGGTTGAAGAGAAGGTCTCTAGGAAGACCATCAAAAGTTGCAAGATCAAAGACCTTGAGAAGATCTCAT
Source organism: Wollemia nobilis (assembly GCA_028583015.1). Lineage (NCBI taxonomy): Eukaryota > Viridiplantae > Streptophyta > Pinopsida > Araucariales > Araucariaceae > Wollemia > Wollemia nobilis. The sequence goes on from JAQPPZ010016564.1 coordinate 3,454,749, forward strand.
CGAGCATTTAGAAAAAGGCTAGGGTAATCTTGTTGAAGATCATCAATATAGTTAATTAGATAACTCATTGGAGAAATCCACTACCAAGGTGAAGTCCTTGATAGTGAAGGACTTGGGACAATTGTCTCCATATGACAACAATCCCAAGAGGAGAATTTGGTAAGGAGTGCCAAATTTTTGAAGGAGAATTTGGCAAGGAGTGTCAAATCCATGAAGGAGAATTTGGCAAGGAGTTCCAAATCCATGTAGGAGAATTTTGCAAGGAGTGCTAAATTTGTGAAGGAGAATTTTGTAAGGAGTGTCAAATTAGTGAAGGAGAATTTTGCAAGGAGTGTCAAATCTATGAAGAAGAATTCGACAAGGAGCACTAAATCCCAGAAGGACATCCTACTTGAAGCAACAACTTGGTGATTTTAGACACCAAGATCTACATCCTCTATGAAAGTGGGAGAAGAACTACAGAAAAAGGTAGGAAAATTTTGGTCCATGTAGATTCATTAATTGGATTACTTATCAGATTTATTAGAGCACCTAAATTTGGATTAAATTTTGAAGAAGAAAATTATATTACAGTCTTCTAAAGTGCAAAAGAAAAAAGGTTATTTTTAAGGATTTATTTGCACATTTATTAGGATTTGACTAGATTTAATAATTATTTCAATCAACTACCTATCATCTACTTTGGAAAAAGAAAAAGAACACTAAGTGCTATAATACTAAATTACAGTGAAATTGGAGAATAACTCTTAAAGATTCATTTTAGGTTATTCTTGATTAGTTGCAGTAAATTGTTAGTGCATTAATTTGAGATTTTATTGGAGTGATAAGGTGTAATATTAGTGCATTAAAAGTTAAATACTTGCACTATTATACTACTCTAAAAAAGAAATTAGTTTTATATTTTTTAAAAGTCACAAAATCTGATCTATATCAAGTGTCTAAAGACACTATTGAAGCACATATACCTGCAACACATAGGCCAAGTGAAGCCACCAATAAGGTTAGAATCCTCCAGAATCTGTAGAAGAACTTAACTAACCAAAAATAGAAATAGAAGCTTCAAATATTGAGACTTGGTGAGTCTCAAATTTAAAAGCAATACAAAGTTAAACGCAAGGAAAGGAAGTGCATATAATTGCATCAATTGAAAATCTTCTATATATTGTTATTTAAGCTTGGATTTGTTATCAAAGTATCGAATAAAAAATGGAAATATGTATCTACTCATAAAAGACAACCTCAAAACCTTGTATAGCAGGAAAAATCTGCCACAAAACCAGAATTTTAGATCTATAAATAGAGTGCAAAAGAAGGTACATTAAAAAATCCTTATGTACAATTTATAATACATTTTATTGCACTACTCTAATTTGGTTTTTACAGAAAAATAGCAGATTTGAAAGTGCCACAAAAGGGCACATTAACTACAAGGTAAATCAACCAAGAAAGGTCAAACATCAGCACTCTTCTTCCCAAGCAAAAGGAGCCACTCAAAGGGCTCATATTGGTCGTACGAACCTATAGAATAAAATCCTATATCAGGACATCAACGAGCTTCATTTATGTATACAAAAGAGTGCACATCTACATATAAAATATGTCAAAAATCTACAAAGGATTCAACACGATTGGAGGCATAAAAGAGAAGAAGAAAGGGTTTTACATTCAGGTTCTCTAACTTGGAGAATACTGTCCACCAAATGAAGCTCCAAATCAGAATTCAAAGCTCCATAGTGCATCATTAATCCACCTATAGAAGAATAGCTTGCTTGCTGCCCAAGCAACATAGCAAAGCAAAGGAATGGTATACAAAAGGGTTTGAGGAGTTATAATATCCATATTTGAAGATGTTATAGAGAGGAATTCATGTAGAGATACCACGTGGAATAATAGATATCATTCCTCTCTCAATGCTCAAGAAACCCAATGCAGGAGTTATAGCAAAGCAATGACACTTGGTATCCTCCAACAACATTACATGAGTGCCTATACATTAAAGATTGATTCAAGAGAATTGAACAAGAGTTTGGACATTATAGAAGGAAAGGAGTGCTCACTTGTAATTAAAGTGACACATGTCACAAATTCCATGACTATTCATTCATAAAATGCATTCAAAGTCCAAGGTTCAATACAGAACAAAGCACAATCAAGGACATCTAAAGTAAAGCATGTAAGGAAGGCAAAAGGAGCATTAAAGGCTCCTATTTTTGAAGGTCAAACCTTCAATTCCTATGTACTAGTATTGAAGACAATCAACTCCAAGCTATCTCCGTTGATTCTAGAACCAAAGGTCACACTTATATTGTTGTTATATCCAACCATAGAAAGCATCCAACAGTGAGGAGATTTAGCATCTAAAAAGGTAACATTTAATCCTAATTTATTATTGCTTTCACATTTGGAGATATAAGGGTTATAAAATATGGTTAAAACTTAGATTTTGAAAGCAAAATCTATAAGGGATAACTTATCACATTGAATTAATATTTACAATTTAACCTAGGAAAAATAAGGAATTATACTTGGATTAAATTAATTAACATATTGCAGATATTATTATTTTTCTAATTTTCCAAAACTGGGAGCCACAAGGGTTACTACATCAAAATTAATTGATTGGAAATTATAAATAATCCAAGGTATATAAAAAGAGGTTATTAGGGTTTTTACTAAGCTTGGATAATTCTATTTTTATCTTGTCTCAAACCTTCTAAAAAGGGACAAAAGAATTCCAACATTAAAACCTCTTCAAAAAAAATTGAAAAGTGCTAAGTTCAATTAGGAGTAATAAGGTGTTAAGAAGTTGATTTTTGATCTTTACAAAATTTGTATAAAATCAACTAGAACTTAACTATATTTTTACAAAAAGTACTATATCATACTCCAAATCATTAGGGATTCATAAGGCATTCTACAAAACTTGAAAACAATAATATTTGTCTATTATTATCAAGTTGGGAAGATATAAGCTTTCTTCAAAATTTAAAATTAGGTGTTCACACTCTCATAACTAGGGAGACATAAAGTAGCCTATAAACCTAAGATTCTATAAAGGTTTTTATAAAATCAGGCTTATATACTTCAACTAAGATCCTAAAACATGAAATCTATAAGGTAGACTACTCTATCCATAAGAATTTAGGTCATACAAATGTCTACTGGCATACTTGGTAATGCTCTTAGAAGTGGAATAAGAAAAATACCAATATGGATTAAGAACCTGATGGATTACAATGATGAAAAGGGCAAAGAAAAGGAAGAACCACTACAATACAAAATAAATTCTGAAATAAACAAATATGTAAAGGAAGATGTATCCAATGAATTAAATGGACAAAAATAGGAAAATATTTATGAACAAGACTTTATGCAAAAAGGAATAGCTTTAATTGTGCACATATGGTTTGAAGACCTTATTAAGGAGATTGAAAAACATGATATTCCTAAAATTGACCACAAAACTGCTAGATCATCTCAATTGTGCACTCATTGCAACCAATATGGTCATGAAAAATGAATTGTTGGAGTTTCCATCCATGCAAATATTGTGATGGAATAAATCACTCATATTTCTCCTATCACTTCAAATACAGGTATTATAAAGACTATGAAAGAATATTACTTCAAATATTAAACTATTATCTTCAGAAACTTTTTTTTAGATGGATCTAATAACATTGATCTCAAGGTTCATACTTATTAAGGATAGAGAAGCATGTCTTACCAAGGTACAACAGAAGAAATAAGGATCAATTCAGATCCACTCAATACATGCACCATCATGAGAGCGATAGTCCACCAAATATGCTTGACATCAAGGAATAAAGAATGGAAAAAGACAAGAAGCCATGACATGAATACTGAAGCAGTAGAAAAAGAACCTGATCAAGACTACTCTAATCAAGATTATGAATGAGATCCGTATTGAATATTAAAGCCTTTAATAACAAAATAATGTAATACAGGAGGGTGTTATAAATAGAATCTATTCCATAATTTGGGTTATGTAAATGTATCCTCCAAGGCACATACTTAGATTAATTTATGTGCAAGTTATCTAGTTACTTCATGCAATGTAATAAATGCACAAGTGTCAATGTGCAAGTTATATATGTGCAAGTTGTCCCTTGTACAAATAGGTAGAGTGTTGCCCAAGGAACCTATGTTCCTATATAAGAAAGACCTCATTGTTAGAATAGATATAGAGAGTTAGGGGACATAGTCAGATAGTGTAGCTTTGTGGATAATATAGCTTTTTGTACTTCACCATCCATTGGTGATGGGTATAATGTAGTTCAGTAGCTTTATTAATGGAGTGTTCATTTCCTCCATAGCTACATTGTAATATTTTATATGATTTCTATTTACAAATTATTTCAATCATATAGAAGATTTACTTTCTTTCATATCATTCTACATCTTGTGATTGTTATCTCCCAATTCTCATTCATAAAAATCTAACAACTTTACATGATAATTGTGCATTTCCTACACATTCACACTTACATAGAAGGGAAAATATAACTCATACTTTAAACTATGACTCAACCCTAATATACTATTTACAAATGTACCATGAAAGTACCATGGGGATACATTAGCATAACATGTACCAAATAATGTAATATGCTCCAACATAAAGAAAAGTTCCGCTCTAAGGATTCGAGAAACAATTATTCAAAGGAGGAATCTTTTGAGTCTAAGAAGAAGTCACTTATGAACATTTTTGCAAGAAAATTACATGCTCCAAAATGAAGATCCAACTTGGTAGGATTGGGCAAGAAATATAGTTGATGGTTCCCAAACATGCCTTCAAGATTCATAGGTTGGCTAAATCGGTGCCAAAGGTAAAATTGGTGGAACTTTTAGACCACGAAGATAAGGAAGAATATGTAAGTAAATATGATATTGGAACTAGGGGATCACCTAATATATGGGCTTCTTTAGATTATTCCTTAAAGCAAGCACATGATGAGAAGAGACTAAGAGCTAATTTGGAGACTTCTTGATGCAACATACTATGGGAGCTCTATATCAAAGTTATTTATTCTTAAATTATAAGATTAAATTAGGGATAAAAATGATTTAGATGCTTTCCCATAGCTTGGAGGATTCTACCACCTAGATAGAGAATATGAATAAAAAAATCAATTCCCTTGCCAATGTATAGGAGTTGGTGCAAAGTGTTTAAGGGATTGAGCCATGTAGCTTATTTAGGACCATGGTCATTGTTGTTGTCTTGGTGTTGAAAATTTTTGTCTTTTTTTATCCTAGAAGGCCTTTAATTTGATTTCTTAATTGTAAGGTGGTTAGTTTCAGTTTAGCTTATTGTCTTATTTATTGGTTGTCTCAATTTTGAGCATGAAAGTTAGTTTGTAAGTGGTCTCTTGTTCAAGGTTTGGGGGGCCTTTCAAAACCTCTTCTTCTACCATAATACAAAAATAAGATCAAAAAGAGGGTGAAAAATACATATTGGTTAAGGAGTAATGCATCCATGAAACCATATTATTGACACTAAGGAGGAACTATGTATGCATTTCTACTTGGTGGTCATCATTTTAAGCAATGTGCACAATCACATGGTAAATAATGGATATGTTTATATCAAGTTTTGCTATGTATTTTTTATGAATTGAGGTCCTAAAAATGAGCCCTGGTAAATTCTTAAGGAATGTAAAGCCACATGTCTTGAAAAGAAGCTAGGTATATTTAGTACAACATGGGCATGAGGTGATGTTGTGAATGAAACAATTGTTACATGAAATATTACAAGATATTATGATGATTGCAATTGGAAATATACAAATGTTTATTTAAGAAATAAAAGGAGACAAGGATGCCATATCCATAACTATATCATCACATAAATAGTATATAATGAATGAATAATTATTTATATGGAGTAGTGAAACTTGATCTTACTTGAAAGTATGGATATCTAAGGATATTGGCCAGGGGGAAGGAAGAAGGCACATCAAGAACAATAATAAGGGCACATAGATAGAGGTTGAAATGAATGCACAAGAGGATACAAGAATATACTGAGAATGGATGGCGTGGATACACCAAGAGAATATGATACTAATGTAGAGTACAAAGGAGTATATTAGTATATAATAGTGATAGCATGAAGCATGTATTATGGTGGCATAAAGATAGTGTTGGTTACATTAATACAAGGAAAGGATCTAAGCTTGGGTGTCTTATAAAAGGTGTGTGCAATGCCAATTAATGAAGAATAATGATATTTCTTTATTGATTAATTATTATAAAATATTGTACATCATTTTGGAAGCATTGTAATAAAAAGCAACATATATTGTCAATAAAGTAGAGCCATATAGATGGTTCTTATTATTCCTTTTTAGTTTTTATGGCATCCAAATGTATGGCTATCCTAGGATAAGAGGTGGGAGTTGTAATATTCATAACAATAATAAATTAGATTTTATCATTTTTGTTTATATTTTTGTAAGATTTAATGTATGATTTTGTTCATATATGGATTCTATGAAATTGTTGGCCCTATTAAAAACACATATCCAAAATATTATACTAATATTTTAGATGTTGTGATACTCTAAATTAGATATTATCATAGTATAGAAGAAAAAAATAAATAGAAAATAAATTTATAGAACCCCCCCTACCCTCTAAAAAAAAACACGTCTAATCTACACATCTACACATACTACTTCAATACAATATTCTATAGTTATATACATATAATATTATGTCTATTGGTTTTTTTAAGAGACTTATATTATTTGAGAATATATTCAACTTTGGGTGAGTTTATTTCTTTTCTTCTTTTTTACATTTTCACATACAACTCCAACTTCGCCCTATTCTATTCATATCTTGTTCTTATTTTTGTCTTATTTCATATATAATTTCCAATGATATGTATATGTATGTATGTATGTATGCATGTATATGCATTAATATAAATAATAATATAATAAATAAGTGTTATTTAGATAAAAATATTTATATTTAAATAGTCGCATTATATGTTATAATATATACATATACAATATAATGTCTAATGGATTTTGGGACAAGCAATAGAAAGTGATGATTTCCATACTATAAGCTATGATTTCAACCCCATGCGTGATTTCTTATAGAACCATAAGGAGGCCCAAAAGTAAAGGTCAGTTTTACTGTTATGTATTGACCAAAGGTAAAGGACCCTTAAACCTAGGATCAATGGTAACCGTATTATAGATTCAAATCGACCTTTATGTTATTTTCAAGCCCCACATTTATATTAACCTTAATATTTCTTTTAAATGAGTTATATGGCATTGAAATAGGTCCCACTAGTCCCACCCATATTACATAATCACCACATAGTGGTATAACAAATAAATCTTGGATATTATCCATGTATCGTTTGGCAAGATTCAAAATAGATTTTCTCCTTGAAATGTTGAGGTATTTAACCGATTGAGCTAATGCCATTTGAGATATATTAACCTTAACATTAAGTGTTAGATGTATTAGTTTTAAGTCTTATGTAGTCTATGATTTTCAAGATATCCTATAAATTATCCTACAACGGGGGGAGAAAAGTTTTACATAGTAATTTAGTATTTCAAACTCTTTGGTTGGTAACCTTCTATAGCAATGATATGGAACTTATGTCACTACATGGACCAAGACTCAAGTGTAATCATATTACAAGTTCAATCACACCCTCATGTTATTGTGGCCTCACAAATAAAATTTGTGGAAGTCTATAGGAAAGGATATAAATGATGTATTAGTTTTATTGTTAGCAAGAAATTTGCATTTGCACCACCCTAGTTTTTAAAGTAAACTATTTTATTAGGAATAGCTATAAAAAATTATGTTTAATAATAATTTATTTTTCATTATAATTATATATTATAACATAATATATGTTGGCTTCTAATCCTTACTATATCAAAATATCATAGGTTACAATATAAATAAGACACAATATTATAGCCCAAAATATCAATAATCAATAGTAGAATTATATAAATGAGCAATCAAATATATATCCAGGCCAATATAATAATGAAAATAGCATTCACTTATAATATCAAATATAAATGTAAAATGGCAAAAAATAACTTATATACATACATAAACAATACCTACAATAATATTCATTTATCACATATACAATCTCAATATTTGCTTTTTTCTAATATATTTTATGGATATTTGTCTCCATAATATAGCTATACAATATGACTCTCCAAATTCTTGATTGTTGCTTTCCATATGACCTTTGGCTTCTTATATTACCACTTGTATACAAGACTCTTAGACTAGCATACCTACTTACATGACACGTGCATATCTTGCACATAATATAAATCATCCTAATCTATCAAATAATGTAATATTCTCTAACACTCCCCTATATTACATTATTTGATATAAGTTGTTCTTGATGTACATAGATGATTTTGGAATATCTAAAATTTATTTCAAGCAAGAGCTTTTGTAAAAATATCTATAATCTAAATCTCACTAGAAACATATTTTAACTAAATAGGATGATTTTGTACATGATCCTTGATAAAGTGATATTGAGGTTTAGTGTGTTTTTTTCTTTCATGAATCATTAGATTTTTTTATTAATTTAAGTACTTCTTGACTATCACAACTTATTATTATAGGACTTCTTCTAAGTCTCATATCTAACAATATGTATTGTAACCAAAGTACTTCACAAATTGTATCTTTTGTTGCATGATATTTTGCTTCTCTAGGTGAAATTTCCCCTCCATGTTGTTTCTTATTCTACCAAGAAATAGGTCCAAAACCAAGATAGAAAACATAGCCTAATGTAGATTTTCTATCATCTATAGATCTAGCATAATCAAAATCTAAATATCCCTATAGGCAAAATTTGTTATCATCCCTTTTATATATTATCCCATATTATGTAGTCTTGTTGATATATTGTAGTACTCTTTATGTGTCCTTACAATAACTTTCTCTTAAATAAATCTTGAAAGATAATTTACAACAAAAACTATATCTGGTCTAGAATTTATCAAATATATAAGACTTTGATTAGTTGATGATAGATAGTGGCTAATACTATAGGTGTCTCATCATATCTAGATAATTGCAATCCTTGCTCCATAGGTGTATCTTTGGGTTTACAATTTTTCATTCTATATTTTTAAAGTAATGATTTTGCATACTTTTTTTGTGTTATTGTGATTTTTTGCATTTTTAAAAATCTCTGAACCAAGATAATAATTAAGAAGCCCCAAATATGTCATTTCAAAATATTTTCCTGATTCCTTTTAACTTCATTTATCAAAATTTTAGAGCTTTCTATGATTACTATATCATCAACATATACTATAAGTATTATTCTATCTAGTCCAACCTTTTTTGTATAGATATTTGGATCTGATAAACTTCTTTTAAAATTATGTTGTAATAAATTATTATTAATCTTTATATATCATGCTCTTAGTGCCTACTTTAGACCATATAAGGATTTGTTCAACTTGCAAACCTTTTGTTCTTTTTGTTTGATCACAAATCCTTCTGGTTGTGATGTGTATACCTCTTATTCACGATCACCATTAATAAATGTATCTTTTACATCCATTTTATGAAATTTCCATCCAATATGTGATGTCAAAGTACAAATTATTTGAATGGTGGTCATTCTTTTTGTTGGTGCAATGGTTTCTTCATAATCTATTCCTTCTATTTGTGTATATCCTTTTGCAACTATTCAAGATTTGTATTTATAAAGTAAACCATTTCCTTTGTATTTGATCTTGTAGATCTACTTACATCCTACTATTGTATTTCCTTGAGGTAAATCAACTAGATTCCATGTTTTATTTTTCATTAATGTTGCATATTCTAATTCCATGGTTGCCTTCTATTCTAGATGACTTAAAGCACTTAGAGTAGTTGTAGGTTCTACTACATAACTCATCAATCCCCTATTTATTCTAGTTAAGCTATGTGTTTGTGGTCTTCTAGTAGTGAGATCTAGTATTAGATCTTATTTTAAGTCCTTGAGTGTATCTCTAAACCATATTTTTGTTTCCTTTAAGTGTTGAAGTAGTTTCTACATTCTCAATTTCTTCATAATATATTTCTATTTTTTATTCTTCACTTGACGAGTATTATTTTTCTAAAAACCTTAGAATTGTCCATGTATTAATATTTTGTTCTTTAATAACATTTTTTTTTCTTCATCAAATACTACATCTCTACTTGTATAAATTTTCTTTGTTTTTGGATCAATTATCTTGTAACCTATTAAATCATCATCATAACCAAGAAATATTCAACATATAGTTTTGTCATCTAGTTTAGTTCTCCTTTGCTTTGGGATAATCATGTATGTATTACATCCAAAGATTCTCAAATGTTCTATAGTTGGTTTTTTATTGGCCATATTTATTTAGGAGTAGCATTTTTTAGTATCCTTGTAGGTGATCTATTTTGTAGGTACATAACTATTTTAACTATTTTTGCCCAATATTGATGATTAATATGAGCTTATTTTAGCATACAATAAACCATTGTCATAACAGATCTATTTATTCTTTCTGTAATACTATTTTGTTATGGTGAATATGTTGAGGTAAGTTATCATTTTTTACCATTGGCTTCTAAGAATGAGTTATATTCTCTTTATAAAAATTCACCTCCTCTATCTAAACAAAGATTTTTGGTTGATTTTCCTATTTCTTTTTCCCATTTATTCACAATTTTTTAAAACTTTTCAAATATTCAAAAAAAATTAAATAGGTTCAAACCAAAAAATTCTTTAAATTTTAAAAATATTCAAATCTTTCCAATCTCTAAATCTTCAAATCTTCAAAAACTAGAAACACTGAAAACTTCTAATATTCAAATTTATAAAATGTAAACCTTATAAAAAATTAAATCCAAGTAGCAATCCTTATCACTCCATAACTAACTTTTGCAAAACTTCATTAAGGTGCATAAATATTTTAATAATCTTTAAAGTGGAAAACCTTGTCTCCACCTAAATTTTTCAAAAACAATTTGAATTTGTTTTTCTACCAAAATATTAATAATACACCAAGAGTAGAATGCAATGTATAGATATTGCTTGGGCTAGCTAGTGGATTTCTCACTACATTATGTTAGGGAGATTTCCAATTATGCCTTATTCCTCCAATGCACATCTTTGCTAATGTTTGTGTTTGGAATTCCAACATTTTATTATGAGGAAACCTTATGCATTATTATTTTTCTCTTTAGGTGTCTTCTAGATGACTATGGTAGCCTGAATGAATGTTATTCTATTGATCTTTATTGGTCATCGATGGTAGACAAAGGGGTGCTTCTTTTTTGGTCTTCAATGGTCATTGATAGTAGTAAAAATGAGTGTTTCCCTATCATCATTCATTTTTCTGCAATGATAGCACATTTTTGTGCTATTATAGCCAACTATGTTAGCACATTTTGATGCTATTTTGGACAGCGTTATGCTTACTACAAGTTTCCTATCCAATGCACTTTATAATATTTCTTAATTTCTATCAATGCTAGCATCAAATTCTCTTAATATTTTTTTATACCTAGTGCCCTAATAGTGATAATCTAATATATAAAATGCTAACACCTTGTTAGCACTTGATATCTTCTATCTTTACATCAAAGCTAGCATCTCTGTTAGTACCCTATTAGTACTTGAGATCATTTTTTCTTTCTTAAAATCTAGTATCTCTATTAGCAATTGTGTAAGTGCCATGTTAGGATTTAAGATCTTTTATCCCTTTTTGAAGGATTATACCATGTTAGCACTTGATACTCTATGTTATTACTTGAAAGCTAGTGCCTTGCTATCACATGAATCTTTTTGTTCTACCTTGAAGGATAGCACCCTATTAGCGCTTGATCATTTTGTTATAAAATAGCTCTTACAATTGTACTCTTATATTGTTGTCTTCATTATACCATTGCCTCTATATTGGCATTTTTATAATGGCCTCTTACTTTAAATATATTGACTTAACTATTTGATTGAATACTCTCCTTGACGAAAGTTGCTCCATATCCAATATTGAATTCATATAAATATTTTTTTATCAGCCTATTTCTTTAATATTTCTTTCTTCTCTATACTTTAATTCTTTTGATTTATAAAAGCTTTTTATTGCTTCCCTTCTCTAGAATATTTTATGCTCCACTATCTCTTTGAAGCTTATATGCTTCCCTATATCTTGGAAGCATAGATGCTTCTCTATATCTAGTAGTTATATTGTTCTTCAATCTCTAGAATCTATCTCTAATGTCTTAGATCAAACCTAGGAATCCAAAATTACTCTCCTACTTTCTAGAGAATTTAAAAATCAACATGAGGGTAAATATGAATATCCCTACATGTCCAACTTCCTTATGGGTTGACCCTTAACTACTTTAACTTGATACCTGGTATTCATTAGTTTTCCTTCATCCAAGTGGAAATACCCTATCATACAAAATAGGGTGACTCTTACTTGTCCCCTGAATCTCTACTCAATCAGAAATTCAAAAATAGAGTCCAAGTCTTCATTGCTATCAAAGTGGATAGACTCCAATATTAAGGTGGCTAATATAACTCTATCAAAAATAGACAAATTTAAGTGGTAGCTCTAATACCACTATTGGATTTTAAGCATTACTATCACAAAATATCAATAATCAAGAGTAGAATTATATAAATGAGGAATCAAATTTATGTCTAGGCCAATATAATAATGAAAATAACATTCACTTTTAATATCAAGTATGAATTTAAAATGGCCAAAAATCATTCATATACATGCTTGAAAAATACTTACAATAAAATTTATATGTGAAATATACAATCTCAAGACTTGCTCTTTTTTCTAATACATTTTATGGAGCTTTATATCCATAATATAGCTATCCAAGATGACTTTCCAAATTCTTGAGTATTGCTTTCCATATGGCCTTTGTCTTCTAGTCTTGCCACTTGTATACAAGACTCTTAAACTAGCATACATACTTACATCACACATGTGCATATCGTGCACATAATTAAATTATTCTAAAATATAAAATAATATAATATTCAATAACAATATAGTAATTTCAAACATTATATTATAACATAAAAATAATTAAACAATAATTGTAGTTCTCCTTTTAAAAATATAATTTTTTATTAATTATTATAATCATAAATTTTATTTCATAAAGTACCATTATATTTTCATATAATTATAATAAATTATATATTATTATTAATATAAATATAACATATTAAATACTAACATGTATTTAACCTTTAATTAGTCATAAAATACTTTTTTTAATACAAACTCAAGACAATGGCATGTCACGATTTCTACTCATTTTTACTTTTAATCATAAGAGTAAGTCCTTTCCAATCCTTCACTATTGAAGTGTTTTTTTTTTAAATTAAATACAAACTAAGACATCACTATTTCTATTCATTTTTACTTTTGATCATAGTAAAATCCTTTCCAATCTTTCAATGACAAGTCACTATTTCTATTCAATTTTACTTTTGATCATAGTAAAATCCTTTCCAATCCTTCACTTATTTTTTTAATGAAATTTTTGCTTGGGTTGTCAAACTATTACAACATCACTTATATTGAGTTTTATTAATCACATTGAGCAATACAACTCTTTTTATATCATTGACTGTGAGTAATCATATTCAATTATTCTTTTAAATATATTAAGATTTAAATAAATTTACCACTAGAGTGTATTATAAAAAGCTACAAATGGTAATGGGATCTCCTTACACGATTGTCACTATTCGTAACAGTGAGTTATTGACATAGACGGATGCCAAGAAGACTGGGCCTGTCATTTTGCATCAACACCAAGAAGAATCTTCTCTTCACTATAAAGCGATGAGGACAAGCGAGTTGCAGGCAATATACAATGGTCATCCCTTTGACTAGAAGAGTAATCTTTCGACTGTGGATATGGTGAACAAGGGTATCTCTATGACAGCAAATTTGAGGACTGAACTTCATGCTTTTATCTTAATGTCGGTGGAGTGGCCTTTAGTTGAGATGCTTTTAGTTTAGGGTTGCCTTTAGTTGAGATGCCTTTAGTTTAGGGTTGCCTTTAGTTGAGATTCGTATTTCTAAAAGTTCATATAGAAGATACTGGTCTTCCCTTTGACTTGGAGAGTTAGATTCGAACCTTATAACCATTTAAATAAAATTTTAAAATTTTTAACTATTAAACTTTTAGAAAGGTTGTGTTACATGTCATTGTTTCATTCCTTCCCCTTTGCTTGTGCCATAATATTAAACAACGAAAGTGGAAGGAAGCATATATGTCTGCCATTTATGCTCATGCAAGCATCAAGTCAAAAGGGACTAGACGGATATTCTGGTGAAAGAAAGAGTTCCTCACAAAAATTGTGGCAGACATTAAATATTTACACTTTTACATCCCATTGAAAGATTCTGCACTGTGCCTAAATTTCGTCCAACCATACCTTATCATTATTTTGCCTTTTGAACACTTCAGACAAAAAAAATAGATACCAAAATGAATTGGAAAGGGGATTCACAGCAGCAGAAAGAATATGACACGATAGTTAGATGGAACTTCCCATCACTAAAAGTAATAACATGCACCCGTTTGCATATGACTGGAATTTGTATTGTGTCCAATTATTTGTATGATTCTCCATTGGCAATCAAAATTGTACTACCTACTCCAAGCACCACGACACCAAGTACAAGATTCCTTTACGTGCAAAGGGCCGGTCTTGCACTCTTGTAGTACGTTTATGTTTGTTTACTGTAAAAAGAGTAGGGCAGAAGTTTGCGGGGTAATGGGAGGCCCCTTACATTTTTTTATTGGCTTTAGTACCTCCAACCTTTGGAGAATTCTAGTTGCCAATAAGATTCCTTTGGCCCCTTACATGCTTTTCACCATATTAAATAGATCACATAATCGTGGAAGCCAAAATTTGTTGTGCTATTATGATTGACTATATTTTTACAAAGATCTATTTCATGGCTTTATTTGAATTTTTGATGTGTTGATTGATATTGTCCTTGATATGATTTTGGTTGTATGTTTTTTTTTTAACTTCATAAATGTTTTCAATATATTTTAATTTTTGCATTTAAATTTCATTTAATTAGATTGAATTATATTAGAATTTTACAAGGATAGTGGGGAACTAGTCTAAATCTAAATGTTGGAAAATATTTTAAAGCCTTCCATTCAACTATCATTGAAACCAGAATTATGAGTGCATAGGAAGTCAAAACTTTACATAATATAACACTATAATATGGTAACTCCCCCCAAAATATGAAGAAGAATAATAAAGCTAGAGACTAGAAATGATTCAATATATGTAGAGATGGATAAATGAGAGGCAATTTTAAAAAAGGATGTAGACCCTTTAAATACTATGAAAAGTAATCTAAGCAAGTTAACATCTAGAAATAAGACATCAGTATATAAAAGAGCAAGTGGAACATTTGAGTGAAATATGTGAATGAACAAACCTTTGTTCCAATATCATAAAATTTCTATTAAAGCATTGTTTCTCAAGAGTGATAAATGATGCATACCCTTAGTCTAAATGAAAGAGATGATGAGAACTTGAAATATGGATTAGAAAAAATCCTCACTATACGAATTCGGGCAGGCTGTCCAGCTTTTATGGCCGCCATAGTATTCTGCGTTGTTCGCCCCTATAACCACCATGCCACAATCATTTTAAACCTTTTACACCGCTTAAAGCATCAGGAAAGGGACAAACGTTCAGTCCGAACGATGATAATATCATTTTAACCTATTGATTTTTACATTAACAAACTTACTAACCTATTGACCTTTACATTATTAAAAATAAAAAATAAACGTACTTGCCTTTTAAAGTATGAAAAATTGCCTTTTATTTTCAAAATTTAACTTGTTAACCATGTATGTTAAAAAGGAACGTAATATATGTAGATGCCTTTTTAGATTTTCCTTTGAGTGAAACATTAAAATCATACCATATTCTAATAAAAGAACAGTAATGCATACTTTATAGCATGAAACCACTTATGCTAAACTACTTGAAAATATTTTTTCAATCTTATATATGTGAAACCAATAGTGTAAGGGAAATCAAACAGGGTTGCTTAACTCAAATGGTACACTCTCCAAATACTGAAATCAAAATTTTATGAAAGTGATATCATCTAGTTTGATAGGGCAAACAAGTATCCTCCTAATGAGTTAATATTGAAGGAAAATGCCAAAGGATTTGTGAAAATTTGTAAAGAAACAATAAATATTTCATCTAATTTGCATTATCCCCCTCAATAATTAAGGTCAAAATGAATAAACTATTATTGATGCAACAATTCCTAACATAAAAGGTTTAAAATGATTGGTGGTTATAAGGGCGGATTGCGCGAAATATCTGTGTGGCGGATTTTGGGACGGACAACGCAGAATACTGTGGCGGCCATACAGCCTACCCGGATTCGTGGCGGCTACCGATTCCACCATGTAAATTAAAAAAAGAAAAAAGAAAAAAAAAAACAATTCCTATGTAGATTTGCATGTTCCTTATATTTTAAACATTTATTCTTTGTTTATTTAGAGATATAGGTATCTAAAGCCATAACAATGATCTTTGTAAGCATATTAAATAGATTGCATCATTTAACTTATACAAAATCTTGTAGGTCAAAATTTATTGTGCTATTATGATTGACTATATCCTTGCAAATATATTTTATGTTGCTTTAGATACCTATATCTCTAAATGAACAAAGACCAAAAGTTTTAAAACTAAGGAAGTTGTAAATATAGATAGGAATTATTGCATCAGTAATAGTTTATGAAATATGGAACAATTATATTTATTTTCTATATTATCAAAAATTGTTTGGCATTATCCTTGAATATTAACTAGTTAGGAAGATCAAGTGTTTGGCCCACCTAAATGTATGATATTACTTTTATGAATTTTTGAGACCATTGTTGGCAAAGAATGTACCATTTGATTTAAGCAATCTTGTTTGATTTCCCTTATATTTTTGGTTTTACATATATGAGCTTGAAGAAATCATGTCAATCAGTTTGGCATAGGTTGTTTTTTTTATAAATTATGCATCATTATTATTTTATTAGAAGATGGTATGATTTTCATATCTCACTAAAAGGAAATTATAAAAAGACATATAAATATCTTACCATGATTTCTAGCACACATGGTTAAAAATTTAAAATTTTAAAAATAATATGTAATTTTGCATTCTCTAAAGGTCAAGTAAGTTATTTTTCTTTAATGTAAATATTAGTAGGTTAATATGGCATTATAATGTGTATAGTGTGGGATTATTTTTAATCCATATATCAAGTTATTATCATCTCTTTAATTTAGAATAAGGGTATGCATTGCTTTTCACTCTTTAGAAATAATATTTATAGCACCTATTTTATGATATTAAAATAATGATTTATTCATTAACATCTGTCACTTAAATGTTCCACTTGCTCTATTATAAAGTTGTGTTTTATTTCTAGATGCTAACTTGCTTAAATTACTTTTCATAGCACAAAAAGGGTCTACATCCATTTTTAGAATTACATTTCATTTCTTCACCTCTAGATATATTCAATAATTTCTAGTCTCTAGTTTTATTATTCTTCTTCATATTTTTGGAGGAGTCACTAGATCATAGTTTTGACTCATGGAATGTTTTGACTTCTTATGAACACACAATTCTAGTTTCAATGATAGTTGAATAGAAGGATTTAAGGTATTTTTAAACATCTAGATTGTGGATCCCTCCCTACTGATGTAGGAGTATCCAACACAACTAATTAAATAGTTGGAAATAATTGGTAAGCATCGAGTCTTACTTTTAAAGGAGAGAAGAGAAATAAGAAAAGGTGATCTATAAGGGGAGAAGACAAAGGAAAGAGAAAAGGAAGAGGAATCAAAATAAATAGGTAGAAGAGAGATGAAATAGGAGAAGACCACATGAATAGAAGAGGAAGAGGAATTATCATAAACAAGTAGAAGAAAGTAAAAAGATAAAAAGGGGTTTGTTGAAAGGAATAGAAAGAAATAAAGGTAGGATAGAGGTTAAAATTAAGCCCAGTGGGCATCCCAAAGCCAAACCTTAATGCTGAAGATCTTAGGAAGAAAGTTGAGGCATTGGAAAATAAAAAATCTCATATCCCTAACATCATCACTAGGAGCCAGGTGAATCCTATTTGAGGGGCCGTCCCACAGACTAGGGGAATATAGGAAAAGAAGAGAAAATTTGGATCTAAGGGTGGATATATGTGAAACTCTTCAGATTGAGGAATATGGCAGTCTGGTTCTGCAACAAATTCCCTACCCTATTTTAGTCCTAAACAAACTAGGAGCACTGTGAAGTCTCCTATAGATTTTGGTAGTGAAAAAAGAAGAGGGAGAATATCAAATGCTAAGCATCAAAAAATTAAAACTGATAATGACATTGCCAATGGAAAATAGAGAACCTTGTTTCAATAGGTTATTTCGGGTTCTGAAGACAACAAATTAGGAAAACCCCCTCAAGGGAGGGGTAGAGGAAGAAATCCCAAACAATATAAATGAATTTCCTCTCATGGAACGTGAGAGGCCTCAATGGCCTACCCAAACACAAGGAAGTCAGTGCAATAAGAAATAAAGTGAATCCAACTATTATCATGTTGCAAGAAACAAAAACTGATGAGATTCAGTCAAAAAAAGTAGCAAAAAAATCTAGAATCAAGGGGAGATGGTTTGCAAATCATCCAGAGGAGTGTCTGAAGGCCTTATGACTTTGTGGGATCCCTAGATAGTAGAAGGTACCATTATTTAGAAATATGACAGGGTTCTTAGTGTTTTATTTAAATAAATAAACAACAATAGGTCGTGGATCCTTTCAAATATTTATACCCCGACTTCAATTCAAGGGAAAGCTCTACTATGGGAGTACTTAGGCAATCTGAGTGAAATATTCCATAATGTCCCCTGGATTTTGGCTAGGAATTTTAACACTCCTCTTTACCCTTAAAAAAAATGGGTGGAAATGGACCACCTATCAGGAGCATGGATGAGTTCAATGACTTTGTGAACTCCAACATGTTGATGGATGTAAAATTTAGAGGAGCGAATTATACCTGAAGCAATCGGTGTATAGGGTGTCATCTCATTCAATAAAGGCTTGATAGGTTTTTCTATCAAAGAAGGCTACAACTCTGTTTTTCTATTCTACCTTGCAAGCCCTTCCTAAAATTGCCTTTGATCATAATCCCATTTTGTTAGATATCCCTAACTCTATGTCCTTCGAGAAACCTTTCAGATTTCAATATATGTGGATCAAACATTCCAGTTTTAGAGATAACTTAATTCAGTGGTGGCAGCAGCCTGTCAGGGGTAGTGCAACTTTTAAACTTGTTGGTAAATTAAATTTTGTCAAGGAAAATATTTGAACTTGGAACAAAGAGGTCTTTGGGAACCTCTTCGAAAATAAAAAATAGGTTGTTGAATGTTTGAATATAATTGATCAGAGGATTCAACATGGTGATGTTGATGAAACTACTAGGCAGGAGGAACGGATAAAACTAGCAGAGTTTCATAACATTTTGGCCTGTGAGGAAATCTATTGGAGGCAAAAATAAAGGGCTCTTTAGTTAAAATATGGAGATTCAAATTACAAGTTTTTTCACGTCACCACGCTTAGAAATAGAAGCAATAATAAGATAAAAAAATTTAAAAAGCAGATAGTTCTATTACTCAGGACTTAACAAAAATCAGAAAGGAGGCAATAACTTATTTCAATTCTATCATTGGTCATGAATCACAGTGCAATGATGAGGCCAAAGATATTTTCTTGCAATCCATTCCTAGCATAATAAATGAGGATATAAACCTTAAGCTTCTAGCTCCTTTTTTGATGAGGAAATTAAGGAAGCCTTGTTTAGCATGGAGCCAGACAAATCCCCAGGACCCGATGGATTTCTCCCTTGTTTCGATCAATATTTTTGGGACATCATAAGTGAGGATATAATTTCTACTGTCAAAGAATTCCAAGCAAGCAATCATATCCCAAAATGTCTCAACTCTACTTTTATTTCTCTAATTCCTAAGAAGCAAACCCCTGAATCTATGGCTGACTTCAGGCCAATCAATCTATGCAATGTTTCTTACAAGATTCTAACTAAATCCATTGCAAATAGAATGAGAGATGTTCTACCCCACATCATAGATTTGTGCTAGGAAAACTCTATCCAGGGGAGGCCAAACCTGGATGGAGTTATCATAGTTCATTAAGCTCTACACTCTGCTCATAAGACTAACATGTCTGTTTTTGCCCTCAAGCTTGATATGAACAAAGCATTTGATAGGTTAAATTGGGACTTTTTGATTGTTGTCCTCCTTAAGTTTGGTTTCACCACCAATGGGTTAATTTGATCAAAGAATGCATTTCTAAAGCATGGTTCTTGATTCTGGTTAATGGAACAACTGCTGGTTACTTTCAAAGTTATAGAGGAATTCGGAAGGGGGACCCTATCAGCCCCATGTTATTCATCATTGTGACAGAAGCTTTAGGCAGAACCATCAAAAATATTATAGTTCAAGGTTAATATCAGGAATCAAGGCAACATCTCTCACTAGGGTTGTTTATCACCAACAAGTCATCGATGATACCCTTATATTGACTAAGGTGTCGGTGGTTGAGGCCAAAATAATTAAATACATCATCCAACTGTATGAGGATGTTGTTGGTCAGAAAGTTAATTTCAGTAAAAGCAAGTTATATTTCTTGAACACCCCCATTCAAAGGCAAGGAAGGATTGCAAAAATTTTAGGGTGTGATATAGCAAACCTTCCAAATTTATATATTGGTTTCCCTCTTTTCATTGGTTCTCTGAGAGAGTCAATGTGGGACAGGGTTATTGAAAGAATTCAAAAAAAACTCGCTAGATGGAAAGGTCATCTTCTATCTCAAGCAGGAAATATGACCCTCACTAAGGCCTCTCTTCAGAGCATTCTAGTCTATTTCCTCTTCGTTTTCAAAGCTCTTGTGAAGGTTTTCCAAAAATTAAGAAACTCCAAAAAGATTTTTTTTGGACTGGATCAGAGGAGAAGAAAAAGATACACCTTGTAGAATGGACCAAAGTATGCAGAACCAGGAAAAATGGGGGCTTAGGTCTGAGGAGAATTGATCATATGAATTTAGCTTTACTAGCTAAGCAAGTGTGGCACCTTATTTCTGGTGAATAAAATGAATGGAAAACTATCATAAAATGAAATTATATTCAAAATATGGAATTTCTAAGTGACTCAATTCTAATCAGAGGTTCTGCTTTTTGGAAAGCAATTGTCAATTGTAAGGAAATCATCAAAAAAGGTTTAAGATGGGTCTTAGACAATGGTGAGAGGATAAATTACTGGAATGGTAGGTGGGCTAAGGACGAACCACTAATGCAATATCCTAACTTAGCCAGAATTAGAGCTATCACAGAAGAACTCATTGGCAAAAAAGTCTCTGATTATATGGTTGAGGACAGAGGTAGAATGAAGTGGAAACAAATAAGGATTCAGAGATTTCAAGCAGAATCAAATGATCTTTGTAACATTCTCAGGAAATAGTTTATCCCCATGAGACCCAAGGAATATCAAGTGACCTGGGATCCTACAAAAAATGGGCAGTTCACTATTAAATCAGCTTACAAGCTTCTACTTGATGACAAGGATTTTGTCCTCCAAAAGGACTTAGTTTGGATAAAAAAATTAATTCCAAAAATTGTAGCCTTTTTATAGCTAGTTATCGAAGGGAGAATTCTAACCATTGATAATATGATGCGTAAAGGTATTTGTATAACTAATCATTTTTATCTATGTAGGGCTAATTGGGAGACCATTTATCACATTTTCCTTGAGTGCCATTTTTCCTTGACTGTCCTAAGTGGTGTTTTTCAGGCCTTCAATATTTCCTAGGTTAAACCATCCACCATACTTGATTTGTTCGTCCAGTGGCATTGCCCCTTTTCAAGTCAAAGACTTAGATACATGTGGTAAATTTGTCTCAATCACTATCTTTGGCAGGTGTGGTTGTTGGCAATTTTGGGTACTTTGGGTACATTGCCTTTGCTCAAGTGTATAAGTTGTCATTGATGTCAAGAAGCTCTTGAAGGAATTTGATTTGATGTCAAATAATTTGTTTTGATGAAGGTTACGGCATGACAGTTTCAAAGGTCTTTTGTAAACCCCAATTTGATAGGTTTAAAGATTACAAGTGGATGCATTAGTTTAATGCATTTGGGTCCAGGAGGAAGTATTTATTTAAATAATTAAAAACCTTGTTAAGGTTCCCTTTAATTATTTTTAAATAAATATTAAATTATTGTTTGCAATGGGTTCTCCTAACCCATGGTGCAAATGTCTTAACTATGTGGGTGCTATGTTTTAAGATTGTGGGCGCTAGCCAAGACCTCCATCGACGTGTTAAACTCCTCGTCGACGTCAAGAGCTTATGGTAAAAATGCATATAAATCTCCCTCAATGAAAATCAAGAATTATCCCATCCATATTTTGAAAAGAGTTGCTCGTTGTGATTTTGTGATCCGTTGTTCGGATTTCTTCTCCGATTGTGTCTTTGCCATTTTTGTAAACCTATTGTTCGACTGTGTCTTCACCATTTTCATGAATCCACTGTTCATTTTTTTGTACTCGTCGTTTGTCGTAAATCCATCGTAAGGTTTTCATCTTCGTGTTCGCGTCAAAAGAAAGGGAGGCACTGTTGTTTTATTTAATCCCTGGCGTAGAAGGAACAAGGCTAACAACATGAGGTTTAAACCTCACCAAGTGCCTTTGGCGCACCGATAGCGGCTAGGATGTTGGCACGCTACCCAAACGAGAGGTTTCGCATTCGAATAACGTGAAAGTGTTTTTCATTGTGAAGTGGACGCAGCGGGTGGTGTTAGAATTTGTGCGCAATTTCTCCATAGCACGATTTTTTATGTTGGCCAAGGTATTTTCGAAATTAATTTTTGCTAAGTGTATTTTGCGGATGCAGGAAGTTTATTAGAGGGAAAAACAGCTTAGGAGTTATAAGGAGTCTAAAGCTTGTTTTATTTTGATAAAATATTCTTTTGAAGGTGTTGTTTGAAATATCTTATTGCATTCTTATGAGAGATAAATTTTATTTTTGATAAGACTATAAGGGAGAAATAAGGTGTATAAGGGATAAATTTTTCTTGTAATGTTGAGAGTGCTTTTGGTTGATTATGGAAATGAAAGCATGATGTTTTAAGGTTAAAATTGCTTCTTGTGTGAAGTTGTGAAACCTTAAGTGGGCAGCTTTGAGATTGACATTTGCTTTCATTAAATTGGTAATAATCAAGCTATTATTTACTTGGTTAAAGTGTTGGGCTTACTCCTTTGTTGATGATTTGAAAAGTTGTTTTGTGCTATTGTGATTTGAGTTGGTGGATGCTTTTTGTTCAAACAATATTGGAGAGAAAAGGAGTTCTACTTGTTTCCTTTTCTGATGTTGATTGTGAAATGCTTCAAGGTTGTGTTTTGAGTTGAATGGTGTTGATTGAACCTTGTTTGATGAGCATTGTTGTTGAAGCCCTAATTGATGGTGAAAATAACATGAGTATCATTGTTATGTGATTATTTGCATAGTTGGCAATTGTTGGGGTTTCATGTTCTTGAAAGAAAGTCTATCCTATCCATTTCAGATATTGAGTTGAGTTTTCACATTTGAGATTGAGTTTGAGCTGAGTTGATTTGAGTTGAGTTTTGAGATTGGGAGTTGAGTATAGAACATATTGAGTCTCTAACAATTCTCTTTATGCTTCTATGAGTTTGAAAAATCACATTGGGTCTCTAAAAATTCACCTTGTGATTTCCTACTAAGAAAGTTGTTTTTTTCTTGGTGAGCTTGCTGAGTTTTGGACAGGTTTCGATGGGGACTTGTGAGAAGTCTTTGACAGGTTCTGGTGGGGACTTGTGAGAAAATTTTGATAGGTCCTAGCAGAGGACTTGTGAGCTGAGTTTGATAGTTCTATCAGAGAACTTGAGGACAGAGGTGCACTGGTTCTTTAAGAAGAACCTGAGGACAAATTTGGAAAGTCTTTGAGAAGGCTTATGTGTAGAGGATTGATTTGTTCAAGCTTAAGCATTGGATAGATCTGAAGACTTGTACTAGACTGACTGACTGTGTTTGGTATAGGTTTTTGAGCTGCTTTGGACATGATCATAGAAGGCAGAGGTCTCTTAAGCTAAGCATTGAGGAAAAGAGGTCTTCGGTGGAAAGGAGTTCCACGTGCTGGCAAGAGGTAAAGGCAGTTGATCTTCTGAGAGATCATTTCTAGAGCAGAGGGGAAGGTATCTCCTTTGAGTAGAGGCTCATAAATTTTTATTAGGGGAAGGTATCTCCTTTGGGCCAAGGCTCATAAACATTGTAATTGGGACGGATTCCAAAAAAACTTTGAGATAACTTTTAGAGAAAAGTTTTGTGGACGTAGCCCAGCCATTTTGGGTGAACCACGTTAAAATTGGTGTCACTTTGTGGATGATATTGTGATTGCTTTGATATTGCTTTGGGTATATTGCTTTACTATTTTGAAGTATAAAGGAAAAAGTAAAAAGAGGTCTTATACTTGTTCACCCCCCTCTCGGTATAAGCTTGTGTTCTTCAATTGGTATCGAGCCGGTGCCTTCGGAAAGTTTAACGACTTGAAGGAAAAGCTAGTACGAACACAATGGATCATTCAAGTGGCAATGCGAGCACCTATTCTTGATGGGTCGGATTTTGGTCTTTGGAGTGCAAGGATGAAGGTTCATCTAATGGCACTTGGGAATGAGGTTTGGGAAGTGATTGAAGATGAGTACACTATTCCTGAACATGGTCCTAATACTAAAGAAGAAAGGCTTCTACATCACAGCAATTCAAAAGCAATGAATGAAATTTTGAAAGGCTTACTAAAAGCAGATCTCACCAAAGTGATTCACTACAAGACAGCTAGTGAAATGTGGAAACAGTTGAAGCTGATTCAAGCATTGAATGGAGATCTTCCCTCTATTTTAAGGTAAGGTAATGATCAATTATAGATAGAGACTAGAAATCTTGGCCCTCTATAAATCATTTTTACACCTTTTAATTTAATATAATTCAAGCTTATAAAGAGATAGGTGAATGTGATACTTAATGAGAAATTGGGAAAGCTTAAAAAAATATAAATATAATGGCACAACCTAAAGTATATATTATCCTAATAATTCCTATCCACTTGAGCCAATTGATTCATTCTTATACACAATTGTAGACCAGAAAACTCACTGATCAATAAGTAGGGCAACCCTATTTTCATTTTAAAGAGCCTTTGATCCCCTCTCTCTTGTGTGAATTCCTGCAGCTTGGATGAAGTTGTTCACGGATTCCTTCGGGTGGCACTTTTAAAAGCTCTTCCCGATCCCTAAAATTTAATATGACACAAAAAGAAATATGAGAGAAGAGATCATGAATAAAATATCTATAAAATGCAACCTCCCAACATTATAGAGAGTGATTAGATCCCCAACCATTAATTATATATTCTCTAATCTAAATCTTGTTTTAACACATAAGAGGAGCTTCATTTTAACATATGAGAATGGTGCTTGCTGTGCGACCTAGAACATATGATCCGTTGGAAAGTTGAGTACTTTAGTTGTCA
Source organism: Wollemia nobilis (assembly GCA_028583015.1). Classification (NCBI taxonomy): domain Eukaryota; kingdom Viridiplantae; phylum Streptophyta; class Pinopsida; order Araucariales; family Araucariaceae; genus Wollemia; species Wollemia nobilis. The sequence goes on from JAQPPZ010016564.1 coordinate 3,480,456, forward strand.
TTGATGTCAAAAGTACATAGTCATTGATGTCAAAGATTAATATGCTATGAAAGCAAGAAAATTTTCTCTCCAAAGCATTTGGAACCATGAGTTCTAAGTAAATGTATAAAAGGTTTGAAGGCCCAAGTTTAAGTCTATGTGCAAATAAAGCAAGTATCTAAGGCTCAAAGGGGACAATATTATAATATTTTAATATTATAATATCTTGGCCAAAAAGGGCCGTTTAAAAAGGAGTTTTGAAAGTACCGTGGACAAAGGTTTCAAAAAGGATTTAAGTTGGCAAAGGACTAATTTAATATATTATTTAACACCAAGGTTAAATAATATAAATAATTAATATTTAACACTAAGGTTAAATATTAAATATAAATAAAGTAAATTTTGAAATATTATAAGGCACAAAAATTCGAATGTGCATGGAGGTGTTTCAAATTTGAACTGACATCATAAGTTAAAGGGCAAAATGTGTATAAAAGGGTAAAAATTTTGCAATACCAAATATAATTTTTATCCTTGAAAGATATCTCCTTTTTTGCTTCGTCCAACATGCAGTGGAGGTAGATAAAGCGTTTACAGATTTTGAGGGCAGCAGAGATTTAATATGAAGAGCGCTCGATTCCATATGATGCGGGTGGATAGCTTAGATGGTAAGCTTGGCCTAAGGAGAGCATGTAAGGTGGCAGATTCAGTGTTCGAATCATGTGGAGTCCTTTTTGTTTGGTCGAGGGTTTTGCACCAGTGTTAGTGGAGAAGTAGGAGCACATGCTCCTTTGGACTTGTATGGGCAGATAGCCCACATAGTGTTTGCCCTTGTGGTACGACATGGAGGCCAGTGAGATCACAAGTTCGAGTAGCGATGGCAGCGCTTGGGAAAATATTTTTTATAATGTATGCATATGATTCTTAACTTTGGGAGTCATAAGGGTTAAGGTTATAAAGTTTGAATTTACACTTAGGAAGTTATAAGGGTGTAATTCAATAAAGTTTGAGAGTGTTTTATATAGTTTATATTTTGCAAAGTGTATAAATGAAAAATGTGTTTTGCATGAAATAATAGGAGTAATAAGGTGTTACAATGGTTTGATATTTTATTTTAATGGTTGCATGGTGGAAGTGATTTTGAAGGTTTTTAAAAATTATTAATGCCTTATATTTTGAGAAGGAAATTCATGTGGATTTTTTGAGAAAGTAGCTTGCAATCTCACCCTTGAAGTGGCATTAGAAAAATCAGTTGTTTGTGAGACAAGTTTTGAAGATATATCTTCATAAGAGAAAATTAAGATGTATGGGCACATCACTCCTTGGTTAAAGTGTTTTGTTGAAGTAAATATTTTGGAATATAAGGTGGAGAGAAAAGGAGTGTTTGATAAGCATTGTTGGAAATATTTAAGTTAGGATTTGTACTCCATTATTGATTTTTTTGGAAATATTTGGGATAGATTTTGAGAACAATTTATGCTTCTATAGTTGAAAGAGTTTGAGACATTTGTTCTAGAGATTGTGAACTACTTGTGCTAGGTTTGAAGCTAATTTTTTGCATCTTTGTGAAACATTTTTTAAGCATGTGTTATAAGAATCTATGAGCATGTATTAGAGCATAATTGAGCAAATATTTTGAGTAGGTTAGAGGCTAATTTTGATTAGGTTTGAGGTAGGCTTATGATATGGTTTTGAGATAGACATGTGAGCAGGTTAGAGGCAGACTTGTGAGTAGATTTAAGACAATGGTGTGAGCATATAAGATCAAATTTGAGAGTAGAGCTGATAAAAGTTGAGCAGAGTAGAGGGGATAGAGTTCTTCTATGGAGAAGAATCCACAAATTAGAGCGGTGAGGACAGAGGTCTCTTGTGGAGAGAGATCCAAAAACCAAAGTATAAAGGGATTGGTGTATCCTTTGGAAAGAAGTCCATAAATATTGTAATAGGGATTGGATTCCTAAAATATTCATTGAGAAAAATTTATAAGAAATATTTTCTCCGTGGAGTAGCCCACATTGGGTGAACCACATTAAATCATGTCTCTCATGTGTGTGATGATGTGTGCATTGTTTATTGCTTTGATATTATTGTTGTTATAATTTGTATTGAAAAGTAAAAAGTTGTATCTTATACTGTTCACCTCCCCCTCTTAGTATAAACTTATGTTCTTCAATTGGTATCAGATTGGGTTCCTTCATGAAAAGCCTAACAAATTGAAGGAATATCCCACAAGAACATACATGACCTCAGAAAATGGAGAAGAAGCCATGATCGACATAAAAGAGGAATTTATCGTTGCTCTTAGAAACTTGGAAAAGGTTAGAAGGAAGAATTCAAGTTTGAAGGATCAAATCCAAGAGGATGAGGAAGCAAAAATGGAACTTCTACAAAACCTCATAGAGCTCAAGGTAAAATTTGAAGAGGGAAGTAAAATTGAATAGGATATGGTATAACAGTTAAAGGTAAAATAGTTATAATGTGAAAGTTGGAATCTAAAATTGTTTCTCTATGAAAGGAATTTGAAAATACTAAGGATAATTTACAACAAGATGTAAAGTTAGGGAAATAGAAATAGGAGTCAAGCCCCCAAGGAACTAGGATATCAAAGGAATAAGATCCCATGAATTATGCTAATAGAGTGAAAGGCAAAATAATCAAGAAGGAAGAAAGTACAAAAAATTCATGGATAAAATTCAATTACAGGAACAACAAAGGAAGAAGCATGTGACCATATTATTCAAGGCAATCTAACATGTTACAAAATTTCTTCCATGGCTATTGTTTTTCATGTAACAAATATGGTCATAAAGTTATACATTACACTATTTTTGTGAGAGATAATGTTGATAGAAATTTCAATTCTTTTGCACCTCTCATGAATCTATTACAAATGCAATAACTTTGGGTACAAGGCCAAATGGTGTAAAACAATATTTCCTAAATTAAGCAAAAATAAGTAGGATCAGAAGGTTCAAAAGAATACAACTTTAACAATATGGAAAGAGAGAAAAGAAAAAGAAAAAGTGAAGTCAATGTTATTACAAACAACTCTTCATATACAAGATAAGAGAAAATAGTGGTTTCTTGATAGTGGTTGTTCAAGTCATATGATAGGGGGCAAGAGTAAGGTTCTTGTACTTAAATAAATCAAAGGAGGATCGATAAAATTTGGTGACAATGGTTTAGCAAAAATCTATGTGAAAGGGAATTTGAGTTTAGATAATGGAAAATCAAAAACAAAAATGTATTGTATGTCAAGGGATTGAGGCACAATTTACTAAGTTTAAGCTAACTTTGTGATAAAGGGCACATGGTCAATTTTCATCCAAATAGATGTGAGATCAAAAAATCTAAAACAGGAAAGCTAATTACAGATGCCAGTGGAACTACAAACAATCTCTACATGCTAAGTGAAATTAAGGGAGAAAAATATTTCTTATCACAAGAAGATGAGAGTTGGTTATGGCATAGAAGAATGGGTCATATAAACTTTGATAACATAGTAAAAATAAGAAACAAGCAGGCAGTCATAGATTTACCCAAGATAAAAAGGCCACAAAACATAATTTGTGCACAATGTCAGCATGGAAAGAAAACGAGAACAAGTTTCAAGTCAAAATCATTTACATCATTTGAACCATTGAAACTAGTTCATACTGACTTATTTGGTCCTACAAGGAAAAAGAGTTTACACGGTGAAAAATACTTGATGTTATTTATAGATAATTTTTCTAGAATGACTTGGGTAGATTTTCTAAAATAAAATTTAGAAGCCTTTGTGAAGTTCAAGGTATTCAAAGAGTTAGTAGAAAATAAAACAAGTAGAAGAATTAAGTTTTTAAGATCAAATAGAGGAGGAGAATTTACTTCAGGTGAATTCATAGAATTTTTTGAACATGGGATCAAAATAGAATATTCAGTAGCAAGAACTCCATAACAAAATGGAGTGGTTGAAAGGAAAAACAGAACTATTGAGAATATGACCAGAGCTATGTTAAATGAGTCTAAGATTTCAAATGGTTTTTGGAGAGAGGTAGTTCATACAATGGTATATATCATCGACAAGGCTCAAGTAAGAATAAATAATCACAAAACCCCATATGAGCTCTGGAAAGGGAGACCAGCTACTGTAAAGTACTTAAACATTTTTGGAAGCAAAAGCTACATAAGACAAGAAGGGAAAAGTTTGGGTAAGTTTGATTCAAGATGTGATGAGGGTATTTTCCTTGGCTATTCCACTAAGAGCAAATCCTATAGGTGTTATAATAAGAGGACACATACAATTATAGAAATTATAAATGTGACAATTGATGAACATACATGATCAAAAGAACCAACTCAAGAAATTGTGTATCAAGAAGAAGAAATTTGCCCAAAAGAATTAGGTGAAGAATAATATGAAGAGGAAATACAAAGAACACCACCTAAGAATCCATCCAAGTATGTACAAAAGAATCATCCAAGATATTTGATTATTGGAAATCCAAATGAGAGACAAACAAGAAGGAAGATTATAGGAACAAGTGAACATGCAAATCTTTCTTTTTTATCTAGAATTAAGCCCAAGGATTTCAATGAGGCAAGACAAGATAAATTTTAGTTCAAGGTAATGGATGAGGAATTGAATCAAATAGAAAAGAGTGAGACTTGGGAACTTGTCCCACGACCAAAATACAAGAATGTAATTGGCACTAAATGGTTTTTTAGAAACAAGCTAAATGAAGATGGTCAAGTAGTCAGAAATAAAGCAAGACTAGTATGCAAAGGTTATGCACATGTTGAAGGGATTGATTTTGATGAAACATTTGCTTCTATTGCACGACTTGAGGTCATAAGGATTCTTTTAGCTTTCTCAAGTTTCAAAAACTTCAAATTATATCAAATGGATGTTAAATCAGCTTTTCTCAATGGTGTCTTAGAATAAGAGGTCCGCATTGAACAACCTGAGGGGTTCAGCCTAACTGATAAGCCATATTATGTATGTAGATTAAAGGTCCTTTATGGACTACAACAAGCTCTTGGAGCTTGGTATTCAAGGTTGGATAAGTATCTTTAGGAATAGGGTTTTAAGAAAGGAATAGTTGACAATAATTTATACATAAAAAATGAAGGAAATAACTTATTAATCGTGGTTGTTTATGTGGATGATATCATTTTTGGAGGCAATAATGATACGATGTGTTAAAATTTTGAAAAGAGTATGCAAAATGAATTTGAAATGTCAATTCTTGGTGAGTTGTCCTTATTTCTTGGACTACAAATTTCACAATCAGAGAATGGTGTATTTGTCTCAAAAACCAAATATATAAAAGAAATGTTGAAGAAATTCAAATTAGAATACTAAAAACCAGTAAGTACCCCGATGGTTACAGGATACAAGTTGAGTAAAGATGATGAATATCTCGATGCAAATCACACATTGTATAGATCTATGATTTGCAGCTTACTATATGTCACAGCTACAAGACCAAATATAATGCATGCAGTGGGACTGGTGGCAAGATTTCAAGCAGCACCAAAGAAAACACATGTACTGGTAGTAAAGAGAATTCTCAGGTATTTAAAAGGGACTATGGATTTTGGATTCTAGTATCACAAAAGTGATAATTTCACTCTCATAACATATAAGATGCATATTGTGCAGGTAGTATTGATGATAGAATAAGCACAAGTGGAGGAGCATTCTTTCTTGGAGATTGTTTAGTCTCTTGGCTAAACAAGAAATAGGCATCAATATCCTTATCAATAGCAGAGGCAAAGTACATTGCTTGTTGTACATAGGTATTATGGATGAAGCAAACTTTAAAGGACTTCAGGATAGAGCATGATCATCCCATATCCATACTATGTGATAATACAAGTACCATAAATATTTTAAAGAATCCAATGATGCACTCCAGGTCCAAGCACATTCTAATAAAATACCATTTTTTAAGAGAACAGGTGATGGATAAGCAAGTCAAATTGGAATATGTTACTACAAAGGAATAGATTGCGGATATTTTCACTAAGCCACTTCCAAAGGAAACTTTTGAGTATCTTAGAAGGAAATTGGGAGTAGTTTTACTCCCACCCCAAAATTAATCACCTCAAGGAAATAAGGTGGGAAGGGGGGTGAGATAAGAGTTTTATATTTAGTCCCAAAGGAGATCCTTTGCCATTGATGTCAAAGAGGGAGATATTTGAGTAAGGGGGAGAAAATTCAGTCAAGGGGAACAAGATTGGAATTTAGTGACAAGAAAATAAATTTTTAGAAAGGGTTGCCATCAATGACAAAGGGGGAGATTGTTGGAAAGTTGAGTACTTTGGTTGTCATTGATGTCAAAAGTACATAGTCATTGATGTCAAAGGTTAATGTGCTATGAAATCAAGGCAAGGTTCTCTCCAAAGCATTTGGGACCATGAATTCTAAGTAAATGTATAAAAGGTTTGAAGAAGTTTTGAAGTCCCAAGTTTAATTCTATGTGCAAAGAAAACAAGTATCTAAGGCTCAAAGGGCACAATATTACAATATCTTGGCCAAAAAGGGTCGTTCAAAATGGAGTTTTCAAAGTGTCGTGGACAAAGGTTTCAAAAAGGAGTTAAGTTGGCAAAGGACTAAGTTAATATATTATTTAACACCAAGGTTAAATAATATAAATAATTAATATTTAACACTAAGGTTAAATATTAAATAAAAAATAAAGTAAAATTCGAATTATTATAAGGCACCAAAATTTGAATGTGCATGGAGGCATGTTTCAAAGTTGAGCTAACATCATAAGTCAAATGGTAAAATGTGTATAAAAGGGCAAATATTTTTGTAGTGCCAAAGTTAATTTTTATCCTCGAAAGATATCTCCTTGTTTGCTTCATTCAGCATGCGATGGAGACAGATAAAACATTTACAAATTTCAATGGCAGTGTAGAGTTAATAAAAAGAGTGCTCAATTCCATCTGATGTGGATGGATAGATTAGTTGGTAATCTTGGCTTACGAAGCACGTGGCAGGCAACATGTTTGGCATTCGAATCATGTAGATTCCTTTTTGCTTGGTCGAGGGTTTTACACCAGTGCTAGCCCACATAGTGTCCACCCTTGTGGTAGGGTGTGGGGTCCAGTGAGGTCGTGGGTTCGATTAGTGGCTATAGCGCTTGGGCAAATGTTTTTTTTTAAGGAATGCATATGATGCTTGAATTTGGGAGTCATAAGGTTTAATGTTATAAAGTTTTAATTTACACTTAGGGAGTTATAAGGGTGTAATTCAATAAATTTTGAGAGTGTTTTATATAGTTTAATTTTTACAAAGTGAATAAATGAAAAATATGTTTTGCATGAAAAAATACAAGTAATAAGGTGTTACAATAGTATGATATTTTATTGTAATGCTTGCATGGTGAAAGTGAGTTTGAAGGTTTTTGATAATTATTAATACCTTATATTTTGAGAAGGAAATTCATGTGGATGTTTTGAGAAAGTATCTTGCAATCTAACCCTTTAAGTGGCATTAGAAAAATTAGTTGTTTGTGAGACAGGTTTTGAAGACATATCTTCATAAGAGCAAATTAAGAGGTATAGGCACATCACTCCTTGGTTAAAATGTTTTGTTGAAGTAAATATTTTGGAACATAATGTGGAGAGAAAAGGATTGTTTGATAAGCATTGTTTGAAATATTTGAGTTAGGATTTGTACTTCATTATTGAATATTTTGAAGATATTTGGGATAGAGTTTGAGAACAATCTGTGCTTCTATAGTTGAAAGAGTTTGAGATATTTGTGCTAGATATTGTGAACTACTTGCACTAGGTTTGAAGATAAGTTTTTTCATCTTTGTGAAACATTTTTTAAGCATGTGTTATAAGCCGCTATGAGCATGTATTAGAGCATAATTGAGTAGAGATTTTGATCAGGTTTAAGGCTTATTTTTAGCAGGTTTGAGGCAGACTTATGAGCAGGTTTTTAGGTAGACTTGTGAGCAGGTTATAGGTAGACTTGTGAGTAATTTTAAGACAGTGGTGTGAGCATATTAGATCAAATTTATGAGTATATTTGATCAAATTTGATCATAGCAGAGGGGATAGAGTTCTCCTATGGAGAGATATCCACAAACCATAGCAAAGGGAATAGATTTCTCCTATGGAGATGAAGAACATGAACTTATACTGAGAGGGGGGTGAACAGTATAAGACTTAACCATTTAATAATTTTAAATTCAGATAGCAATGGCATCAACACAATATTAAACAAGACAGAAAGCATCACACATAGAAGACTCATTTTTAACGTGGTTCACCCAGAATGGCTGGGCTACGTCCACAAAACTTTTCTCTAAAAGTTTATTTCAAATTCTTTGGGAAACCTTCCCAATTACAATGTTTATGAGCCTCTGCTCAAAGGAGATACCTTCCCCTAACTCTGCTCTGGTTGGTGATCCTCTAGAAGACCTCTGCCTCTTCTCGCCCTTAGCAAGTGGAACTCTATCCACAGAAGACACCTGTCTTCCCTGCTCTGGCTGGAGACCTCTGTCCTCAACTCTATCACCTCAAAGCTGGTCCTCGAATTTGCACTAAACACAGTCCTTCGGTCTAGCACAAATGTCCTCTTCCTCTGTTCTGCAAAACATAGTCCTTCGCTCTTATTGTGCAATTACAGCTGCACTCGATCGAACATCGACCTTTGCACCTCTATGCAAACACAATAGCATTCAACACTCTGTGATCGGACTTCTCACAGTGCGCATCAACTCGCCACTTCTACGCTATTTGCACTGTTATGGCTGCATCTCGCACACTTCGCACTCATCGATTCGACTAGGTCTCTGCGCACCGTGGACTTAACATGCACAATTTCAATACACACACTCAATGCCATCAATCTCGAAACAGCCCTCCTTTTATAGAGTAAATTTCATGATCAAAACTCTCAAACTTAGTCGACTGTAATCCTCAAACTACGTCGGCTGCAAAACCCTAACTCCGTCGGCTGCATGCCCTAATTTACGTCGGCCCAGATTTAACTTTGTCGGCTCAAAGTTAACTCTGTCCTTCAACCGCCTCTGGAACTCACCTGTAGCTTCTGCCGTGAAACTACAACATGTCACGATATCGCGACACCTTTGCCTACCGAACACCTTCTTTTGCCGCTGTCATGAAATCGTGACACTTTTTGCCTTTGTCTGCCTTGACTACGTCCTTGTCGTGAAATCGTGACACTTCTGTCTTTTGTTGACGTCATCTTCACTCTTGTCATGAAATCGTGACACTTTAGTCTTCATTGCCTTCTTCTCTGCTTTTGTCGTGAAATCGTGACACATCTGCTTCTACTGACGTCATCTTTAACTCTGTCATGAAATCATGACCCTTTTGTCTTCATGGCCTTCCTCTCAGCTTTTGTCATGAAATCGTGACACTTCTCCTATAGAAGACCTGCTTCCAGTTTCTGTCATGAAATCATGACTCTTTCACCATCCGTACGCTTTTCTTTCAGCCTGTCATGAAATCGCGATGCTTCTCCTTTTAGACTCTTCCCTTTGCTGCATGTCACGAAATCGTGATAGTTCTCACTTCGAGCTTTTCAGCATGTCACGAAATCGTGACAGTCCTCAACTTGACCTCTGTAGCATGTCACGAAAATGTGACAGTCCTCACTTGGAACTTTGCATCATGTCACGAAATCATGACAGTTCCTGAATAACTTTCTCTCTCTTCGATCTTGTCACGAAATCGTGATAGTTCACACTGCGGACTCTCTTTTCTGCATTATGTCACGAAATCGTGACACCTTTTTGTCCGTACAACTTTCCTGGCAATGTGTCACGAAATCGTGACACTTTTCCTTCTCTGCCTTCCTGCACTTTTCGAGTCACGAAAATGCGACATGTCGCGAAATCGTGACACTTTCCAACTTGCTCTCTTTCTCTGCCAACATGTCGCGAAATCGTGACAGTTTTTCCAGCTTCGTCTCTGTCTTCCAGCGTGTCACGAAATCATGACACTTTTGCTAGAACTTTCTCTCTCCTCAAACATGTCACGAAATCATGATAGTTTTGCCAACACTTTCTCTCTCCTAAAACATGTCGCGAAATCGTGACAGTTTTTCCAGCCGCCTGCATATTTTTTCTTACTTGTCTTTTTCTTGATCTTTTGCAACTGGGCTACTCTGATCTTCTTGGAAACTCACTTTCCAAACTGAAACCTTCATCAAAACACATTCTTTGACATCAAACCAAATTGCTTCAAGACCTTCTTGACATCAATGACAACATCTACACTTAGAGCAAAGGCAATGTACCCAAGGTACCCAAAATTGCCAACAATCTCCCCCTTTGTCATTGATGGCAAACCTTAACTGAAAACACTAGTCAAGAGCCAAAACTGAAACCAACTGATCCAACAACTGAGAATCTGCCTTAGAAGTTTTTGCTCCCCCTGACTTGAAGCTCTCTTCTTCACTATGAAGCTCTCCCCCTTACTCATATCTCTCCCCCTTTGTCATCAATGGCAAAGGGCCACCTTTGGGACTCGGGACTAAGAAAGAGCCTCTTGGCTTGGTCCCTCCCCCACCTCCTGATGAGGTGATTAATTCCGAGGTGAGAGTACAACTCCCAATTTCTCCCTTAGATACTCAAACGTATCTCTTGGAAGAGGTTTGGTGAAGATATCTGCAATCTGCTCTTTAGTAGGCACATACTCTAGCTTGACTTGCTTCTCTTGCACTTTCTCCCTTAGAAAATGATATTTGATGGAAATGTGCTTCGTCCTTGAGTGCATTACCGGATTTTTAGAAATACTTATGGCACTTGTATTATCACAGAGAATGGAGATGGGTTGTTCATGCTTGACTTTGAAATCCTCCAAGGTGGTTTTCATCCATAAAACCTGTGTGCACCCAGCCACTGCTGCTATGTATTCAGCTTCTGCTATAGATAAGGAAACTGAAGGTTGTTTCTTACTTAGCCAAGAAACCAGACTCTTTCCCAGAAAGAATGCTCCACCACTAGTGCTTTTCCTATCATCAATACTGCCTGCCCAATCTGCATCTGTATAGGCTGTGAGGGTGAAATCATCACCTTTGGGATACCAAAGCCCAAAGTCCATAGTACCCTTCAAATATCTGAATATCCTCTTGACTGCTATAACATGAGATTCTTTTGGAGCTGCCTGAAATCTTGCAACTAATCCAACAGCCTCGCATGATATCCGGTCTGGTAGCTGTATTGTATAGTAAACTGCCAATCATAGATCTGTACAACTTCTAATCTGTCATTGGAGATTCATCATATTTACTCAGATTGCACCCTGTAATCATAGGAGTACACACGGGTTTGCTGTCCATCATCCCAAATTTCTTCAACATTTCTTTGATATACTTTTCCTGAGAGAGAAATATACCATCTTTTGATTGCGCAATCTGAAGCCCTAAAAAGAATGACAGCTCTCCAATCATAGACATCTCGAATTCCTTCTGCATGGTGTTAGCAAAAACTTTGCACATCTGAGTATTATTTCCCCCAAAAATAATATCATCAACATAGACAACTATAATCAACATATTATCATCTTCATTCTTAATATACAAGTTGCTATCTGCCACGCCTTTCCTGAAGCCTTGCTCATGAAGATAACTGTCAAGTCTTGAGTACCACGCCCTTGGAGCTTGCTTTAATCCATATAAGGCCTTTTTTAGCTTACACACATAGTCTGACTGTTCTGTGAGAGAAACTCCTTCTGGCTGTTCTATGTAGACTTCTTCTACCAACACCCCATTTAGAAAAGCCGACTTTACATCCATTTGGTATACCTTGAAATATTTGAAGCTTGAAAGGGCCAAAAACATTCTGATAGCTTCAAGACGAGCAACAGGCGCAAACGTCTCTTCGAAATCAACACCTTCTACTTGAGCATACCCTTTACAGACTAACCTAGCTTTGTTTCTGACAATCTTTCCATCCTCATTGAGTTTATTTCTGAATATCCATTTTGTGCCAATGACATTCTTGTCCTTAGGTCTTGGAACCAAATCCCAGGTTTCACTTTTCTCTATTTGATTTAGTTCTTCATCCATTGCTTTTACCCAAGACTCATCTGTACATGCTTCACTAAAATTTTTTGGCTCAATCTGAGATAACAATGAAACATTCGTAGAATCATGTGAAGGAATGACTCTTCTTCTTGTTTGCCTGCTATTTGGATCACCAATGATCAAATATTTGGGATGATGTTTCTGAACATACCGTGAAGGAGTTTTGGGAAGTAGTTGTTGTCTTTCCTCTTCTTCATCTGACACCTCTCTAAATTCTTCTTGACAGATTTCATCACTGAGTTCCTTGACTGGTTCTCTTATCCCTGTCTTTTCATCTACTGTTACATTCATGCTCTCTACAACTGTATGAGTTCTTTTGTTGAAGCATCTGTAGGCCTTGCTTTTGCTGGAATATCCAAGAAAAATTCCCTCATCACACCTAGGATCAAACTTACCCAAATTCTGATCTTCTCTTCTGATGAAGCATTTACTCCCGAACACTTTGAAGTATTTTACTGTAGCTGGTCTTCCTTTCCACAACTCATAGGGAGTTTTATGATGATTGACTCTGAGTTGAGCCCTGGTGATGATGTAGACTGTTGTACTTACTGCTTCTCTCCAAAAGCCATCTGAAAGTTTTGACTCATTTAACATTGCTCTAGCCATATTTTCAACAGTTCTGTTTTTCCTTTCAACTACTCCATTTTGTTGAGGAGTTCTTGCTGTTGAATATTCTCTTTTGATTCCGTGTTGCTCACAGTATTCCACAAATTCATTTGAAGTGAACTCTCCTCCTCTATCTGATCTTAAGCATTTGATTCTCTTGTCAGTCTCATTTTCAATCATTTCTTTAAAAGCTTTAAATTTTTTAAAAGCTTCAGATTTTTCTTTGAGAAAAGTAACCCAAGTCATTCTAGAATAATCATCTATAAACAGCATGAAGTAGCTATCTCCCTGAATGCTCTGAGTTCTGGTGGGGCCACACAAATCAGTATGAATAAGATCCAATGGTTTGGAAGAAGTATACCCTTTTGATTTGAAACTGGTTCTCAGTCTGTTTACCATGTTGACAAGGACCGCAAATGATGTTATGGGGCCTTTTTATTTTAGGCAAGTCTCCTGATCGCTTCCTTGTTACTAATACCGACAAGATTATCAAAACTCAAATGTCCCAATATTTTATGCCATAACCAACTCTCATCTTCTTGAGTTATAAAACACTTTTCCCTTTTTATCTCACTTAGCATGTAAAGATTGTTTGGAGTCCTTGTAGCACTAGCAATGAGTTTTCCATTTTTTTCTTTACTTATCTCACATCTATCTGAAAAGAAAGATACTATGTGCCCTTGATCACAAAGTTGACTCACACTAAGAAGATTATGTCTTAGGCCTTCTACATAGAGCACATTCTCTATTTTGGATTTCCCATCCAAACTAAGAGTCCCTTTACCACAGATTTTTGCGGGACTCGTTATCTCCAAAACTGACTGTTCCTCTGTTTGTTTCTTTGAAAACCAAAAACTTTTCTTTTTCACCGGTCATATGTTTTGAACAACCACTATCAAGATACCATTTTTCTACTTTGTCTTGAGCATGAAAAGCAGTTTGAACTATCATTGACTTAGATTTGATCTCATTCCTCTTTTTAGTGAACTCAAAGCTAAATCTATTCAAACTGCACATCCTTGCTATATGCCCAAAATTCTTGCACTTGTAACACATGATATTTTTATTCATAAGAGGTGCAAATGAGTTAACATTTTCCTTACTATGGCTATTCAGAGATTTATTGCAATGCATAGCTATGTGACCAAATTTCTTACAGGAAAAACAATAGCCATGGAAGGTATTATGTAACCTGTTTTGATGCCTTGGATGATTGTTCTTCTTGCGATCAACTGGAATCCACTGCTCTTCAGGATGAAGATTGATCTTGCTCGAAGACCTTATTTCATGAATGGTGATACCATCCTTCTTTTCACATGGAATATTCTGTCTGAGAGTCAACTGTTCCAACTTCACTCTAAGAGACATAATCTCTTCTTCTAGTTTCTCACAATCAGCTTCCTTTCCTTTTAGAGCCTCTGTTAGGAACCTCGTTCAACCTTCTTCCCTTCTTCAGCTAGAATTTTGAAATCTATAACACTTTGAGACAATTCTGATCTTGCTATCTCTTCTTCCCGACATTTATGCTTGAGAACAGAATTCTCTTCCCCGAGTTTCTCAAGCTTTCTCAAGGCCAAGAAGAATTCACTTTTGAGATCGAACTCAATCTCTTCATTTCTTTCTGAATTTATATGTTCCTTTGATAGATCCTTCTCCAAGCTGTTAGGCTCTTTCCGGAGTGACCTGCTCTGATACCAATTGAAGAACATGAACTTATACTGAGAGGGGGGTGAACAGTATAAGACTTAACCATTTAATAATTTTAAATTCAGATAGCAGTGGCATCAACACAATATTAAACAAGACAGAAAGCATCACACATAGAAGACTCATTTTTAACGTGGTTCACCCAGAATGGCTGGGCTACATCCACAAAACTTTTCTCTAAAAGTTTATTTCAAATTCTTTGGGAAACCTTCCCAATTACAATGTTTATGAGCCTCTGCTCAAAGGAGATACCTTCCCCTAACTCTGCTCTCGGCTGGTGATCCTCTAGAAGACCTCTGCCTCTTCTGCCCTTAGCAAGTGGAACTCTATCCATAGAAGACACCTGTCTTCCCTGCTCTGGTGGAGACCTCTGTCCTCAACTCTATCACCTCAAAGCTGGTCCTCGAATTTGCACTAAACATAGTCCTTCGGTCTAGCACAAATGTCCTCTTCCTCTGTTCTGCAAAACACAGTCCTTCGCTCTTATTGTGCAATTACAGCTGCACTCGATCGAACATCGACCTTTGCACCTCTACGCAAACACAACACATTCAACACTCTGCGATCGCACTCCTCACAATGCGCATCAACTCGCCACTTCTACGCTATTTGCGTTGTTATGGCTGCATCTCGCACACTTCGCACTCATCGATTCGACTAGGTCTCTACGCACCATGGACTTAACATGCGCAATTTCAATACACACACTCAATGCCATCAATCTCGAAACAACCCTCCTTTTATAGAGTAAATTTCATGATCAAAACTCTCAAACTTAGTCGGCTGTAATCCTCAAACTACGTCGGTTGCAAAACCCTAACTTCATCGGTTGCATGCCCTAATTTACATCGGCCCAGATTTAACTTTGTCGGCTCAAAGTTAACTCTGTCCTTCAACCGCCTCTGAAACTCACCTATAGCTTCTATCGCAAAACTACAACATGTCATGATATCATGACACCTTTGCCTGCCGAACACCTTCTTTTGCTTGCTGTCACGAAATCGTGACACTTTTTGCCTTTGTCTGCCTTGACTGCGTCCTTGTCATGAAATCGTGACACTTCTATCTTTTGTTGACGTCATCTTCACTCCTATCATGAAATCATGACACTTTAGTCTTCATTGCCTTCTTCTCTACTTTTGTCATGAAATCGTGACACATCTGCTTCTGCTGACGTCATCTTTAACTCTGTCATGAAATCGTGACCCTTTTGTCTTCATGGCCTTCCTCTCAGCTTTTGTCATGAAATCGTGACACTTCTCCTATAGAAGACCTGCTTCCAATTTCTGTCATGAAATCGTGACTCTTTCACCATCCATACGCTTTTCTTTCACCTGTCATGAAATCGTGACGCTTCTCCTTTCAGACTCTTCCCTTTTTTGCATGTCACAAAATCATGACAGTTCTCACTTCGAGCTTTTTAGCATGTCACGAAATCATGACAGTCCTCAACTTGACCTCTGTAGCATGTCGCAAAAACGTGATAGTCCTCACTTGGAACTTTGCATCATGTCACGAAATCATGACGATTCTCGAATAACTTTCTCTCTCTTCGATCTTGTCACGAAATCGTGACCATTCACACTACGGACTCTCTTTTTTGCATTATGTCACGAAATCGTGACACCTTTTTGTCCGTACAACTTTCCTGGCAATGTGTCACGAAATCGTGACACTTTTCCTTCTCTGCCTTCCTGCACTTTTCGAGTCACGAAAATGCGACATGTCGCAAAATCGTGACACTTTCCAACTTGCTCTCTTTCTCTGCCAACATGTCACGAAATCGTGACAGTTTTTCCAGCTTCGTCTCTGTCTTCCAGCGTGTCGCGAAATCATGACACTTTTTCTAGAACTTTCTCTCTCCTCAAACATGTCATGAAATCACGATAGTTTTGCCAGCACTTTCTCTCTCCTAAAACATGTCACGAAATCGTGACAGTTTTTCCAGCCGCCTGCATATTTTTTCTTACTTGTCTTTTTCTTGATCTTTTGCAACTGGGCTACTCTGATCTTCTTGGAAACTCACTTTCCAAACTGAAACCTTCATCAAAACACATTCTTTGACATCAAACCAAATTGCTTCAAGACCTTCTTGACATCAATGACAACATCTACACTTAGAGCAAAGGCAATGTACCCAAGGTACCCAAAATTGCCAACAGGAGAGGAGTCTACAAATTAAAGTGGTGGGGACGAAGGTCTCCTATGGAGAGAGATACACAAACCAAAGTATAAAGGGATTGGTGTCTCCTTTGGATAGAAGTCCATAAATATTGTAATAAGGATTGGATTCCCAAAAGATTCATTGAGAAAAAATTATAAGAAATATTTTCTCCATGGAGTAGCCCACATTGGGTGAACCACGTTAAACCGTGTCTCTATTTTGTGTGATGATGTGTGTATTTTTTAATTTCTTTGATATTATTGTTGCTATCATTTGGATTGAAAAGTAAAAAGTTTTATCTTATACTGTTCACCCCCCTCTCAGTATAATCTTATGTTATTCATGATCCTTGCCTTGGGTATGGGAGAGATTTATTTATTACAATTTTTGAGAGCTATGGAATCCTCTTTTAAGATAGAGAGGTCTACCTACTTTTAAAAGAGAAATTTACAAAAACAATGGAAAAAAATATGGAAAGGTTGGAGGATTTGATCAAAGCAAGTTATAGGCCCTTTAGATTATAAACTCTTAAGCCTAGATCAAGGTGCTACTTTTTTAAAAGTTTTTTTTATCTTTATATATAAAGGTGCACTCGCTCCACCCATTTAAAAGAGAGATATGAGTATCTCTCTTATAATTTTGGGGTCCATGTCACACATATAGAAGGTTAGGAGCTCCAGATCTACCAAGCTACCTCTCCCCCTTAGACATAATTATGAGAGTCTTCATGGATCAACGAGATTTTGTATTTGAGTCGATATGCATGTACATGGGTATTCATAGCTTGGAAGAGTCTAGTTATCTATGGATTTCTAGTTATGTCTTTTAAAGATATTTTTTCTTTCAAGCCATAGGGATTTGGGTCAAGATCTTAAATATCTTTAAAACCTTATTAAAGGATATCATACTTATCTATTAAGTAAGTATCTTTAATCTCTGGTTCCTCTCCTAAGATTAAAAAATTAGTGCAAAAAAAGGTGATTGAGGACTATACTCTTCTTTTGGTGATTATCTAAAATTTATCTCTCTCAAGATCTTATTTAATATAATAATTGGGACCCTCTCCTCCCCATTCTTAAAGTTTGCATATAGGTCGAATACTCCTTGTAAAATAGTTTTTATATCCCTCTCCCTTCTTAAGGTTTGGAAATAGGTTGAGTGTCCCTTTTTAAATGGTTTTTATCTTCCTCTCCCTTATTAAGGTTTGCATATAGGTTGAATGCTTAAAAGTGGGGTTAGTTCAATTACCTCGTAAGATCCATCATAAGAGCCACATCTTAAGATATTTCTTTAGTTTTTTAAATTAATAAGAAAGGTTCCCCTTTTTAATAAAGGAGAAGTGATAAATGAGAAAGCTCCCCCTTGTTAAGAAAAACAACTCCCAAGCTCTTTACTTTAAAATTCTTCATAGAAGAGAAAAGACGTATTTTTAAGAGAGAAGAGGAGAGGAGAGGAGGGGATGTCACAAAGCCGATAAATGAAGAAAGAAAACAGGTCGAGGCTTTTCATAACTGACCTCTTAAGATATATATTTGAGCAGTTGAGCATAAGTTTTAAGGCTAGTTATCTCTCCTTACTCTCCTAAAAGTAATAATCAATGCAACCACCATTAATTGCTAAAATATTTCTTCTCTCTTGTATAAATCGGTTGAGAACTTTTATGAGCCCCCTTAACTTATAATAGAGGGAAGAGGAGAGATTTTTTTTTAAATGGAGAGATATACAATTGAAATTATCCATTGATTATGGTCTCTACCAACTGAAAAATTATGTATAATGATGTAGGCTCAAAATTTCAAATCTAGATCTCTCACCACCTTGCATTTTTCTGACTATTGAAAAACATATTTTTGGACTTAGGATGATTTAGGAATGTGATGTGTCCATCAGTTTGAGGAGAGAGGAATAT
The DNA here is from genome assembly GCA_028583015.1 of Wollemia nobilis. NCBI lineage: Eukaryota > Viridiplantae > Streptophyta > Pinopsida > Araucariales > Araucariaceae > Wollemia > Wollemia nobilis. The sequence continues at coordinate 3,498,882 of JAQPPZ010016564.1, forward strand.
TTTGAATGCTACTAGAATGGATAATTTCCTCTATTTTAAATACTCAAAATAGTCAACCTTATCTGATAATTTTAAGTGCTTGTAATATTTATATATTAAGAGCACACTAAAGAAATAAAGTATTGAGTGATCAATGATTATATATAAAATCTCAACTATATCAACAACTAAAGCAAGGTTGTGTTGTCATCCCTTTCTATATAGATGATTGAAGGTAATGTGGGACTCATATATCACTCTCCCATCGACCCTACCCAAGGTGCACTGATCCTTGATCCCATTGAACAATACTACCCAACTCTAGGTTTGATCCATACCCTTTTAGAATAGAGAGGCTCTTAAAGGAGAATATTTTTAAGGGGTAGGGATTCATCTTCAGGTAGAATAATGCAACAACCTTAAAGAGCATTCTCTTCATTAACAAAAGTCTAGTTTCTTTGGTGCAATATTGGGACAAATATAATAAATAGATCTTGCTCACTTCACACTATAAGCTCCCATATATGTGATGCTATACAAGGATTAAATCAAGTTCAAGAGGCACACTCAATTGATTGATAAGGAATTTGAGGAAGAGGACTCAACTCACTCTCTTTTTCATGAGGAAATCTTTCCATTTCATTTTCTCAAGCCTAAACCTCATTTTTTGAACCAAATTTTGGGGTTTTTCATTTGGTTCCTATTTTAGTGACTCCTACATATGGAGTATCGTTCCACATAAAATTTTACAATATTTATTGGATATTCAACCATCTCTACCTCTGCATTAGCCACTTCAACATTCTCCTTCTATGGCTTTCATTTTCTTCATTCTTCTTATTTGTATCTAATTTTCCTTCACTTTTTGTTTGTATTGGAATCCAATGCTTCTATGGTGGGGAGGAATAATAATGATTAAATATTCCATGTGGCCACCATTAATATCATACCTAACATTTAATAGTAGGTGGTCGATATTTTGATATTCTGGTTAATATGATCCTTTTTGGAAGGTTTCTCCATTGGATTGTCCGACATTGCAATTAATGTGATGTTTCTTGGAAGGTTCCTTCCTAGATGTTGTATTTGGCTATAAATAACCTTTTTTTAAATAATAATAAACATCAATATTTCATTTTTTCATTATAAATATTTGTGTCTTCTCTTGTGTTCCTATCAACATATTAAGAACCAAATAAAATTATAAATAAAGAGACTTAGAAGAGAGCTCTTTGATTATATCTCTATTTTCAAGGGGATATGGAGTTGATTCAAACATATACATATTAACAACTTAAAATCTCCTTAAATATGGAGAGATTTTTGCTATTTTACCTAAAATTAAAACTATGTATATAGAATGGCTTGTTAATTTATTTATTGAAAGTACTTTAATAATAGTAAAATACAAAGTTGGTATGCAGTTGATTTTGATTTATAAAGTTTTATATAAGCTAGATATACCTCCAGTTATATTAGACCCGTAATTCACTCTACAAAGGTGATAATGTTGGCATATACCAATGCCTAGATATTCAGGGAAAGAAAACCTACAACGTACCATGAATATATATCTTTTGAATATGATACAGCTAAAATTGACTCTAGGGCATATGTCAACTGTGTTATAGAATATGACCTATCTTATTCACAAGATCAAAAAGAAGAAATCAGAAAAAAAAAATTACATGAACAATTGGACTAGGTATGTTGAATCTCACATAGACAATATAAAGACATGCCTATAATAAATCACAGCAAAAATAAAAAGTATTATTGAAAATCTAGAAGCAGTAAAACGGTTTGTGGAAATACAACATAAATAAAATAAAGAGTAGGCTAAAGAGATTAAAAAGTAACAAAGGTAAATATATTTAGGAAGCATGGGAAAACCAATGAGCATAGTTCCAAAAACCTTCTAACAAATTTAAAAATAATTAGGAAAAATTGTCAGAGGTCCAAAAGAAAAAATAGTTAGAATAGTTTTTAAAGAAGAAAGCAACAAACGACAGATATTTGAAAGCTTGAATATGAAAGGAGTGTTTTTTTTTATATACTAATAAATTGTGAAATCCAAAAGAAGATATTACTATTTGGATAAATCATTATAGGTCTTTACAATCAATCCATAATTTGGTTAACGCTATTGTAATTGAAGTTGTTGCTAGACACATGACAAGAATGGTTCTAAACTTGTGGAATAAAAAAATGATGTGTATATGAATGGATTAGAATACTTGTATATAACCTTAATGATAGAATTTGTGCCTCAGTATATTAATACTAATAAAGAAAATCAATTGGCTTTAGCAATGAGAAAATTGGGAGATTTAAGTCATTTTGAAGAATATTCAAAAACTTATATGCAGACTATATATAGATTAAATCTGCATAGAGAGATGTTTATCAAAGTTCAATATTTATCATCTCTTCCCAAAGGAATTGGCCAATTATTCTTAACAAAATTCACAAAGCAAGGAACTGATTTGAATGAATTATACTTTGCTTAAATTATTGAAGCAGTAAGACAAAAAATTAGGTATCTATGCCTTCATGAAAAAGTGGTCATAATAAATCCTATGATCACAAAAAATGAGTATCTTTCTATTGATGGAGTAGATACATTTTGTAAAACAAAAAAGAAAATTAAATTTAAGAAAGAAAATTTCAAAGGTTTTAAACCTTATAGATATTTTAGGAGAAATAAAAGATAGACAAGACCAGCAAAAGATCTTACACATTTTTCATGTAGAAAAAAGGGTCATTATGCACATTCATGCAGTGAAAAGTCTCCAAAACATGTCAAAATGTATTTTATAGATCTTAAAATATCTAAACAATGGGAAATCTACATATCCTACACATATTAATTTAAACAATGTAATATGGCCTCACACTATAGCTCATCCTTGTTCAATATCCTTTGATATGTCTGCATGCGGGCTTGATGTGCCCCCTTCTCTTAGAACATATTGTGTCTTTGTCTAGTCTTGACGTGGCTTTTCATCTATAATGTATATGAATGAAAAAGTTGTGCATGTTAACATTTTAAACCATATGGCTCTTTGTAAGAATATTCCCTAAGAGTATTCTCTATTTCAAATTGTAAAGAGATAAATATTTTCCTTTTCTTTTTTCTTACTAGACCACTTATGTTTTTCACACATATCGAGGCTCCATTTGATGGTAAATATAGCTTTATTTGTAGTCATTGAAAAGTTCTTTTTTAGCCGGATCCAGTAGACACATTGGTTTATAGTTTTTTAAAGGTCTTCTTCGACCTATGGTGCTCCAAAATTTGGGTTTTCCAAACTACTTTAAACCCAATTGTTGTATCTTGGAGTGCATTTTTAGTCGTACTCAACACTCCTTCAGACCCCATTTGACATCAAACACATTTTATGGAACTTTTGTTCTATGTGACCTGTTTCATGAGGAAAGCTTTCCGTTTCATTTTCTCAAGTCAGATCCTCATTTGTTGAATCAAATTTTAGATTTTTTCATCTGGTTTCTGTTATGATGACTCTAACATATGAAGTTTTATTCCACATCAACTTCTGCATTGGTTTACTAGATCCTCAAATATCTCTACATCTGCATCAACCAATTCAACATTCTCCTTTTGCAGTTTTTTGTTTTCTCCATTCTTCTTCTTTGTATCTAATTTTCCTTCTCTTTTTGTTTTGTATTGGAGTCTAATACTTCTATGGTGGGAAGGAATAATAGGAACTAAAAATTCCATGTGGCCACCATTAATGTAATAGCTAATATTTAATAGTAGGTGGCCCATATTTTGACATTATAATTAATATTCTCACATTCTAGTTGATATGATCCTTTTTGGAAGGTTCCTCCATTGAGATGACAAACATTGCATTTAATATCATGTTTCTTGGAAGATTCCTTCCTAGACATTGTATTTGGCTATAAATAGCGTCTTTTTGAATGAAAACAAACATCAATCTTTCATCTTCTCATTGCAAATATTTGTGTCTTCTTTTATATCTATATCAACATATTAAAGACCAAACCCAATTATAAATAAAGAAGAAAACTCTTTGATTATCTTTATTTTCAAAGGGAGATGGAGTTAATTCAAACATACATATATTAACAACTTAAACTCTGCTTAAGAGAAGATTTTACTCTTTTTCCCAACCTTTTGAAATAAAGCCCACAAACTTAAACACTTAATTTTATATATATTAACAACTTTAACTCTTTAACTTTAATCATTTTCTTAACTTTTAAAATAAAATAAAATCTCTTATTTATATACTTATTAACAACCTCGCCTCTTTATCTCAAAAAGATAAGAAGAGAGATGGAGTGCTTACTTAAGCTATCTTCCTTTCCTCTCCATATAAAGAAGAGGATAAAGGTCATGTGCTGTTCCTCCTCTCTTAAAAAGAAAAGGTCGAGTGCTTTTTAATAAATCGAGAACAATCAGAGGATCCTCTTTACGTTCCTCCGCTTTTTAAAGAGGGTCATTTAGTATTTGGCAATTCATTTTTATGTGTTTGTCAAAATGGTGGTTTCAATATTAAATGTTATCAGATATTAAATTAAATGTTTACTAAAGCAAAAAACAATTACGGTTACCACTTCTGTTCTTTAATCTTCCACATTTAAACGACCCTTAATTTAGTCGTCAAATGATAAGCATTAAATTAGAATTAGATATTAATTACTCTTGCATTTAATCTTCCTACTATATCCGGAGACGATGCATAGATAAAATTAAAATTAAATATATATAATAGTTTGTTAATTTATTTATTGAAAGTGCTTTAATAATAGTCAAAGACACAGTTGATATGCGGATGAGTTGGCTCCCTCTAGACCTCCAGTTTTACTGACCCGTCATTCTCGCTACAAAGGCGGCAACGTTGACGTATACCCATGCCCAAACCTTCGGGGAAGGCAAGCCTGCCACGTACCACGAACATTAGCCACGTCATGACCGTGGGCTTGCTTTCGGGGAATGTGTAATGTTCCTCGGAGAACAGGAAGTCCACGTGCTTTACATTCTCCGGGACATAAATAAATCGCTATCGCTTGCCAGTCTCGTGCTCTCACGAGAAACACAATATCATTTTCAAAAGTAATTTGAAATTTCTCCAAGTGGATGAGATATTCCCGCAAAAGTAGGCATAGTCGGTAAAAAGTCGGTTGTCAAGTAGTACGGGAAGGGGTGAATTGACCAGACACGCCCTTTTTAATGGATAAATTGGATATTGAAAGGGGTTATGAATTAACCATAATTCACATGGTTTGCTCCTATTCTTGCCGTAGAGGGTCGTGGGTGAATGTTGAAATATAAATTTACTTATGTATTGATTTTTTGAGAAGTTTTAAAACTTTTGACCACGGTTGTTCGGTATTTTGTAAAATTATAGTAGTTTGTATTTTTCTAAAACCATTGTTTTAGAATTTTTTTTTTTTTTATCTAGATGTTTATAAATAGACCTCCACCATGCTTGGGAGGTATGGGTTTTCCATTTATATATATATAGTCTTGTATTTTTACTCATTTTTACATGGGTTTTCCATTTATATATATATAGTCTTGTATTTTTACTCATTTTTACATGTAGCATTTCGTGAGTTAATTTTTCTTAGGAAAAAACAAAACAACATTAGGTAACTATTTACATGGCTTCTCCACTATGGTCACTATTTTCAGTGGAAGCAACCATGTGGTGTCCATGTTATTATGCAATAAACCACATGTTCTCTACTTTCTCCTCTTTTTAATTACTCATAGTTCACATAATCAACATTAGATTTAAAATCATGAATAAATTGAACCTTTTCCATAAATTTTCTTGCAAGCTTTCAAAATTCTCTTTGAAATACTTGATCATCATATAATAATCTCATTTTCCCTCTTGACAACAAATTTCAATCCTCTCAAAAGATTTCTATTTCTGTTGATGCTACAATAGTCTAGAATTCTATGAAACAAAAACAAAATCATTAAAATCTTCAAAATCCGAGCTCTATCGGCACCAGAATCATCAATATTTTTGTTAATTTTCATCTTAGGTCCTTTTTCATGGAAAATGTTTTTGACCTTAACAATTCACTCTAGTTTGGAAAAACATTGTATAGCAACTTGGTGAGTGCAATGTATTTTGGGCATTTGTGTGAGTGTTGCTCTAGATTTGATCTTGTATGCATCTTATCAATGTTGTGCAAAGAGGACAACATGTATTTTTTAGGAATGAATCTAGCATGTTCTCTTTTCTATGAGGGGTGAGATTCATACCACACTTAGGAAATGTGACACTTTTGGTCATTAGAGGTATGTATCGGTTCTTTGCTATGCCAATCATGTGCTTGAAATGCAAGCTTATTTTTATCTCCTTGATCATGAAACATATTTTCCACTTAAGGTCTTGTCATTGATTACATTAGTAGGATAATTTTGTCAAGAGGCTTATGTGGTTTCTACGTGTTCTTTGAGTTCTTAGGTGCTATAGGTCATGGGTTTATATCCTTTGTCCCTTAGCATCATCCTTTGGGTAGAGAGTTGAGGATAGCTTGTTTATCGTATGCTTTCCTTTGGTCTCCAATGCAAGGTTTGGGGGACTAGCTACCACAACTTGTATTAAGTACTAGATACCCAAGAGACAGTTTTTTATTCCTAAATCCACTAAATGTTCTCTTTGGGTAGTGGATACTGACATGGTGGCCATCGTGCAATTTATAGGAAAAAATCAACTTATGTATGCATTAAATAAGAAAACCAATAAGATTATGTTGGACATTTTGAGTGATAAGTTGTCATTGATGTCAAAAGTAAGTGGTCATCGATGTCGAACTATTAGCACCAGTCAGTGGCAGTTTCAGTTGGTAGCATGCATTTCGGTTTCAATTTCAAGACCCGGTTCCAAGAAGTCATATGAGGACCAAAGTGCAAGAAAAGCCCAAATAAATAATATTATAATATTCTTTTATAATATTATAGAAAGGAAGTTTAAATTAATTATAAATTAGAAATTAATTTATTAGTTAATTTATTTAACTTATAAAGTTATTTAAATTAATTATTAATTATAAATTAATTTAAGCTAAGGTTAAAAACCCTAATGTGGGTTATTGAAAATAAAATTCAAAATTAGATTTAGAATGAAATAGCACCAATGTGAGGAGAAGTTTAAAAACGTGTATAAAAGGACGAATTCTCACACCACCAAAAATTACCATGCATTGAAATATATTGCAAGCTTTGTAATTTGTGATGCGTCCAAGGAAGAGAGAAGGCATGCGAAATTCATGAAAAACAAGACGACAATAGAGGCATAAAAGGAAGGACCTTATCCTTCTTTCACGTGGGCCTTAGAAGCCCACGCGGTGGGCTCTCAAGTGCTAAGGCGCTTAGGATAGAGGAGACGACGGATCAAATCTCGCTGAATCCCATTTTGGGGAAGAAAGAGGTATGCTTTGATAATTGGTCACCAAAAATTTTGGAATATAGTCTAGGCATTTAAAAATTAATTTTTGCATATTTTTATTTGGTTCTAAGGCTGCAAGGGAGTTATAAGGGTTTTGCAAAATTAAAATTTTTAATGTTATTTGCTCAAAGGTTTTGAAAGGGTTGCAAGGTGTTTGGTTGATATTTTATGGTATTGGATATTATTTTTTTTGGTTACATAGATGAATTGGTTACAATCATAATTTTTAGTAACTACCAACGCAGTTGGCAGGGTTCAAACTATTAGCGAAGGCTTCCAACACACCCATCGTCTCATTAATGGTAACCCGATGTGATATGGGGATTGTTGAACGCACAGGGTTTACACTATCTTTGTTAGTCTAGTTCAACACGTAGAATGAAGGGGACCGTCGGACAAGCAGGAAACATATCATCGTCATCAATCAGGTGCAACACGTAGAGAAGTCGGATCGGGCTACTGGCTATGCATGGACATGCCCATGGGATTGGAACCTAGGTCTCCTTTCGGTAAGCACACCAACTTACCAATCCACCTAGACCCATGAACTTGTGTTGGATATTATTTTAAGTTGGAGTTTATAAGGTGTATCAAAGAAATTATTTTTTATGTATGTTATGATGAGTGTTATTTTTAAAGGGAGAAATAAGGCATAAATTGAGTTGTGATTGTTTTGTGTCTAAGAGAATATTTTTGAGAAAGTATTGAAGTGATATTGTTGTGTTTAACCATTGAAATTGGAGAGAAGGAAATTATGATTAAGACCAGTTTTTCCAAAGGTACTTTGAAATCCAAAAAAAGGTATGGGCATATTCTTTCTAGTGAGTGACTCTTGAAAATTATGAATGGAAAGTTGGAGTGAAAAGGATTGTTTGGTTAGCATTGTTGAGAGTGTTTTGATTTATTACTTCAAGGTTTTCTGGAATTAATATTTGTTGATAAAACATTGTTTGTGAGCATTGTTGTTGAAGTGAGTTGTTGAGTGAAGAATTTGAACTAGGGTTTGGAAAGAACATGAGTATCATTGTTATGTGAGATTGGTTGATAAAGCATTGTTGGAAATATTTCAGCGAGTATTCATATGCTTGGACTAGGGTTTGTGAGCAAGGATCATTTCATTGAGTAATTGGTTAAGTAAATTTGGTTAGCCTAGTCAAGTGAATGTGTGAAGTGATTGTTCAAGTTTTGTGAAACAAATTATTCTATATTTTGAATTGTTTTGAGAAAGAGTTTGAGTATTGATGAGTGTGAAGCATATTGAGTCTCTAATAATTATATATATGTTTCTATGATAAAAGAGTGATTGAAAGTGATTGAGTATTGAAGTGAATGTGAAGTATATTGAGTCTCTAATAATTCTATATATTTCTAAGAGAGTGATTGTAAGTGATTGAGTATTGAGGTGAATGTGAAGCATATTGAGTCTCTAACAATTCTCTATATGTTTCTAAGAGAGTGATTGAAAGTGATTGAGCATTGTGATGAGTGTAGAGCATATTGAGTCTCTAACAATTCTCTTTATGTTTCTATGATATTGGACAAGTTCTAGTGTGGACTTATTAAGAAGATTTAAGGAAAGTATTTGAGAAGACTTGTGGACAAATTTGGGTAAGATTTTGAGGAAGCTTACAATACATATTGAGATCATATTTGGATAAGTTATTGAGAGGACTTATTGAGAAGATTGGACAAGTTCTAGAGAGGACTTGAGGACATATTGGTGTGAGATTTTTTGGAAGCTTACAAGGCAGATTTAAGATAAGTCTTCGAGAAGACTTGTGAGTAGAGTTGATTGATTGATTTGTTCAAACCTTGAGTTAATGTTTAGGGCAGATCCAGCAGAGTTGATTTGAGATTGAGTCAAGATTTGAGTTAAGGATTGAGGATAGAGATTAAGGATAGATTTGTGCTATATCTAAGGACTGTGTTTAGTTTGAGGATAGAGTTTGGTGTAGATTTGAGGATAGGTTTGTGCCAGACTAGAGATAGAGATTGAGGATAGATTTATGCTAGACCGAAGGACTATGTTTAGTATAGATTCAAGGATAGAGTTTGGTGTAAATTTGAGGACAAGTTTATGCCAGACCAGAGATAGAGATTGAGGATAGATTTATGCTAGATCGAAGGACTATGTTTAGTGAAGATCTAAGACAGAGCTTTGGAGGTGATAGTGGACAATGAAGGTCTCCATATAGAGTAGGGAAGACATGTGTCTTCTATGGATAGAGTTACATTTTCTAAGTGTAGTGGATGTAGAGGTCTTCTAGAGGATCACCAACCAGAGTAGAGTTATGAGATTGGTGTCTCCTATGGACAGAGATCCACAAAACTGATTAAAATATTGGTGTCTCCATTGGACACAAGTCCATAAACATTGTAATAGGGAAATGATTCCCAAGATATTGATTGAGAAAATGTTAGTGAAATATTTTCTCTATGGAGTAGCCCACATTAGGTAAACTACGTAAATTTGGTTTCTCTATTGTGTGTGGTGATTTGTGCATTGCTTTTATTACTGCTGTTGATATTGATATTTATACATTGCATAATATTGATTGGGAAATAAAAATAAAAAGTGGTATTATACTGTTCACCCCCCTCTCAGTATAAGCTTGTGTTCTTCAATTGGTATCAGAGCGGGTTTCTTAGAAATAATTTAAGAGCTTGAAGGAGAAGCTTTCAAGAACATAATGGATTCTAAGAATGTGTTATTAGATAATCCTACACCAATATTTTATGGAAGTGATTATATATATTGAAGTATGATAATGAAGATTCATTTGATGGTACTTGGCAATGAAACTTGGGAAGCAATGGAAAATGGATACATACCCCCAATTGATCCACCTATAGATAATGAAGCTTTTGATTTAATAACAAAAGAACCTAATCCCCAAAAGGAAGCAACATTCAAAGCTATTAAGAAGACAAAGGGTAAGAATTCAGAATCAAGCAATAAGTCATCTAATGATGAAGAAGTTAATTATGGTAGAAGGAATAAGGATTCAAGAAGATTTAAATATACAAAATCTGTTAAATATTTCAAATGTGGAAAGTATGGTCACTATGCAACTAATTGTCAAGAAGCTAAAAATAACAATGATGAAGAAAAATAAGATCACAGGAACATAGAATCAAAAATATACAGGTACCAAAATAAAGGCAAGGATGGAAAAAGTAGACAAGGGAAGAAGTTATTCCAAAGACAAAAGAGGAGCTACTATGCAGACAAGGCAAGTAAGTACTCAAGTGATAGTGGTTCTAGTTTTTTAGATAATGATAGATATGAAGTCCTATTTATGACTGAATAAAAGAAAGAAGTCAAGAAAAGGTCACCAATAATTATCAAGTGTTTTATATGTGGTAAATTTGGACATCTTGAATATAGTTGTACAAGGAATGGTTATAGTTTCAATGATGATGAATATGAAGATGTACTTGAAGGACAAAAATAAAATATTCTAATGGCAGTAGAAGAAGAAGAAAATGATCCTATAGAAGACAAGTCAAAAGAAAATGAAGATGTAGACAAAGGAAAACAAATAGAGGAGGAATAAGATAAAGAAGGATATGATCTTAAGACAACTTATTTATGCTCTTGACACAATAAAGAAGGGAAGAAATAAAAACTCTAAACTTGAGTTTTAGTTTCAAGAATGTGATGAAGAGAGAAGAAAGTTTATAGAGGATCTAAACAAGTCAATAGCGAAGATAAATAAGTTCAAGGATAAGTTAGAAGCAAAGCTCTTAGAATGTGAAAGGTTAGAACAAGAAGTATCTCTACTAAGGGAATATTTAGAAAAATTCAAGAGTAAGCTACACAAGTTTGGAAAGAGTTCAAAGATTGTGGATAAGATGATCAAGGTACAAAGAAGGTAAACAAACAAAACAAGTCTTGGTTTTGAACAGGCTCAAAAGAAACAAGAAGAAGAGTCAACCTCAAGCTCTAAAGAAGAAGAAACTTCAAAAGAAGAAACTTTAGAGGAAGACAATGTAAGAGAAAGTGAGATATTTGAGGATGAGTTGGATAACAGAAAGTTCAACAGGGAAAGGAACAATGTACACAAAAGAAACAGATGGAACAATAATCAGAATAGGTTAAGAGAGACTAAGAGACCAATGAGGTCAAGACAAGGAAATTTAAATGGAAGATGTTTCTCATATCATAGGTCTGGACACATGGATTCATAGTGCAGGACACATGAAAGACAGGAAAATGAGCAGAAACATACTACTTTTCCATGGGTATTGCTACTCATGTAATCAATTTGGTCACAAGGCAATGAATTGTAGGGTTCATGACAGAAAAGGATATGGCTTCACTAGGAAAAATACTAAAACATTTTCAACTCCAAGGAGTAATGACATTAAGTGTTATAAGTGCAATAATTATGGGCATACAACAAAATGGTGTAGAGCAGAAATTTCAGAATCAAGCATGAATAGGAACAAAAATACGGGCATGGATGAGAATAGGAACATGAATATGGATATGGACAAGAATAGGAACATGAACAGGAATATGGGCATGGATAGGAATAGGAACAGGAATGTGGACATGGACAAGAACAGGAACAAAAATAGTCAAAGAAATCAAAAGGATCAGATAAGAAGGAAAGAAGATAAATGTAAAGACCAGTGCTTGCTGGGAGTAGAAATACTCTCGCCCTAGAATTAACCACCTCAAGAGGAGGTGGGGAAGGGGATAAGCTAAGAAATTCATTATTATACCATAGCCCCAAAGGTAACCCTTTTCCATTGATTTCAAAGGGGAGATATTTGAGTAAAGGGGAGGGTTTAAGGAGAGAGTATTGAGTCAGGGGGAGTAGTTTCCCAAGGGGAGCAGAATAGGAAAAAGGTCAAGAATTGGTAAAAAGAATTTGGGTTGCCATCAATGACAAAGAGCGATATTGTTTGACATTTTGAGTGATAATTTGTCATTGATTTCAAAAGTAAGTGGTCATTGATGTCGAACTATTATCACCAATCAGTGGCAGTTTCAGTTGGCAGCATTCATTTCGATTTCAGTTTCAAGACCCGGTTCCAAGAAGTCAGATGAGGAGCAAAGTGCAAGAAAAAAACAAAATAAATAATATTATAATATTCTTTTATAATATTATACAAAGGAAGTTTAAAATTAATTATAAATTAGTTTTAAATTAATTTATTTAACTTATAAATTTATTTAAATTAATTATTAATTAATTTAATTATTAATTATAAATTATTTAAGCTACGGTTAAAAACCCTAAGGTGGGTTATTGAAAATAAAATTCAAAATTATATTTCGAATGAAATAGCACCGATGTGAGAAGAAGTTTAAAAACATGTATAAAAGGAGGAATTCTCACACCACCAAAAATTACCATGCCTTGAAATATATTGCAAGCTTTGTAATTTGCGTTGCATTCAAGGAAGAGAGAAAGCGTATGAAATTCATGAAAAACAAGACGATGACGGAGGCATAAGAGGAAGGATTTTATCCTTCCTTCACGTGGACCTTAGTAGCCCACACGGTGGGCTCCCAAGCACTAAGGCTCTTAGGATCAAGGAGACAGTGGATCGAATCTCACCGAATCCCCTTTTGGGGAAGAAAGAGGTATGCTTTGATAATTGGTCGTCGAAAATTTCGAAATATAGTTTGGGTATTTAAAAATTAATTTTTGCATATTTTTATTTGGTTCTAATGTTGCAAGGGAGTTATAAGGGTTTTTCAAAATTAAAATTGTTAATTTTATTTGCTCAAAGGTTTTGAAAGGGTTGTAAGGTGTTTGGTTGATATTTTATGGTGTTAGATATTATTTTAAGTTGGGGCTTATAAGGTGTATCAAAGAAATTATTTTTTATGTATTTCATGATGAGTGTTATTTTTAAAGGGAGAAATAAGGTATAAATTGAGCTGTGATTATTTTGTGTCTAAGGGAATATTTTTGATAAAGTATTGAAGTGATATTGTTGTGTTTAACCATTGAAAATGGAAAGAAGGAAATTGTGATTAAGACATGTTTTTCCAAAGGCACTTTGACATCCAACAAAAGGTATGGGCATATTCTTCCTAGTGAGTGATTATTGAAAATTATGAATGAAAAGTTGGAGTGAAAAGGATTGTTTGGTTAGCATTGTTGAAAGTGTTTTGATTTATTGCTTCAAGGTTTTCAAGAATTAAGAGTTGTTGATAAAACCTTGTTTATAAGCATTTTTGTTGAGTGAAGAACTTGAACTAGGGTTTGGAAAGAACATGAGTATCATTGTTATGTGAGATTGGTTGATAAAGCATTGTTGGAAATATTTCAGTGAGTATTCATATGATTGGACTAGGGTTTGTGAGCAAGGATCATTTTATTGAGTAATTGGTTGAGTAAAGTTGGTTAAGCCTAGACAAATGAATGTGTGAAGTGATTGTTCAAGTTCTGTGAAAAAAATTATTCTATATTTTGAATTATTATGAGAAAGAGTTTGAGTATTGATGAGTGTGAAGCATTTTGAGTATCTAAAAACTCTCTATATGTTTATGTGATAAAAGAGTGATTGAAAGTGATTGAGTACTGAAGTGAATGTGAAGCATATTGAGTCTCTAACAATTCTCTATATGTTTCTAAGAGAGTGACTATAAGTGATTGAGTATTGAGGTGAATGTGAAGCATATTGAGTCTCTAACAATTCTCTATATGTTTCTAAGAGAGTGATTGAAAGTGATTGAGAATTGTGATTAGTGTAGAGCATATTGAGTCTCTAACAATTCTCTTTATGTTTCTATGAGATTGGACAAGTTCTAGTGTGGACTTATTAAGCATATTTGATGCAAGTCTTTGAGAAGACTTGTGGACATATTTGGGTAATCTTTTGTGGAAGCTTACAATATAGATTGAGAGCAGATTTAGATAAGTTATTGAGAGGACTTATTGAGCAGATTAGAAAATTTATAGAGATAACTTGAAGACAAATAGGTGTGAGCTTTTATGGAATCTTACAAAGAATATTTGAGACAACTCTTCAATAAGACTTGTGATTAGAGTTGATTGATTGATTTTTTCAAACCTTGAGTTAAGGTTTTGCGCATATCTAGTAGAGTTGAATTGAGATTGAGTCAAGATTTGAGTTAAGGCTTGAGGATAGAGATTGAGGATAGATTTGTGCTAGACTGAAGGACTATGTTTGCGAGTGATTTAGGAGGATATTTTGAGAAAAAAGCAACAGAGTGCCTCCTTCCACCCTTTTGCACCCATTTTTCCCTCATAATATCTTCTTAGCGAAGGAGGTTTGCGAGTGAGTTAGGAGGCGTAGTCTATTAAAAACCAAACCAATTGAGTGAATTTCCTCACCAAATTTAACAAAAACATATCCCATATGGTTTTTAACCATTCTCAAGTGGAATAGTTGGTAAAATTTAGGCATATTATGTGGGCGTCCCACCCCCGGGTGCCCCCCAATCTATGATAGTCTTATTCATCCCACCCTATGACGAATAGATATTTGTGTATGATTTCTTGATTACTTTTATTATATATTTTACACATTCTTATATTATGCTGTAGTTAAAATTTCATTTTGTTTTGAGATATATTGGTCGAGATATTGCATTTTTAGTGTTTTGGAGGGTCTCTTACAGGTATCCGGCGGTCATATGAGATAACACCCATACTGTGATCAATCTCACAAATATAATAAAATGGGTTTTCTTAGAATAGTATTTCATAAATTATTTCCTATTTTCATGCATTTTAGATATGCATAGGGTCAAAATTTGCTTACTTTGGGTTTTGTAGGTTGCGAACAGTCATTCAAGTTTCGAAGCCCCATCAGATGCAATTTAGGTGTAATTTCTGGTGATATCTTCCCAAAACATTATTTTTTACATCCCTCTATAATTTAGTGCTATTTTGAGTTGATTCTATATGTTTTATCATTATTAGCTATTTTGCCTTTATGGGGATTGCATGTTTTTTATCATACGCACTCGCTATTTGACGATAATGGTTTCCTTGTGTGCAGGTGTAGGTAATTACAACATATTTGGGGGTAGTATAAGACATAATAGATCAAAGACACAAGTAGTAGCAACCTTGTCCCACCCACTTTGATTTTAGGTACAAGGAAAGACATTGGATGTGCACCCAAATTCCTTGAGAAATTTGACCTTTGGGCACCCGAGTTGTAAATATTTTTATCACCCATTTTGAGACCTCAAGGGGATGCATTGTAAATTAGAATATTTATCATTTCATTTAATAAGATATCTATTTGTTTTTCTTTACTTCTTGTTATTTGTCATCTTTCCATTTTACTTGCATGCTTTCGTTTGGCACTCATTAGCGATAGGGCATATATACGCGCATTTTTTATCTTCATTTGGTGCACTATTTTTCCCTAATTTAGTGGCGATCATGGTGGGACGTAGTCCATTTTGCTTTAAGTGAATTTTTGAACTCATTCTTCATATTTTTATGTTGCAGGTGTTATTCGTTCTGGACTGAAACAAACCCTGACCTGCTATTTGTGCCACACTGGGATGAACGCAAGTTCATCACACATTGGGATGAGTACAAACTTTTTACTCATCATATCCTAAAGTGAAAATAAAATAGAGAGCTTTCAGAGAAGAATTCCACAAATAGTATGTTTTGGTAGTGATGAGATAGGTCCCTGAATCTTTCATCTCTATTTTGCATTTACAGAAACTATTTATTTTTTAGATTATTTGGTTTTTATTGCATATTTTTTTGTTTAGAAAGGTTAAAAGTCAGTTTCCTTTTCTTAGACGCAAAATAGCAAAAACACATAAAAGTAGAAAAATCAAAACAAATTCAGAGTAGGAATGCATCTCTATGGTTTGCGTGCTTGTAGCCTACCCAATGGGTAGGCTAACATTTAGGGTTTTGCATTTCTAGATACATTTGTGAGTTCCTTTTTATACTAACCTTTCTGAAATTAAAACGCACCTTACGCATGCATTTAGTGAATGATCACTGAGTGCTTCTTTGCTTGCTTTCCTTAAAGTTAAAAGGAATCCCACACATCACATTTCATTTTAACATCAACAATGTTGGGATCTCACATCCAACCTGTCGATCGAGACCAATAGTGGATGTCATTACCACTTGATTGGATCGTTTGAAATAGTATCATCAGGACCCATCCGTGGCCAAGGCCGACCCAAGATCTATCCTAACCGTGCAAAATAGCATACATTCCTCTTTGGATGGGTGTATCACTATGCATGGGGTGTTGGGTGAGGGTTGGTAGTACCTATGCTACCTCGTTGGATATGGATTTCATCACCATATTCAGCTTGTGTGAGTATATAGGTGAAATCCTTTAAAAATTTGAGTGCATCATCCAACAATATTTCAAATACGTGACATAAGGTCATTCTTTACAAGCAACACATATGAAACACACAAAACAATTTAGGGATTCACATCTAAAACTTAAACAAGATAATAATATATCTTATTGAGTTTTTCCTTTCTTGTTTTATGTTTCATTAAAAATTTATAAAGAAGATAATCACTTGGGATTTTTATAGAGGAGCGCAATGGTGCACACCCGCAGCCAAGCCGAAACACAGGCGAAAGCTATGGAGAGTGGATTAGGATACATGAATCATCTCTACTATAGCCCCAAGGACGTGATTATACCTCCCTCGTGAGCTTCTACTCCACCTATACCCAAGAAAATACAGCATGAGCCTCATCTCCGAATGGACCCTCTACGGGACACCCCAAGGGATAATGAGCATTACTTGGGAGAGTTTTCCCAGTATGTAGATACATCACAGGCCTTATTTTATGAAAGACAAAAACTCACTAAGGTGCTAATAGACATTGTGGTGTTATGCATCCGCATACCCATTAGGGCTAACATGCCTATTCATAGGTAAGAGCACGACTTCACACACTGGTTGGAGCAAGTCAATACAACTTTACCTCCATGTCATCTTGATAGGATACAACAGTTGATGCAACCTAATGGATATGATACTTGTCACTCTAGGTGGGCCAATTCTGCCCTACCATTCCTCATACAGGAAGGAAGGCATGAGGAAATCCCATATTTTCCTCAGGAGCATTATTCTATTCATGCTCGATGTTCCTATGTGTCTATTGAGTATAATGAGTAGATGTTCCAACCCAAACCTCAAGTCAATGTGGCAAACCTTGAAAGAGGCAAGTTCCCGATAGATATCACAAATTATTTTGAATGAGATCGGTCCCAAGGCGAGGCCCCTAGACCCCCTAGGCCTTGCATGGTAGAAAAAATCAAGCAAGCAGTTGTAAAATACGCAGAACACCAAGCTCAGTTCAAACATCTTCAGTGTGATAAGGAGTAACTAGAATGCTTGCATCATCTTGAAAAAGAGAGGATTGAGCAGCAGACCAATGAGTTATTCCAATAGACTCTATGGGAGAGGTTCCCTACCCCTAAGACCCATATGCAAGAAGTTCCCCTAAGGCAACCCACACTCATTCGAGATAGGTCTCCTAGGCCTTATCCAAAATTACCTTTGCATCCTCCTAGGCTAGATAGAGACTTACGTCATAGGCTAGATACAGGGATCCCACAGTGGGTGGATACCCTTCTTTATAGACTGTCTTGAGAGAGTCCTACGGGGCCTACAGTGAACATGAGCTAGAAGTAAAGTATCTGGAGACACCTTATCAGGGTAGGGGGTTATAGGCCACAAACCCGCAATAGGTTGGAGGATCCTAGACCTCCATCTCAAGATGTGAGTAAAAATTAGGAGATCAAGCCCTCGGGCCCATATAAAGAGTTGTTAGAGCACTTAGAGTTGGTAGAGAACAAGACCTCTAGGTTTGGATCTCAGAAGCCTACTATGTGCCAACTATGCAATCAACCCATCCATCCTTAAGTGCCTGATCCTCCCTATCCAGAGCATTATAAGTTACCACAGTTGGCTATGTTTAAGGGAGAAGAGAATGCATAGGAGTATGTCACCAGATTTTTGGGTTAGTGCTTCGGCATTCATGATGATGATGCTTTGCTTTTATGGATGTTTGTGACTACCCTTTCAGGCCCCACCTCAGAGTGGTTTTACCAGCTCCCTAAGCATAGAATTCATACTTTGGATCAACTTGTAGACGTGTTCCTAGAATATTTCACCTTCAATACTATGAGGAAAGCAACACTGGCTGATGTAGCTGGGTTGAAGTAGTATGACGATGAGTCAATAACAAATTATGGCAATAGGTGGCAGGATTTGCTCGCCAAACTACCTTATCTCCTCCCCATGTTGAAGTTGACGTAGATGTTCTCCAAGAGTTTCCTGAATCCAATTTCCTTGTTTTTACAACTACAACAGTACCCGACTCTTGAATATGCCTTAGCATAGGCTAGGATCATAGAAGAAATTAAGATTCAAGAGGGAGAAATTGTGAAGCCTCACAAGGAGTGGAGCAAGAACAATAAGAGCACCCCAATGTAGTCTAAGCTAGCAGTAGTGAATCAGGTTACCATTAGTATCCCAGGGTTAGCGCAAGCTATGCCACCTCAAAAGTCTAATTATTAGGCCACACACCAGGACTATACTAAGGATAATCAGAATAGTCAAGGGTAGAATCAATAGTACCGCCCAAAGAAATAGTTTACACCCCTTGTAGAGTCTATGGAATCATTGTTTTAGTGCATCTTAGTAGTAAATTCAATCAATCTACCTGAAATTCAACCTATCAACCCAAATTCCCCCAAGACCAAAGGTTACAAAGAAGACCTATATTGCAAATTTGATAGGCAAAATGGGCATGATGTGAACATGTGCTATAAGTTTAAAAATTTGGTACAGGACATGATCGATAGAAAGATCCTTCAGGTGGAAAATCCTATCATGCCAAACAACTAGTAGATGGATATCTTTAAAGATCCCTTGCTTGCCCATGTGGAGCAGGCCAAGCCAGTGCCCCAAGTGAATTAGATTCACCATGCCCCTCCTCAAAAGGGTTATGTTGGCATGATCAACATTATCATGAGGAATAGGTGGTACCCAAGTCTAGCCCCACCACCTATGACTTAGAGTGATGTCCCTTTGATGTCATAGTAGCCACCACCTCCTCTACCAAGCCTTCCACCTAAGCCCATGGCCACCCTCAAGAGTAAGCTCACTCAGAGCTTGAGAACAACATCTACCTGGTTCTCCATCTATGAGCTAATTTAACAATCGCAACCTCACAGAGAGGCTTTTATGGATATCCTTAAGGCCATAGATCTTCAGCCCCAGGAGTCCAACTCCTTCAAAAAAATTGTGGGGTATGTCAGATAGTGCACTGAATCGGTGATCACATTTCAAGAGGATGAGCTTAAACTAATCCCAAATTATATGGTGGACCCTCCCTTGCACATTGTCGCATGTGTAATGGGACACCATACAAGAGAGTGTTGATAGACACAGGGTATTCCAGCAATATCATCACTACAACCGCTCTCAAGCACTTGAAGCTCCCAGAATCCCATATTATTGCATCTACATACATCCTCCAAGCATTTAATGATGCCATACGCTCTATAGTTGGTATGCTCGTCCCACCTATTCAGGTAGGAGAGAAGACCATCTCGACGCTATGCCACATACTGGAGGGTGAGATGGCATAAAATAGGGTGAGATGAGCTAGAAGTAGAGTACATGGAGACGCCTTATCAGGGTAGGGGATTATAGGCCACAAACCCACAATAGGTTGGAGGATCCTAGACCTCCATCTTAGGATGTGAGTAAAAATTAGGAGATCAAGTCCTTGGGCCCATATAAAGAGTTGTTAGAGCGCTTAGAGTTGGTAGAGAACAAGACCTCTAGGTCTGGATCTCAGAAGCCTACTATGTGCCACCTGTGAAATCAACCCATCCATGCTTAAGTGTCTGATCCTCCCTATCCAGAGCATTATAAGTTTCCACATTTGGCTATTTTTAAGGAAGAAGAGAATGCATAGGAGCATGTCACTAGATTTTTGGGTTAGTGCTTCGACATTCATGATGATGATGCTTTGCTTTTATGGATGTTTGTGACTACCCTTTTGGGCCCCACCTCAGAGTGGTTTTACCAACTCCCTAAGCATAGCATTCATACTTTGGATCAACTTGCAGACATGTTCCTAGAATATTTCACCTTCAATACTAAGAGGAAGGCAACACTAGCTGACATAGCTGGGTTGAAGTAGTATGACGATGAGTCAATAAGAAATTATGGCAATAGGTGGCGGGCTTTGCTAACCAAACTACCTTATCTCCTCCCCATGTTGAAGTTGACTTAGATGTTCTCCAAGAGTTTCCTTAATCCAATTTCCTTGTTTTTACAACTGCAACAGTACCCGACTCTTGAAGATGCCTTAGCATAGGCTAGGATCATAGAAGAAATTAAGATTCAAGAAGGAGAAATTGTGAAGCCTCGCAAGGAGTGGAGCAAGAACAATAAGAGCACCCCAGTGTATTCTAATCTAGCAGTAGTGAATCAGGTTACCATTAGTATCCCAGGGTTAGCACAAGTTGCGCCACCTCAAAAGTCCAATTATTAGGCCACACACCAGGACTATACTAAGGATAATCAGAATAGTCAAGGGTAGAATCAATAGTACCACCCAAAGTAATAGTTTACACCCCTTGTAGAGTCTATGGAATCATTGTTTTAGTGCATCTTAGCAATAAATTCAATCAATCTACCTGAAAGTCGACCTATCGACCCAAATTCCCCCAAGCCCAAAGGTTACACAAAAGACCTATATTGCAAATTTGATAGGAAAAATGGGCATGATGTGAACATGTGCTATAAGTTTAAAAATTTGGTACAGGACATGATCGATAGAAAGATCCTTCAGGTGGAAAATCCTATCACGCCAAACAACCAGTAGATTGATATCTTTAAATATCCCTTCCTTGCCCATGTGGAGCAGGCCAAGCCAGGCCCCAAGTGAATTAGATTCACCATGCCCCTCCTCAAAATGGGTATGTTGGCATGATCAACATTATCATGAGGAATAGGTGGTACCCAAGTCTAGGGCCCTATATATCCCTTTTAAAGGTGAAGTCCTCTCTATTTTAAAAGGTTGTGAAAGGAGATGAGATTGAGAACCTAAGGGATAGGAAAAAGTCTCTACTTAGTCTTGTTCGTGAAGGAACAGGAGAGACCTCTCTATTTTGACCTATGACTCAGAGTGATGTCCCTTTGATGTCATAGCAACAACCACCTCCTCTAACAAGCATTCCACCTAGGCCCATGACCACCCTCAAGAGTAAGCTCGCTTAGAGCTTGAGAACAACATCTACCTGGATCTCCATCTATGAGCTAATTTAACAATCACAACCTCACAGAGAGGCTTTGATGGAGATCCTTAAGGCCATAGAGCTTCAGCCCCAAGAGTCCAACTCCTTCAAAAATTTTGTGGGGTATGTCAGACAGTGCACTGAATTAGTGATCGCCTTTCGAGAGGATGAGATTAAACCAATCCCAAATGATATGGTGGACCCTCCCTTGCACATTGTCACATGTGTAAATGGGACACCATACAAGAGAGTGTTGATAGACACAGGGTATTGCAACAATATCATCACTACAATCGCTCTCAAGCACTTGAAACTCCCAGAATCCCATATTATTGCATCTACATACATCCTCTGAGCATTTAATGATGCCATATGCTTGATAGTTGGTATGCTCGTCCTACCTATTCAGGTAGGAGATAAGACCATCTCGACGCTATGCCACATACTGGAGGGTGATATGGCATACAATATCCTATTAGGCAGACCATGGATTAGGGACATGAAGTGTGTCCCTTCCATTGCTCACTAGTGCCTCAAATACACTCATGAAGGGCAAATTCATGTCGTCCCTACAGACCTAGAGCCTTACAAGTACTGTAACATGGTGCAGTAGATCCTCGATTCAACTTTAACATTGACACATCTATATTTCCAACCCACTAAATCTAGCCAATGTTTGACCCCCTTATCATCACATGACATACCTTCCTCATCATCTTCACCTCCTTCAATGCCCACTGGGCTAGAAAAACCATTATTGAGGAACCTAGGGAAGAAGCCTATTGATGAGGTACAACCGACCATATCCACCATCTCCTCAGAGGAGATACCTAGCCCAGATAATGAAGAGCTACCACAAGCGATATATGATGAATCAGATTAGATCTTGCTCTCATAAATATTCTATTTGTAGCCTCGGGTGACTGTGCACTTGGCTTCCACTAGATTAGGAGAATACATGGCTAGGGATGTCACAACTACCCCTGCTATAGAATCAATGCAAGACATGGATTGACCCCACATTCCCATAGGCATTATCGTGCCTCTAGGCATCCCCCTAATCAAACAAATTTCATCTATGGGGGACTAGACTACGACATCGAACCCTACCAATAGCAAGAGGAGGATGATGAGGCCTTTGGAGAAGACATTCACTACTTGTCTAACCCTAACTTTGCCCTGAAGTATCTTGACCTATGCAATTGACATGGTTATGGGTTAGGCTTGTATAAGCAAGGCACACAGGTTTCGTTTCAACCCTGATACCAGATACCATATGATAAATCGAGCTTGGGACATAATCACCCCTTGCCACTAGATGTTCTCATAGATGGTCTAGATAGAATTTGCCTCAACTATATATATGAATTGTCCTAAGATCCCTTCGCCAACCCTAATCATGTCTACTCACTGGGGGACTATTTCCCTATGCCCTTGGGAGATGATGAATCACCTCGACATGGTATCCAATCCTACAAGAGAGGTGAAGGTTCACACACTCTTCCACATGATGGTGAGGAAGAAGATACAAGGTCATGTTATGAGTGGATGTCAGATGATGAGTCATACTATGGAGTCACACTGACTGAATTTGACAGTTCTGATGAAGAATATGTGCAGGTCATCCCTTGGGCTGATGATAACGAATACTATCTATGCATGTTCCCATTGAAAGATCCCATACGACGATAAATTATACCTCATAAAGAGCAAGTTTTTGTGTAACCACATAGACCACCTCCTGTCATTCCACCACCTTCATAGCCGCCTCCACAGAGCGTGTTGCATCCAAAGGTCCATGGTCACCACCAGCCGGCTAGGGGAAACCATCTGTCCATAAACATGATTTCCATAAATATTTTTGAGACATTGCAAGATCTGAATAACCCGTCAAATTCATTGTACCTTGACTTAGGGGTAATTGAATTTTATCGAGGAGATTCACCCCCATCGTCTTCTGAGTATTGGCCTTGTGATGAGATGCTACAACTATTTCGCTTCTCTTCAGGGCCAGTTCGTGATATCTTCCACATTGATGAGGAACCTAAGTTTCCCATTGATGATATAAATCTAGTAGATGACATCCAATTGATCCCTATCACCCACCATCTGGAGGAGGGGTCACATATGTCAATCGAGACTACAATTGACATAGATATCGGCTCAAATCCGTAGAATCCATAGTATATCAAGTTGGGGGAAAGTCTACCCTGAAGAGCAAGCCGATTACATAGCCCCTATCACCAAGAAGAGGGAAGATTTTGCATGGTCCTATAAATACATGTCGGGGCTAGATTCAAATCTAGTCACCCACAATTTTGCGCTTGACCCAAAGGCCAAGCCTATCAAGCAAAAACTAAGAAAGATGCATCCAACAGTGGCCTTGATGGTCAAAGATGAGCTACAAAATTTTTTGGATGCCTAGTTTGTCATTTCTATAGATTATCTACCATGGTTGTCCAACATAGTTCCTGTTAAGAAGCTAGATGGGAGGATTCATATTTACACCAATTTTTGAGACCTAAACAAAGCGATTCATAAGGATTATTTCCCTTTTCCAAGCATCAACGACCTGGTATATGCCACAACGGGCCAAAAAATGTTATCCCTTATGGATGGTTTATGTGGGTACAATCAGATTCATATTAACCCAAAGGACCGACTCAAAATGACATTCACAACACCTTGGAGGATATTTTTCTACAAGGTCATGCCTTTTGACCTTAAAAATACCGACACCACCTACCAATGTGCAATGACATACATCTTCCATGACTACATGCATAAAATTTTGGAAGATTACATGGATGCCATACTAGCTAAATCATAATTATGCCATGAGCATCTTGAGGTCTTGACTAAAGTGTTAGACAGCCTCATTGAGCACAACGTGAGATTGAACCCCAAGAAGTTCATCTTCAGTGTCACATTTGGAAAGCTCCTGGGATTTATCATCTCTAAGCGAGGCATTGAATTGGGCCCCAACAAGGTCAAGGCCATCCTAGAGATGCCTCCCCCAACCATGATCAAGCATCTCTGAAGTCTGTAGGGCAATATCATTTCCATCAAATGCTTCATAGTGCAATTGTCGGACAAGTGTCACCCCATGAATAAGTTGTTGCAAAAGCGGGTCACATTATATTAGGATAACGAGTGTCAGGAGGCCTTCAACGCAATAAACCAATACTTGGATTCACCGCCAGTGTTGGCACCACCTAGACCAGGAGTGTCATTCTGCTTATACATCTCAGCCATTGAGATAGCATTGGGTGCCATGTTAGCCCAAAATAATGAATTTTATAAGGAACATGCTACTTACTATCTTAGCCACACCTTGGTTACTTATGAGATCAAGTACACATACGTTGAGAAATTATGCCTAGGGATGGTTTTCACCACCAAGAAGCTATGACATTACATGCTTAGCAATACCACGTATGTTGTATCTAAATAGAATCCATTGCGCTATATGATGAGTCACACTTATCATACTAGTTGCACGATAAAATGGATCATGTTAGGATAAAAATAAATTAAGGGTTAGGTCATCGCCGATAAACTCGTAGAGGCTCCTCTCTAGGACGATCAACCTCTTAGCATGGAGATTCCTAATGATGGGGTCTTCCAAATATTAGAATTGCCAAATTCTAATGAGCCTGAGATGCAGGAAGATATGACCCTATTTTTTGATGGCTCCAAATGTGAGCAAGGGGGTGGCACAAAAATCATGTTTTTCACACCGCATAGGGATCTCATACCCCTTTTATTTAAACTCAATTTCCCGTGCACCAACAATAATTTTGAGTATGAGGCCCTGCTCATAGGCCTTTAGATGATTGTCACCATGAAAATAATAAAGCTCAACATTTTTCGATGACTCCTTGCTCATTTTTAACTAGGTCAAGGGGATCTACCAATGCAAATGCCCAGTTCTGCAAGCCTATAAAGCCCTTGTGGATAAATTCTTGGTGAAATTTGAATGGTATAACATCGAGGTACTCCCTCGATCATATAATAATTTTGTAGATACAATGGCCTATTTAGGGTTTTTGATCCCGCAAAACCCTACAGATCAGATGACTACCATACAGGTCAAAATGCTCTCACAATCTGCGATTGAGTGCAAGAACAATCAAGTCATGCCGAAAGTCCACTTGATTCAAATTGAACCTCATCAAGAGAGATTCTCGCACATTCATGAGCACTTGAACTAGGCTTATTGGGGGACTTTGTTCCCTCAAGCCCCTTTTAATAGCAGTACAATGCTATTCTTGCAAGTTCTTTCCCAATCATCTTTTTCTAGGGATGCACTTCGAGAGGGATATGTCGTTCATGCGCTCGAGGTTTCTTCATAAAAGGACTAGTCAACACAAATTAGGGAATACCTAAATCTTGGTAATCTCCCTCTTGGACTATCGCATGCCACTAAAAGAATATTAAGATGGAAGGTAGAAAAATATGTCTTACTAGGATACATTTTGTATCATCGGAGCTACGAAGGAATCCTCCTTTGCTCCTTAGAGCATCAAGAGTCAACTTTGGCAATTTCCCAAGTACATGATAGTACATGCGGTGGCCATTTTAATGACATGGCCATCACCAAATGCATTCTTTGCATGGGCTATTATTGGCCAAATTTAGAGCAAAATTGTTGTGCATATGTGAGGAAGTGCGTGAAGTGTCAACACCATTCTAACTTGACACACGTACCTTCTCAGGCCTTGCAACCGATCCAATCGGTGTGGCCATTTTCACAATGGGGACTGGATTTAATTGGGAAAATATCTCTTGCATCCTTAGGCCATCACATGTTTATTATAATGGCTACCAAGTATTTCACTAAATGGGTGGAAGCAATTCCCCTTACCACTATGACAGGACCTCGCATAGTGGAGTTCCTATTGCATAATATAATTTGTCATTTTGGTATTCCATCCAATATCATTTTGGATAATGGGACATTGTTTAAAAATAAATATGTGCGTGCTTTGACAGCAAAGTATAATATCCAACACAATTTTTCTACACCCTACTATCCATAAGCAAATGGGCAAGCAAAGGTTTCCAACAATAAATTGATTACCATTCTCAAGAAAATTGTTAAAGAGAGTCACACAAATTGGCATACGTAAATACCCCTTGCTCTATAGGCCTATTGTACTAGTATTCAGATGCCCACTAGGGCTACTCCTTTTTCACTAGTGTATGGCACTGAGGCAGTCATACCTCTAGAGCTCAAAATCCCATCGCTGTACATATCCATGCAAGAGTTCATCGATGATGACATTGTGCGATAGGCTCACCTAGATCAAATTACGCTACTTGATGAACATCGTATTAATACTCTTGATAACCTGTGCATCTATCAAGAGCGACTTAAGATAGCCTATAATATGAAAGTCCACCTAAGAGAATTTTAGGTTGGTGACCTCATTTTGAAGGAGAACCAATAAAATTCTAATTTGTTGCCCCATTTGAGGGATAAGTTCATGGTAAACTAGTTAGGTCCCTATGTCATTACTAGTCATATAGGACCTAGAAAGTATCTCCTAGCCTCCCTTGAAGGTGTTGAGGATCCTGAATCCTTGAACATACTTCATTTGCAGCCATTCCATGCCTAAGGTATGATGGTCAACCTAAAATGCTCCTAGGCGGTCTAGAACTGTCTTGGTCACCCCAAAATACTCCAAGGGTGCCTACATCCCACTTGGTCAACCTAAAATGCTCCTAGGTGATCTAAAACTATCTCGGTCACCCTAAAAAACTCCAAGGGTGCCTACATCCTTCTTGGTCAACCTAAAATACTCCTAGGCGATCTATAACTATCTTGGTCACCCCAAAATGCTCAAAGGGTACCTGCATCCTACTTGGTCAATGCCTAAAATGCTCCTAGGCATTATAGAACCATCTAGGTCACCCCAAAGAGCCCCAAAGGCATCCATAAGCCCTTTGGTCACCCCAAATGCCCCAATGGCCCCCAATAAGCTCGTTGGTCACATGTACATACACATATATCACTCAAAAATACAAAAACATCATATATATCAATCAAAAATCCAAAAATATTGCATCACATCACATTGCATTTCAAAAACATCATCAAAAATCCAAAAATATTACATTGCATTGCATTGCATCCGATTGCACTCTATCATCGCTTGAATTTAGGCATACTCACCATTTGCACTTTACATTTTAGAGTTGATCATACATATCTAGCACCATGATCGTACACTACTTATCGCCAAAAATAAAATTTGTGAAAGTAATCATAGTTTAATGTGTCACTTATCATTTTCACCCACATTTTCCATGTTCCATATTTGTGTCCACCCCTTCACTTAGTCATTTGTTCTAGAATGTTATTAGGGTTTTTGGTCACTCAACCATATCTAGTTTTCTTTTCAGATCTTGTAGAAATCTATATTGATTTTTAGGAGGTAGAGTCTTGCTTAGATTATGCCTTGTGTACATCAAATCCCAAACACATTTTCAACATTAATAAATCCAAGTTTTGCACAAAGAAATATGAAATCCATGAAGTGGTCCATGTTAATTTAAGCAAAAAGGTCATCATGCTCATCCCCCTATGTGAATGGTTCAAGAATTTTGAGGGTTGGGAAAAGGAGAAGCTCTTCCCTACCCAATGCCCAAAAATAAATAGTAGTTCTCACCACTATCATGAAGAACACAAGCTTATACTGAGAGAGGGGGGGTGAACAGTATAAGACCACTTTTTACTTTTTTCTTTCAATTCAAATTTCAACTCAAAATTATGCAGTGTATAGAAAACAGTATCAAGCATAAATAAAAGCAATGCAGAAAACACCATCCACAATAGAGACATAGCAATTTACATGGTTCACCCAAAGTGGGCTACTCCACGGATAAAATTTTTACTAAAATTTTATCAACCAAATCTGGGAAACCTTTCTCGATTACAATGTTTATGGGTACCAACCCAAAGGAGACACCAATCCCCTAACTCTACTCTGGCTGGTGATCCTCTAGAATACCTCTGCCTCTGCTGCCCTTAGCAAATGGAACTCTATCCACAGAAGACACCTGTCTTCCCTTCTCTGGCTGGAGACCTCTGTCCTCAACTCTGTCACCTCAAAGCTTGGTCCTCGAATTTGCACTAAACACAGTCCTTCGGTCTAGCACAAATGTCCTCTATATTTTTCTCTAATCTACACCAAAAACAGTCATTCGGTCTGGCACAAGTCTGTCCTCTTCCTCTTTCTCTGGTCTGCACCAAACACAGTTCTTTGGTTTGGCACAAGTCTGTCCTCAAATCTCTTTCTGTTCTGTCATAGTCGCACTTGGTCAAAACCAACTTTTGCATTGTGTGTGCAAAAACAATAGCACTCGATCAAACATCAATTTATGCACCTCTGTGCAATCACAGCAGCACCGTATTCGCACACTCTGCTTCTTGACGATTGAACTTCTCCCTCGCACTCTATCTACGAATATCACACTTCGAACGCACACTTCGATCGATGCTATTTCTCTTCAAACAACCCTCCTCTTATACTAAAACTTTCAAGATTAAAACTTTGATCCTAGTCGGCTACACAACCCTAAACAATGTCAGCTACAAACCCTAATATTTTTTGGCCCAGATTTAACTTTGTCGACTCAAATTTAACTATGCAACTCTTTTGTAGCTTCTGTCGTGAAACTACATGTCATGATATCATGACATCTTTTGCAATCATACACTATCTTATGGCTTTTGTCATGATATCGCAACACTTTAGCCATTGAAAACTTTGACTAAGCTCTTGTCGCGATATCGCGACACTTCTCGCTTTGTCAACAACTTTGCTTTTGTCATGAAATCATGACACTTCTGCCTCTGCTAACGTCATCGTCACTTTTGTTGCAAAATCATGACATTTCTCGCTTTATCAACCTCTTCTCGGATTGCACTAACGAAAACGGAACACGTCACAAAATCGTGACGCTTTTGCTACCTTAAGCTCTTCTCTGCCTTATGCCCACGAAACTAGAACATGTCATGAAATTGTGATGCTTTCGCCTTTGAGCTCTTCCTTCTTGAATTCATAACGAAATCATGATGCTTCTTCTGTTGAATACTTGCTTACTATTTCTATCATGAAATCGTGACACTTTCTCCAACTGAAAGCTGCCATCTCAACCTGTCGCAAAATCGTGACACTTTCTCCAACTGAATGCTACCATCTCAACCTATCGCGAAATCGCAACACTTTTTGCATTTGTATGACTTCTTTGTAGCCTGTCACAAAATTGTGACGCTTCTCATTTTAGACTCTTCCATTTGCTGCATGTCATGAAATCACGACAGTTCTCACTTTGAGCTTTTCAGCATGTTGTGAAATCATGATAGTCCTCACTTCGTCTTTTGCAGCATGTGAAATTGTGACACTTTTTGAGATACTTTATCTCTCTTCGAACTTGTCATGAAATCATGACAGTTCACACTACGGACTCTCCCTTCTGCATCATGTTGCGAAATCGTGACACTTTTTTGTATGTACAACCTTCCTTGCATTATGTCACAAAATCATGACAGTTTCCACCTTGCTTTCTTTCTCTGCCAACATGTCGTGAAATCGTGACAGTTTTTCCAGCTTCTTCTCTCTCTTCCAACATGTCACAAAATCATGACAGTTTTTCCAGCTTCTTCTCTCTCTTCTCACATGTTGTGAAATCATGACAGTTCTCACTTCTGCCTAGGTCGTGAAAATGCGACATGTCGTGATATCGTGACATTCTTCCAACTTACTTTCTTTCGAACCTTTCAAGCCGAACCTTCAACAAAACACATTATTTTACATCAAATCAAATTATTTCAAAAGCTCCTTGACATCAATGACAACTTATTTAATTGAGCAACTGCAAAGAACTCAAGGTACCCAAAATTTCCAACAATCTCCCCCTTTGTCATTGATGGCAACCCTTTACTAAAAACACGTCTTAGGAGCTAAAACTGAAACCAACTGTGCTAACAATTGAGAATCTCCTTTTGATGTTTTGCACCCCCGGACTTGAAGCTTTTCTCTTCACATTGAATCTCTCCCCCTTACTCATATCTCTCCCCCTTACTCATATCTCTCCCCCTTTTTCATCAATGGCAAAGGGTCACCTTTGGGGCTCGGGACTAAGAATGAGCCACTTAGCTTAGTCCCTCCACCACCTCCTGATGAGGTGATTAATTCTGGGGTGGGAGTAAAACTCCCATTAGGCACTGATCATCATCAGTGTCTATAATTTCCTTTCTAGGCCTTTTCTTGAACATTTTACCCATATTCCTATTCCTGATCCTGTCACTGTTCCTGTTCCTATTATTATTTTTGTTCTTATCCATGCCTTGATCCTTGGACCTGTTCATACCACTGTTCCTATTCTTGTACCTTGGAAGTTCAGCTCTACACTGTCTAGTTGTGTGGCCTTCATTGTTGCACTTATAACAAGTAACAATGTTATTTCTTTTAGGCATACTTGTTCTTTGAATCCTCCTATTTTGACTAACCCTGTTCCAGTTATTAGCCTTGCAAAAAATTGCCTTATGCCCAAACTGTTTACAAGAGTAGCAATACCCTTGAAAGAAATTACCACCTCTAAAACTATCATTTATCTTCCTTACTTGAGCCATGCAATGTGCAGCCATGTGACCAAACCTGTAACATGCAAAACATATGTCATAAAATTTACCTTTATTCAACCTCTTGGGTCCTGAAAACTTCTTCTTCGCATTCTGATTTTTGTTTTCTGTTTCTGCGCATCGATCAATTAAGGACTCAGGATCTAAAATACTTTCCTCATTAGAACTCTCTTCCTTGTGTGGCTTAACAAAACCAAGGCCTGTTTTATCTATTGTTTTCCTTTGACCTTTGATGAGAGACTTAACCCTTTTGGAGCTATCTTGAAACCTGTACAGCTTATCCTTGTACTCTTTAGTTTCCACTTCCAAAGAAGCCATTTTCTATTCCAAATCATTATACTGAAGAATCTTAGACTCTAACTTGTCCTTGAGTTATTGTGTCTTAGCTATAGAGAAGTCAAGACTTTCTATAAGATCGTCTCTCTCCATACAACATTCATCTAAGTTATCATTGAGTCTATCATTCTTCTTTCTTTCCTTTTTCAAAGCACTAAGAGCATTATTAAGTTCACTTTCAAGATCCTTTATTTTTTTGTTTTCTGAATCCTCAAGGCCTTTTCCAGATTTCTTATCACTAGAGGTGCTACCTTTTTCAAAAACCATACAAGCATCTTCTTGATAGTTTTCTAAATCATCCTTATACATACTGGAAACCAAATCATTATTTGTACAATCATCCTCGAGGTGACCAAAATTTCCACATCTAAGACATTTCATAATAATGAATCTATGTTTCGATTCTTCCTCTTTTTTTGATATGAACAACATCTCATTTTCCTCATCACTTGAAGAGATTTCACTATCACTACTAGAACACTTACTTGCTTTGTCTAGGTAGAAACTCTTCTTGTTATTGTGTGAATACTTCTTTCCTTGATTGTTGTGCTCATCTTTGTTCTTTCTGTAATACCTATGCTTTTTAGAATCCTTGCTCTTAATATCCTGTTTCTCTTCATCACTTTCATTCTTGGAAACAGTACAATCAGTAGCATAATGACAAAAATTTCCACAATTGAAGCAACTTATATTTTTCAT
Source organism: Wollemia nobilis (assembly GCA_028583015.1). Taxonomy (NCBI): domain Eukaryota; kingdom Viridiplantae; phylum Streptophyta; class Pinopsida; order Araucariales; family Araucariaceae; genus Wollemia; species Wollemia nobilis. Next base: position 3,531,270 of record JAQPPZ010016564.1, read on the forward strand.
GCTTTTGTGCTTTCTAGATAACTTGCCTTTCTTGCTGTAATATTCCTCTTCATCACTAGAAGACTCATCACTCTCTTGAAGCTGTTTACCCTTAAATTTCTTGGTAGCCTTGAAAGCTGCCTCTTTCTTGACATCAACCTTCACTTGAGTTCTCAACTCAAATGCTGCAAGTATACTATGAAGCTCATCCTTTTTCATCTTATCCAAATATTTAGCTTCCTCAATAGCAGAAATGTTTTCACTAAATCTATTAGGAAGAGATCTTAAAATCTTATCACAAACATCATTTTCAGCAAGCTCGAGTCCTAAGTCTTTCATGGAGTTAACAACCTCATCCATACGAAGCATATAGTCACTAATATTTTCATCATCATTCATCTTGAGTTATTTGAACATACCTTTGAAATGTCTCAACTTGGCATTTTTGACATTTGCATCACCAGTATGAACCACCCGCAACTGTCTCCACATTTCACTAGCTGTCTTACAGTGAATTACTTTGGTGAGATCTGCTTTCTGTAAATCTTTCAGGATTGCATTCATTGCTTTTGAATTACTATGATGTAGGAGCCTATCTTCTTTAGTATATGGACCATTTACAGGAATAGTGTACCCATCTTCAATCACTTCCCAAATCTCATTCCCAAGTGCCATTAGATGAACCTTCATCCTAGCACTCCAAAGACCAAAATTTGATCCATCAAGAATAGGTGTTGCATTGCCACTTGAATAATCCATTGTGTTATTTACTGGCTTTTCCTTCAAGCTATTAAACTTTTTGAAGGTACTTGCTCTGATACCAATTGAAGAACACAAGCTTATACTAAGAGGGGGGGTGAACAGTATAAGACCACTTTTTACTTTTTTCTTTCAATTCAACTTTCAACTCAAAATTATGCAGTGTATAGAAAATAGTATCAAGCATAAATCAAAGCAATGCAAAAAACACCATCCACAATAGAGACACAAAAATTTATGTGGTTCAACCAAAGTGGGCTACTCCATGGATAAAATTTTTCACTAAAAATTTATCAACCAAATCTAGGAAACCTTTCCTGATTACAATGTTTATGGGTACCAATCCAAAGGAGACACCAATCCCCTAACTCTGCTCTGGCTGGTGATCCTCTAGAAGACCTCTACCTTCGCTACCCTTAGCAAATGGAACTCTATCCACAGAAGACACCTATCTTCCCTACTCTGGCTGGAGACCTCTGTCCTCAACTCTATCACCTCAAAGCTTGGTCCTCAAATTTACACTAAACATAGTCCTTCGGTCTAGCACAAATGTCCTCTATATTTTTCTCTGATCGGAACCAAACATAGTCCTTCAGTCTGGCACAAGTTTGTCCTCTTCCTCTTTCTCTGGTCTGCACCAAACATAGTTCTTTGGTTTGGCACAAGTCTATCCTCAAATCTCTTTATGTTCTATCACAGTCGCACTTGGTCATAACCAAATTTTGCAGTGTGCGCAAAAATAGCACCAATCGATCGAACATCAACTTATGCACCTTTGCGCAATCACAACAACACCGTCTTTGCACACTCTGCTTCTCAATGATCGAACTTCTCCCCCGCACTCTATCTGTGAATATCGCACTTCGAACGCACACTTCGATCGATGCTATTTCTCTTCAAACAGCCCTCCTCTTATACTAAAAATTTCAAGATTAAAACTTTGATCCTAGTCGGCTGCACAACCCTAAACAATGTCAACTGCAAACCCTAATCTTTGTCGACCTAGATTTAACTTTGTCAGCTCAAATTTAACTCTGCAACTCTTCTGTAGCTTTTGCTGTGAAACAACAACATGTCGTGATATCGCAACATCTTTTGCAACTGTACACTATCTTATGGCTTTTGTTGTGATATCACGACACTTTAGCCATTGAAAAATTTGACTAAGCTCTTGTCGCGATATCGTGACACTTCTCACTTTGTCAGCAACAACTTTGCTTTTGTCGTGAAATCGTGACACTTCTGCCTCTGCTGATGTCATCATCACTTTTGTCGTGAAATCATGACATTTCTTGCTTTATCAACCTCTTCTTGGCTTGCACTAGCAAAAATGAAACATGTCACAAAATCACGACGCTTTCGCTGCCTTAAGCTCTTCTCTGCCTTACACCCGCAAAACTGGAACATGTCGTAAAATTGCGATGCTTTCACCTTTGAGCTCTTCCTTCTTAAATTCATCGTGAAATCGCAATGCTTCTTCTGTTGAAGACTTGCTTACTATTTTTGTCATAAAATCATGACACTTTCTCCAACTGAAAGCTGCCATCTCAACCTGTCGTGAAATAATGACACTTTCTCCAACTGAATGCTGCCATCTCAACCTGTCACAAAATCACAACACTTTTTGCATCCATATGACTTATTTGTAGCCTATCATGAAATTGCGATGCTTCTCATTTCAGACTCTTCCCTTTGCTGCATGTCGTAAAATCATGACAGTTCTCACTTCGATATTTTTAGCATGTCACAAAATCACGATAGTCCTCACTTCATCTTTTGCAGCATGTCACGAAATCGTGACACTTTTCGAGATACTTTATCTCTCTTCAAACTTGTCACGAAATCACGACAGTTCACACTATGGACTCTCCCTTCTACATCATGTCATGAAATCATGACACTTTTTCATTCGTACAACCTTCCTTGCATTATGTCGCGAAATCGTGACACTTTCCACCTTGCTTTCTTTCTCTGCCAACATGTCATGAAATCGTGATAGTTTTTTCAGCTTCTTCTCTCTCTTTCAAAATGTCATGAAATCATGAAAGTTTTGCTAGCTTCTTCTATCTCTTCTCACATGTCATGAAATCGCGATAGTTCTCACTTCTGCCTAGGTCACAAAAATGTGACATGTCATGATATCGTGACATTTTTCGAACTTTCTTTCGAACTCGTCAAGCCGAACCTTCAACAAAACACATTATTTTACATCAAATCAAATTCTTTCAAAAGCTCCTTGACATCAATGACAACTTATTTACTTGAGCAATTGCAAAGAACTCAAGGTACCCAAAATTGCCAACATATCAAAAATCCCAATTCTCACAAATCCCCAAATTTAAAATATCAAAATCCAAAAATCAAAGAAATAAAAAGTTCAAAAAGAAAAAATCAAAATCAATGTTAACAATTGTCATCACCACTCCCAAATCCCTTGCTCAAATAAAACAAAATTCAAAATAAATAGTGGTTTTCATCACTACACATGAGAAAGTATTCCAATAAAATTGAAGAAAAGAAGGGAGTCAAAATTAAATCCATGGAACGCTCAGCATTTGGAAAACCATCAGGTGATCCTCATTACAGGTTTGGTGGATAGCCTACTTATCAATGGAGGTAGCCTCTCACATGATAATATATTTGTCACATTAGCTTTTACATGTGTGTAGACCAATGTTTGCATGTGGATGAGCTAGCTTTTGTAACCTAGATTTCCTAGTGGTCTATTCCTACTAAGTACAAAACCAAGGATCGTGACATTCATAGGGTGATCCTCATTCCAAATTTGGTGGATAGCCTATTTTGCAATGATAGTATCTTTATGCATTTCATAGGAATGAACTCACTTGCACACACAGGGATATGAAGTACCTTGGTCATCCTAGAAGATTCATACCTTGTCAAAAAGTCTTGCATAGTTAGTATACAACCTTTGATCAAGTTAGCTAGAGTGTTTGAGTCTCAGGAAAACCTCATCTACATTCTCTAACATATCAGGTCCACCATTCCATTTTTACCACATTGCAATAATACATTTCCACATTCCCATTACACAAAAACAACAAGGAACAAAAAAGAGAGCGTTAATAAGTTTTGTACAGTATATGGTGCTAACATAGTATGTAAAATCATTAGCCATAGTTCATTTTATCACTCAATCAAATATCACATCTCAACTAAACATCAAAAATACAAATTAACAACAAAAAAAAAAAAAAGCAATAAAACAGGTATTACACTTGTAATAAATGAGGTCATTTTGAGTTAGCATTTTACCATCCTCGCATCGACCCCTTCATTGGATGCCTCCGAATACTGACTCATGATGATAGCAAGATGATTTTGACAGCACTTTGCTATGCATAATCACTCTCCTACTCCTCACCTCTCAAACCACAAAACAAAACATGCAATAATGAGCCCAAAACTGGTTTTTGGAGTTTATATAGGCCTACAACAGTCCTATTCATCCTAGGGTGGGATGAACACACTTTTGGTCATTTTTTATACCTTGGTACGAATACCATATTTGTATTCATTCCACCCTGGGACGAATACAAGCTTCATAGGCCAAAACAACTTCAAAATGCACCAAAAGGGTCCAAAAACCCCCAAAAATAGCTCTATTTTGGTCCAAAATTTTGTCTTAGTCCAGAGGAAAATAATAACACTCCTGGATGCCTAGAAATAACCTTACTTCAATCCCTAAGAATGCCACTATGGCCGGACCACCCCATGGGAACGAGTTTTTTTCATTCTTTTCCTCTAGGAAGCAGCAAAGAAAAGGGTTCCAAACCCACCAAAAATAAGTCAAATCTAATGGAATTCATTTAGGGTCAATATGGAACACAAATTTCTCTTGGATGCATGGAAAAGTTACTACTTTACTCCCTAATAAGGCCATTGTGGCCGGACCGCCCCATGGGACTGACATTTTCAACTTCGTGCTTCCAAGAAACCTCCATAGCGTCATTCAAATCCAGTCAAAAATTGTGCCATTATTCAATGAGTACCACTGAAGGCAACCCTAACAAAATTCATCTGGGTCAAGTGACTTGTCACTTTTCTCATGAGTCATTCCCTCATTGACTCGTCACTTGAGGGGGTAGTCATACTCAAGTCAAACCAACAAGCACACACTCAATCATGCAATTTGTGTTTGTTCAACGAATCTTTGACAAAGAAAATTAGGCTCCTGCTTGGGGCAGCAAACAAGCATAAAGTATTAAGTTAAAATGCTCAGAATTTTTGGCATCATGGAACTGTAGGCCTTACCTCTCCATGATAGACAAGAACGCATGATATTTCTAGGATTGGGGCATCTAAAGTTGGTTAGGCTATTGAGTAACCCTCATAATTGAATATTTTAGTCATATATTTTTGCTCGGTGTTGTGCTACACATAAAACATCCCAAAAAGGGGCATCTGTAGACACTAAAATCTGGTCAATCTGATTGTGCTACCATAAATAGTGGCTTCACGACACACCAGAGCCCCTAGGGCAGCCCTCAGGAGGCATACAATGGTTCTAACCACTTGGCATAGGGTTTTGAAAGGTTCTAGGCCACTTTTGGCACATTTTGGACACCCTTCTACTATTAGTTCCATCGTAGGATGAATATAGAACCTATTCATCCCACCTTAGGGCAAATAGCAGCATTCGTTCCAGTGTGGAGCGAATAGCAGGTTTGACTGGAAACAAGTCAAATATGGGCAAATGGCAACTACCAACGATTACTTTTCTGGTTCCTAATGACTAAAAATTCAGTGCATGTAGCATCTTAATGCTCCAGCCCATGAGGGAGGCCAAATTGGGAGATTATCTTCTCCCTCTAGCGCATGTCACCCTGATGGCCAAGTGGTGCCCCTTGCCTTGCATGCCCTCGCATGCCTTTTGACCCATGAAGCCTCCTTGGGCTATAAAGTGGATACTTTTTTTACAAAAAATGGGAGGATATTTTGAGGATAAAGCAATGGAGTGCTTCCAAGATTTCATTCCACCCTTTTGCGCCCACTTTTTCCCTCGAAATCTCTTCTTAACGAAGGAGGTTTGCGAGTGAGTTATGAGGAATAATCTATTACAAAACCAAACCAATTAAGTGAATTACCTCGCAAAATTTTATGACAACACATCCCATATGATTTTACACCATTCCCAAGTGGAATTGGGTTCAAAATATAGGCAAATTCTATGGGCATCCCACCCACGAGCGCCCCCCAATCTGTGACAGTCCTATTCATCCCACCCTATTATTAATAGATACTTGTACATTATTTCTTGACTATTTTTAATTATATATTTTACACATGCTTATATGATGCTTCAGTTCAAATTTCATATCATTCTGAGCTATATTTGCTGAGATATTGCATAATTACTGTTTTGCAGGGTCTCTTGCAGGTATCCAACGGTCATCTGATAAAAACCCAAAATGTGATCAATATCATAAATATAATAAAATGGGTTTTCTTAGAATATTTTTTAATATATTATTTCTAATTTTCATGCATTTTTTATATGCGTAGGGTCATAATTCTCCTGCTTTGTGTTTTGTAGGCTAAGAACAGTCATTCAAGTTTTGAAGCCCCATCGGATGCAATTTTGGTGCAATTTCTGGTGATATCTTCCCAAAACATTATTTTTTACATCCCTGTATAATTTTTTGCTATTTGGAGTTTATTTGATATGTTTTCTCACTATTAGCCGTTTTGCTCCTATGGGGATTGCATGCTTTTTATCATACGCACTCGCTATTTGAAAATTCTGGTTTCCTTGTGTGTAGATGCAGGTCATTAAAGTGCATTAGGAGGTAGCCTAAGACATCATAGATCAAATACACAAGTGAAAACAACATTGGCCCGCCCACTTCGATTGTAGGTACGAGGAAAGACATTGGATGTGCACCCGAATTCCTTGAGAGATTTGACCTTTGGGCACCCAAGTTTTAAATATTTGTATCACCCATTTTGAGCCCTCGTAACCTGGAATATTGATTATTTTGTTTAATAAGAGATCTATTTTTTTTCCTTTACTTCTTGTTATTCATCATCTTTCAATTTCACTTGCATGCTTCCATTTGGCACTCATTAGCGACAGGGCATAGATACATGCACTATTTCATTTAAGGCACCATTTTATCCTAATTTATATATATTTCAATTTTCTTAGGACAGTGGAGGAAAAGGTCTTCTAGAGGATCACCAGCCAGAGCAGAGTTAGGAGATTGGTGTCTCCTGTGGATAGAGATCCATGAAATTGATTAAGGGATTGGTGTCTCCTTTGGACAGAGGTCCATAAAAATTTTAATAGGGAAATGATTCCCAAGAGATTGATTGAGAAAATTTTAGTGAAATATTTTCTCCGTGGTGTAGCCCACATTGGGTGAACCACATAATTTGGTGTCTCTATTGTGTGTGGTGATTTGTACATTACTTTGATTAGTTCTATTGATATTTCTATCTATACATTGCATAATATTGATTGGGAAAGAAAAGTAAAAAGTGGTCTTATACTATTAATCGCCCATCTTAGTATAATCTTGTGTTCTACATATTAGTCCAAGTGGCATATTATAATTTATTTATTATATGTAGTGAAGGATAGGTACTGATGATATCCTAGTTTAGTTTCCATCACTATGTGACAAATGGTGCATCTTGGTTGGTATAGTGTAAAACAATTATTTTGTAACTCTTATTTTCTCCTATATAGTCTTATAATTAAACACCCACCATGCCTGGGAGGTAATTGTTCTTTAATGTATATTTTATGTCATAGCTCCATTGGTTCTCTATGTAGCATTTGTTGGGTCAATATTACATTGAGTCCAATAGAGAAAAACTAATTAACATTGGGTGAGTGGCTACATAATCTCTCCACTTTGGCCACTATCTTTCATGGGAGAATCTATGTGGTAATTATGTTGTTATGTAACCATCACTTAATACTTATTTTTTCTACACTTTGATCACATAATCAACACTAGATTTAAAGTCATCAACAAATTTCCACATAGTAAGGTTTACAAAATCAATTTGACTTGAATCTTTGTTATCAATTTTCTTGTAACATTTGAAATTTCTCTCTAAAATACTCAATCATTATATAATAATTTAATTTTCCTCCAAAAATAAAATTGTAGCCTTCTAACATGTTTTCCATTTCTTTTGATGCTACATGTTTCTAGAATTATATGAATTAAAAATTGTTTTACAAGTTTTATTGGTTTTTTTAGAATTCAAGTTTTGTCAACCACTAGAATCATCAACATTTTCATTAATTTTCTTCTTCTTAGGTCCATTTACATGGATAAAAATTAATTGCCTCTTTTAAATAAAATTTTATCTTAATGTTTACATCATGATTGATATAAGAAAATTTAGTAAAGGAATATGCATGTCCTCAAATCTTCAATATTCTTCTCCTTCATCCTCCAAGAAGATTTGCCTATGATAATATCAAATCATATAATTTATCTTATAGGATAATCATTATTATCATTTTTATTTAAAGCTGACTTATGTGGGGATTAAAATGTAAACTCTCCATCAAAAGAAATTATAAAAGTATCCAAACATGTCTTGAAATTTTTTGGACTTGTGTTTTCTTCTTTTCCCTAGCCAAAATTTCATGCTTCTATGATGAGTATGAGTTTGTCCATTTCAGATTGGATCTATCAACGATCATTTCTACAAATATTTTATTAAACTACTTTCCTATGCAATAATTTAACTTTAAATTATTGCCACAACTTCTTCATGATCAAAATCTTCTCCTTTTGCTTTTGTCCACATATAGTTTCAAAACCCTTACCTTCAATTCTTCAATAAGGAGGAGATGCAACAACAAAAAATATATGGATGTTCAAGGCTACATTTCCATGGCTTAGAAGATTCAAAAAATATTTTTTCTACCAAAATTATCCTTGAGTTTGTAATTCCAACAAAGAATTACATATAAAAAATCAAAATCAGATTCAACCATTATTTCCAAATATATTATGAAATTAGTGAGTCTCCTAATGACATTGATCTATAATGAATTGACTTTCATCTATTCTAAGGATAAAACCCAAATATCCCTTGTAGTGATAGGTATATGTTAGGATTTATTAAAACACACACACACACATAAGTGAAACGTGGTACTAGCCTAGAAAATGGATGCTTATTCACATAGGATATTATATTATTAAATATCCTATTCTCTTATTATATGTCAGTGTAACAATATGCTATTTTCTAAGATCCACAAGTAGTCAACCTTATATTATGTGTGGCAATAACATGAGTTACTAACCGCTATACAACACTTGTTTCTTTTGTTTTATTATTTCTTTTGAAGAAAATAAGTATAGGCATGCTTTTATATGAATTTTAAATAATTATTTTTAACAAGATATTTTGTGGCATCTATTGGGAACTACTCCCATAAAAATTGTTATCACTTCAATTAAACCATATCTAGTGATGAGCACCAGAAATGCTCATATTTTGTACATATTTCTTTGATCAATATGTGGTTGTATAATAAGGATTGCATACTTTTATGAATGATTATATAGATATTTGATATAATTATGTGTGTTATCTAATTTGTGTGCTTTTAGTATGTTTTATGGAATTGCAGTTGATTTAGTTAGATTTGGAACGGTCAAGGTCTTTTGATGGACCTGACACTTTATTTCATCGAGGGTCAATGTAGAGAACATAGGCGCCTCCATACAACCGAAAGGCGCCAAGGGAACAAGCGCCTACCTATAGTCGGAAGGCACCAACTGAATGCGAGCGCCTCCCTATAGTCGAAAGGCGCTAAATGAATGCGAGCGCCTCCCTGCAGTCAAAAGGTGCCAACTGAATGCGAGCACCTCCCTGCAGTCGAAAGGTGCCAACTGAATGCGAGTGCCTCCCTATAGTTAGAAGGCACCAACTGAATGCAAGCACCTCCCTGCAATCAAAAGGCACCAACTAAATGCGAGCACCTCCCTGTAGTCGAAAGGTGCCAACTGAATACGAGCACCTCCCTGCAGTTGAAAGGCACCAACCAAAGAAAAGTGCCTCCCCATAGTCAAAAAGTGCCAACAGAAGGCAAGTGCCTCCACACATAAGGAAGATGCTAATAGAAGGCAAGAACCTCCCTATAACCAGAAGGCACCGTGATAAAAAGGTACCTTCCTCATAAGGAAGGCACCACTGATTCTTTGCCCGTTGACCAGATTTGAACGACATGGATGGTAGCGGCTAGTGCAGTTCCAACTCTGCATCATGCAAAGATAAATTTGAGATAGCACCAATGTATCAAAACGTCTTACTGATTCCAAGCAAAGCATGAACCAAAATGAACATGCCACCATCAGAAAAGAATACCAGACATCGATTGCATTCGCCAGACTGTTCTAATTTAGTCTGGGAAGAATCGACTGTTGTAACCACTTCTGTAACAAAATTTCTACGGGTGTGATATATAAACACAGGTAGATTATTCTGAGGAATATATAGAAATAATTAATAAAGATCAATTTAGAGTTACATAAGATAGATTGTAATATGTTGATAAATATATTACAGTTCCAAAAGTTCTAAGCGCATGTTCGATCGGGAAGAAGCTGCTGGAGCCTAGGACCACTCCAAGCCAGTATTACTTCCCCATTTCCTTTTTGTTTATTTATTTTAATTAGTTTATTACTTTCATAAGAATGTTCATTAGTTTGCTAGTTCCAGTATTTGCAGTAGATTTATTTTCATGAATGTGTACATGATTTATTTTTGTAGATTTAATTATGTTCTTCTTACATAATTTATTGAGGAGTGTGGGAATGATTGACAACCATTTCAAGAACACCTCCAAAATGTAGCATTAGCAGATTCACCTCCAATGGTATTGTAGTAACCTAATTTTGACTCTTCGCAAGTTTACGAAGCTCCCTGGGTTGATAATTAAATGCACGGGCATGTGACAAAAATAGGAAACCATTCACCTTGTTTGGCCTGCAACATTTTGGTGCCATTTTTGGGGAAGCATCTTAATTAGATTACTTGCAATACCCTGAAACCTTCCATCTGACCTTGTATGAGTTCTTTGAGAAGAAGAGGACCTGACGGTCGCTTTATAATAACTAATCCATCAGGACCTGAGTTAGCCAAGCATTTTGGATTTGAGTTAGACTCACCCAACCTACCAGTAGTCCATTGGAGTGAGGAATCACACTTTGTGCAAAGTGCCGCCTCATCCCATCAACAAGGGGAAGAACGAATCATCATAAATCCCATGTTTAATAGGACTCCTTTAGAGGAAGCCCTGTTGTGGAAGGCTGTGGAGGATCAGACGATCTCACCAGAAAACCTTAGAGCATTGACTCAAAAAGTTTTAAATGACCAAAAGGCCATAAACGCTGCATTAGAAACCACATTTCCCAAAAAAATGGTAGATAAAGATGAAGTATCATCTGGCTTTAGTTTCCCAATAGAGGAGGGAGTAGGGGATACCAAAATGAAAAACATATCCCCTGCTCACGTTCCATCCTTCAGAGGACACCCGACTGAGGACCCTAACCTATTTTTATTTAAGTTTGATGTTTTGTGCAGGTCCGTGGATTACAAATCAAACACATAGAAGTGGAAATTATTTCCTTCTACATTAGATGATGCAGCTCTATGATGGTTCATCGGTCTGGGAGACAAACATCACCACCTAGGACCAGATGAATAAAATCTTTCTAGAGCAATATCAAGATTTCAGGAGAGCAAGAGACTATAGGGAGGAGGTCCTAAGCATGAAACATAAAGAAGATGAGTCTCTCGAAGAGTATTGGGAGAGATTCAACTTTAATCTTCAACGGTCTCCTCACTCGAAGCTATCTGATAAGTCCCTCAAAAGCATCTTCTTGAGGGGACTTACCAATGAGTCACTGGAGCCTCTCAACATGATCTCTGGAGGTGATGTCTATCAACATGCTATGGACGACATCCGGAAATTATGTCGGAACTACTCGAGAAGGCAAGGCAAAATCACTACCAGGACCATGAAGGTGACTACTTCAGTCACCAAAATAGAAATAGGCAACATGTTGGAGGATTTGAAAAGAGAAATGCTCTCATATCTAGCATTGCAGATGGATACGCTACTGTTAGAAAATAAGAAACAAGAGAATGACGTAGCATTAGCCTATTTTTGCCCAAAATGTAGAGGAAGGCATGCAAAGAATGCATGCCCAGAAAACAAGGTCAGAGTATGTGTAGTTTGTAGGCTGAATCATAAAACTCGATTATGCCCACAACTTCCCAGTAACTAGGAAGTGGCTGAGAGCACGGAGGCCTACTTCATAGGAAATAAGAATAATTGGCCACAGCCCCCCATAAGGAATATACCAATCGAAATGCCATCATATGGGGGAGGGCCATACATGCACCAAGGACCCCCTCAACCACCTAATATGGGGTGGTGGGGGCCATCATCCTAGACGAACGCACCCCTAGTAGCATTCCCGAATCAGCAGCCATGGATGCCATATCCATATCCTGGGCAGTAGTGGAGAGGCCACAATGCATGGAATCAGACTCCATAGAATGTAGTGCCTACTCACACCCAATAGAATTTACTAGCATTGCCAGTAGTGAGACCTACGCAGCTACCAGCACAACTAACAGCAAACCCGAACAACAGAGTAAACCATTTGACATACAATGTAGAAGGTGAGATGTATCATATGTACAATATTCAGCTTAGATCAGGTAGGCAACTAGGAGTAGAGACACCTCCACTGGTAGAAGAGGAGGAAGAAGTAGTAGAGACACCTCCATTGGTAGAAGAGGAGGAAGAAGTAGAGGAGACACCTCTGGTAGAAGAGGGAAAAGCACTTGAGAGAGCGGAGGCTCCATTTCATGTTGGCAATTTTGGGTACTTTGGGTACATTGCCTTTGCTCAAGTGTATAAGTTTTCATTGATGTCAAGAAGCTCTTGAAGGAATTTGATTTGATGTCAAATGATTTTTTTTGATGAAGAATATGACATGACAGTTTCAAAGGTCTTTTGCAAACCCCAAGCTGACAGGTTCGAGAGAAAATCGCTAAGGAGAAAAAGTGTTGTGATATCGCGACATGTCAGGTTTTTGTGACCCAAAGAATAGAAAAGCGCTAAGGAGAAAAAGTATCTCGATATCGTGACATGTCAGGTTTTCACGACCTGAAGAACAAAAAAGAGCTGAGGAGGAAAAGTTCCACGATATCGCAACATGTCACATTTTCACGACTTAAGCAAGAGAGAGAAAGCAAGTTATAAAAGTGTCATGATATCATGACATGTCGCATTTTCATGACTTAAGCAAGAGAGAGAAAGCAAGTTACAAAAGTGTCGCTATTTCACGATAGGTTGCAAAGAAAACGTACGAAAGCTGAAAGCGTCACGATTTTGCGATAGGTTGCAAAGAAAACATACGAAAAGTTGATAGCATCACGATTTCACGACAAGTTACAAGGAAAGCATACAAAAGCTGAAAGCGTCACGATTTTGTGATGGGTTGCAAAGAATGCATATGGATGCAAAAAGTGTCATGATTTTGTGACAGGCAGAAAAGAAAGCAGATGAAAGCAGAAGTGTCATGATTTCGTGACAAAAACTGAAAGCAAGTCTTCTATAGGAGAAGTGTCACGATTTTGTGACAAAAGCAGAGAGGAAGGCTATGAAGACAGAAGTGTCGCGATATCATGACAGAAGTGAAGACAAATTCTGCAGAGGCATAAGTGTCACGATTTTGTGACAAAAGCAGAAAGGAGGTCGACGAAGGGAGAAGTGTCACGATATCATGACAAAAGCAAAGTTGATGCTGACAAAGAAAAAAGTGTCGCGATATCGCGACAAGAGCTTAGTTGAAGTCGACAAAGGCTGAAGTGTTGTGATATCATGACAAAATCCAAAATAAAGTGTACGGTTGCAAAGGTGTCGTGATATCGTGACATGTTGTAGTTTCACGACAAAAGCTATAGAAGAGTTGTAGAGGCAGTTGAAGCCGACAAAGTTAAATGTGAGTCGATGAAGATTAGGGTCTGCAACCAATGAAGTTTAGGGTTGTGCAACCGACTAAGATTAAGGTTTTGATCTTGAAAGTGTTATTATAAAATGCAGGCTATTTTGAAGAGTTAGGTGTGTGGTTAGTCAAAACGTTCGTAGATAGAGCACAAAGTGAGAAATTTGATCACCGAGAGCAGAGTGTGAAATTCGATTGAAGTGTGCAGAGTGAGTGAAGAGTCATGGTGAATTGTTCTAAGTGCCACTGTGATTGCACAAAGAGTGCAAAGGTTGAATTTTGACCAAGTGCGGTTGTGATTACGTAGAGAGAGCAGAGGGCAAAGAGAGCACATAGGGCAAAGATGAACGAGGAGTGTTGTTGTATGAGGACAGATGTGCACTGGTTCTTTGAGAAGAACCTGAGGACAGATTTGACAAGTCTTTGAGAAGGCTTGTGTGCAGAGGATTGATTTGTTCAAGTGTTGGATAGATCTGACAGACAGAGGAAGACTTGTACTAGATTGACTGACTATGTTTGGTATAGGTTGTTGAGCTGCTATGGACGTGATCATAGAAGGCAAATGTCTCTTAGGCTAAGCATTAAGGATAGGAGGTCTTTGGTGGAAAGGAGTTCCATGTGCTGGCAAGAGGTAGAGGCAGTTTATCTTCTAAGGGATCATTTCTAGAGTAGAGGGGAAGGTATCTCCTTTGAGCATAGGCTCATAAATTTTGATTGGGGGAAGGTATATCCTTTGAGACGAGGCTCATAAACATTGTAATTGGGAAGGATTCCCAAAGAACTTTGAGATAACTTTTAAAGAAAAGTTTTATGGATGTAGCCCAGTCATTCTGGGTGAACCACGTTAAAATTGGTGTCACTTTGTGGATGATATTGTGCATTATTTTGATATTGCTTTGGGTATATTGCTTTACTATTTTGAAGTATAAAAGAAAAAGTAAAAAGAGGTCTTATACTGTTCACCCCCCTCTCAGTATAAGCTTGTGTTCTTCAATTGGTATCAGAGCGGGTGCCTTCGAAAAGTTTAACAACTTGAAGGAAAATCTAGTAAAGAACACAATGGATCATTCAAGTAGCAATGCAACACCTATTCTTGATGGGTTAGATTTTGGTCTTTGGAGTGCAAGGATGAAGGTTCATCTAATGGCACTTGGTAATGAGGTATGGGAAGTGATTGAAGATGAGTACACTATTCCTGTACATGGTCCTAATACTAAAGAAGAAAGGCTCCTACATCACAGCAATTCAAAAGCAATGAATGCAATCTTGAAAGGCTTACAGAAAGTAGATCTCACCAAAGTGATTCACTGCAAGACAGCTAGTGAAATGTGGAAACAGTTGAAGGTGGTTCATACAGGTGATACAAATGTCAAAAAGGCCAAGTTAAGACACTTCAAAGGTATGTTTGAACAACTCCAGATGAATGATGATGAAAATATTAGTGACTACATGCTTCGTATGGATGAGGTTGTTAACTCCATGAAAGACTTAGGTCTTGAGCTTGCTGAAAATGATGTTTGTGATAAGATTTTAAGATCTCTTCCTAATAGATTTAGTGAAAAGATTTTTGCTATTGAAGAAGCTAAAGATTTGGATAAGTTGAAAAAGGATGAGCTCCATAGTATACTTGTAGCATTTGAGTTGAGAACTCAAGTGAAGGTTGATGTAAAGAAAGAGGCAGCTTTCAAGGCTACCAAGAAATCCAAGGGTAAAAAACTTCAAGATAGTGATGAGTCTTCCAGTGATGAAGAGACATATTACAGCAAGAAAGGCAAGTTCTCTAGAAAGCACAAAAGCACCAAAAATATAAGATGTTTCAATTGTGGAAAGTTTGGTCATTATGCTACTGAATGTACTTTTCCCAAGAATGAAAGTGATGAAGATAAATAGGATTCTATGAGCAAGATTTTTGAAAAGCACAAGCATCATAGAAAGAAAAAAGATGAGCACAACAATCAAGGAAAGAGGTATTCTCACAAGCACAAGAAGAGTTTCTATCTAGACAAAGCAAGTAATTGTTCTAGTAGTGATAGTGAAAGTTCTTCAAGTGATAATGAAAATGAGATGTTCATATCAGAAAAGGAGGAAGAACCGAAACATAGATTCATTATCATGAAATGTCTTAGATGTGGAAATTTTGGTCACCTTGAGGATGATTGTACAAATAATGATTTGGTTTCTAGTACGTATGACGATGCTTCAAAAAACTATAAGGAAGATGCTTGTATGGTCTTTGAAAAAGGTAGCACCTCTAGTGATAAGAAATCTAAAAAAGGCTTTGATGATTCAGATTGCAAACAAATAAAGGATCTTGAAAGTGAACTTATTAGTGCTCTTAGTGCTTTGAAAAATGAAAGAAAGAAGAATGCTAGACTCAATGATAAGTTAGATGAATGTTGTATGGAGAGAGATGATCTTATAGAAAATCTTGATTTCTCTATAGCTAAGACACAAGAACTCAAGGATGAGTTATAGTCTAAGGTTCTTGAGTATAGTGAGTTAGAACAGAAAATGTCTTCTTTGAAAGAGGAAACTAAAGAGTACAAGGATAAGCTTTACAGGTTTCAAGATAGCTCCAAAAATGTTAAGTCACTCATCAAAGGTCAAAGAAAGACAACAGATAAAACAGGCCTCGATTTTGTTAAGCCACACAAGGAACAAGTTGGAGAGTCTAGTAAGAGACTCCAAAAGGAAGAGAGTTCTGATGAGGAAAGTATTTCAGATCATGAGTCATTGAATGATAGATGCGCAAAAACAGAAAATAGAATTTAGAATGAGAACAAGAAGTTTTCAGGACTCAAGAGGTCAAATAAAGGAAAATTTCAAGGCAGATGTTTTGCGTGTCACGGGTTTGATCACATGGCGTCACATTGCATGGCTCAAGTGAAGAAGGTAAATGACAATTTTATAAGTGATAGTTTCTTTCAATGGTATTGTTACTATTGTCAACAGTTTGGGCACAAGGCAGTCTATTGCAAGGTAAATAATAGGAACAAGTTTGGTCAGAACAGGTTTGGCCAGAACAAGTTTGGTCAAAATAGGTGGACTCAAAGATCAGGTTTACCTCAGAGAAACAACATTGTCAAGTGTTTCAAGTGCAAAAATGAAGGTCACATAATCATATAGTGTAGAGCTAAAATTCCAGAATACAGGAACAGGAACAGTGGCATGATCAAGTCTAAGGATCAAGGCATGAACAAGAACAGGGATGAGAACAAAAACAAGAACAGTGACAAGAACATGAATATGGGCAATGATTTCAAGAGAAGTCCTGGTAAGGAAGTTATAGACGCTGATGATGATCAGTTCCTAATGGGAGTTTTACTCCCACCTTAGAATTAATCACCTCATCAGGAGGTGGGGGAGGGACTAAGCTAAGAGGCTCATTCTTAGTCTCGAGCCCCAAAGGTGACCCTTTGCCATTGATGACAAAGGGGGAGAGCTTCAAGTGAAGAGGAAAGCTTCAAGTCAAGGGGAGCAAAACTTCAAAGGAAGATTCTTAGTTGTGGGCACATTTGGTCAGTTGTTAGCACAGTTGGTTTCAGTTTTGGCTCTTGAGAAGTGTTTTTAGTAAAGGTTTGCCATCAATGACAAAGGGGGAGATTGTTGGCAATTTTGGGTACTTTGGGTACATTGTCTTTGCTCAAGTGTATAAGTTGTCATTGATGTCAAGAAGCTCTTGAAGGAAAATGATTTGATGTCAAATAATTTTTTTTGATGAAGGATACGACATGACAGTTTCAAAGGTCTTTTGCAAACCCCAAGCTGACAGGTTCGAGAGAAAAGTGCTAAGGATAAAAAGTGTTATGATATCACGACATGTCGGGTTTTCATGACCCGAAGAACAAAAAAGTGCTAAGGAGAAAAAGTGTCACGATATCGCGACATGTCAGGTTTTCATGACCCGAAGAACAGAAAAGAGCTAAGGAGGAAAAGTGTCACGATATCACGACATGTCGCATTTTCGTGACTTAAGTAGGAGAGAGAAAGCAAGTTAGAAAAGTTTTGTGATATCGCGACATGTTGCATTTTCACAACTTAAGCAGAAGAGAGAAAGCAAGTTATAAAAGTGTCACAATTTCACGATAGGTTGTAAAGAAAACGTACGAAAGCTGAAAGCGTCACGATTTCATGACAAGTTGCAAAAAAAATGTACAGAAAGTTGATAGCGTTGTGATTTCACGACGAGTTACAAGGAAAGCATACAGAAGCTGAAAGCGTTGTGATTTCACGATAGGTTTTAAAGAATGTGTACGGATGTAGAAAGTGTCATGATTTTGCGACAGGCAAAAAAGAAAGCAGACAGAAGCAGCAGTGTCATGATTTCGTGATAGAAACTAAAAGTAGATCTTCTATAGGATAAGTGTCACGATTTTGCGACAAAAGCAGAGTGGAAGGCTATGAAGACAGAAGTGTTGCAATATCATGACAGAAGTGAAGACAAAGTCTGCAGAGGCATAAGTGTCATGATTTCATGACAAAAGCAGAAAGGAGGTCGACGAAGGGAGAAGTGTCGCGATATCACGACAAAAGCAAAGTTGATGCTGACAAAGACAAAAGTGTCACGATATCGTGATAAGAGCTTAGTTGAAGTCGATAAAGGCTGAAGTTTCATGATATCGTGACAAAAGCAAAAAGAAAATGTACAGTTGCAAAGGTGTCACGATATTGTGACATGTAGTTTCACGGCAAAAGCTATAGAAGAGTTGCAGAGGTAGTTGATGCCGACAAAGTTAAATGTGAGTCGACGAATATTAGGGTTTGTAGCCGACAAAGTTTAGGGTTGTGCAGTCGACTAAGATTAAGGTTTTGATCTTGAAAGTGTTATTATAAAAGGTAGGCTATTTTGAAGAGTTAGGTGTGTGGTTAGTCAAAACGTTCGTAGATAGAGTGCAGAGTGAGAAATTTGATCACCGAGAGCAGAGTGTGAAATTCGATTAAAGTGTTCAGAGTGAGTGAAGATTCATGGTGAATTGTTATAAGTGCCGTTGTGATTGCATAGAGAGTGCAAAGGTTGAATTTCGACCAAGTGTGGCTGTGATTACGTAGAGAGAACAGAGGGTGAAGAGAGCACATAGGGCAAAGATGAACGAGGAGTGCTGCTTTATGAGGACAGAGGTGCACTGGTTCTTTGAGAAGAACCTGAGGATAGATTTGGAAAGCCTTTGAGAAGGCTTGTGTGTAGAGGATTGATTTGTTCAAGTGTTGGACAGATCTGACAGACAGAGGAAGACTTGTACTAGACCGACTAACTGTGTTTGGTACAGGTTCTTTGAGCTGCTGTGGACATGATCATAGAAGGCAGAGGTCTCTTAGGCTAAGCATTAAGGACATGAGGTCTTTGGTGGAAAGAAGTTCCACGTGCTGGCAAGAGGTAGAGGTAGTTGATCTTCTGAAGGATCATTTCCAGAGCAGAGGGGAAGGTATCTCCTTTGAGCAGAGGCTCATAAATTTTGATTGGGGGAAGGTATCTCCTTTGGGCCGAGGCTCATAAACATTGTAATTTGGAAGGATTTCCAAAGAAATTTGAGATAACTTTTAGAGAAAAGTTTTGTGGACATAGCCTGATCATTCTGGGTGAACCACGTTAAAATTGGTGTCACTTTGTGGATGATATTGTGCATTGTTTTGATATTGCTTTGGGTATATTGCTTTACTGTTTTGAAGTATAAAAGAAAAAGTAAAAAGAGATCTTATACTGTTCACCCCCCATCTTAGTATAAGCTTGTGTTCTTCATTTCCTAGCCTACTGCAAGAACAGAGAAAAACAATACAGCCAAAATTTGACATCTTGTCAAGCTTGAAGAATCTCACAGTGACAATCCCATTATTTCAAGCAATTCAAGATGTCCCCATTTACACCAAGGCAATTATAGAAATGTGTCTAAGAAGGCCAGGACGAAAAGCCACCCAGACTATCAAAATCATGGGTAAATTGGAAAATCTAATGATGGGTGGAACATGTCATCCGAAGTATGCAGATCCAGGCAGCTCGGTGCTGACCGTAAAAATTGGAGGACATTCCCTGTCCATCACATTGGTTGACCTCAGGGCAGCCATCAACGTGATGCCTCAAGAGACCATGCAGAGGCTGCAGCTCATGAACCTGAAGCCAACCACGACAGTGCTACAGTTAGCCGATCGATCAACCATGTTGCCAGAAGGGATGCTGGAAGACGTGATCGTAATAGTTAGTGCATGGGAATACCCAGCCGCCTTTTTAGTGTTGCAAACCAAAACTAGGCTGGGTGGTTACCCGCTCATTTTGGGGAGGCCATGGCTGGCAATAGATGACACTTACTTCAGCTATCGGGATGGGCTAATGACCATCTCCAATAGGCAAAATGTCAAAAGGCTAACCATTTCACCTCCAGCTCAGTCTATCGACTCGATAGAAGAACCGAGGATCATCGAGCATGGAACTTCGAAGTTGTCCATAATCTAGCCGGTGATGACATTAGAGGAGGTGGAAGAAGAGGATGAGGATGGTGCTATCATGGAGTTTCTCCATGGATAATCATCCACCCCCACACCTGGATCGCCATTGAATGGTGCCCAAGATCAGCACATCAGGAAAATACACGTTGGGCCGGGGAAGATATTAAACATCAACAACAGGTTGATGCCCACATAGCTAGAAATTTTGGAAGAGCTTCTGGTAAAGCACCAGCAGGCATTTGCATGGGACTACGCAGATATGCATGACATCAACCCAAAAATATGTACCCATCAAATTTATTTATATGACTAGGCAACTCCTAGCCAGTAGCCATGGAGAAGGATGAACCTGGCAATGAAAGAAATTATTAGATAAGAACTGCACAAACTTTTGGCTATCGAATTCATATATCCAATTTTTGATAGTGGATGGGTATCACCATTAGTGGTGTTCCCTAAAAATAATGGGAAATGGCAGATCTGCATGGACTATCGGGCATTGAACAAGGCGACTAAGAAAGACCACTTCCCGCTCCCATTCATCGATCAGGTCTTGGACACACTCTTAGGAAGAAAATACTTCTTTCTGGATGGTTTCAGTGGTTACAACCAGATCCAGATAGGGGAAGAAGATCAAGATAAAACAACGTTCACCTGTCCATGGGGAACGTTTGCCTATAGGGTATTGCCTTTTGGACTGTGCAACACATCAGCCACCTTTCAAATGGCGGTGCTTAGCATATTCTTTGATATGATAGGAGACGGGGTGGAAGTATACATGGACGACTTCATCGCCTATGGAGAAACCTTCGAGGAGGCAATGACAAATTTGGAAAGAGTGCTCGACAGGAGCAAGGAAAATTATTTGTCCCTAAGTAATAAAAAATGTTTTATGATGATGCAGGAAGGCATCGTGTTGGGAAACCACCTCTCTGTGAAAGGAATAAAAGTAGACAAGAGAAATATCAAGGTCATCAGAGACCTACCCAACCCTAGAATGCAGAAGGAGGTAAGAAGTTTCCTTGGATCAGCTGGGTACTACCGGCGATTTATCATCAAATTTAGTAAGATTGCCAAACCACTACAAACCCTACTTTCTAAGGATGTAGAGTTCAATTGGATGGGAAATTGTGAAGAAGCATTCCAATTACTGAAAGAAAATTTGATATTTTCATCGGTCTTGAGAAGACCGAATTGGGCCATATCGTTCCATATTTACTGCGATGCATCTAACGGTGCGATCAGAGTAGTACTCGGATAGAAATATGGTGAAGAATCTTACACCATCTATTATGTCAGTAAAAACTTGGCAGAAGCAGAGCTCAACTATACGGTGACAGAAAAAGAATTCCTCATAGTTGTCTATGCAATAAACAAATTCCACCACTATATAACGAGATACAAGGTCTTCGTCCATACGGACCACGTGGCTATCAGGTATCTGATGAGCAAGCCAGTCATTGGTGGCAGAATTATCAGATGGCTATTGCTATTGCAGGAATTTGACATCACTATAGTCGATAAATTGGGCAAGGACAATGCCGTGGTAGATTTTCTATCTAGATTGATACCAGGAGATCATCAAGTAGTGGAAGATCAATTTTTGAATGAACATCTGTTCACTATTAGTGGACAAACTCCATGGTATGCAGACATAGCCAATTACTTGGCCATTGGAAGGACCTCACCTGCTCTCTCCTACCAAGAAAAGCAAGCGGTCATAGAGAAGAGCGCATCATTCCTTTGGATGGATGGTCTCCTATTCAAAATAGGATGGGACCAAATTATAATAAGATGCATAGCAAAACAAGAGGTTTCAGAAGTGCTCAAGGCATGTCACGATGAGCCATGCAGAGGACACTTTGCAGGGAAACAAACTGCCTACAAAATCCTGTAGGCTGGGTATTTTTGGCCCACTTTGTTCAAGGACGCGGTGGTGTATGCCAACAAGTGTGACAAGTGCCAGAGGATGGGTAGACCAACCCACCAAGATGAAATGCCCCTGTAGCCCCAGGTACACTTGGAACCTTTTGATAAATGGGGCATGGACTTCGTGGGACCATTTAATCCACCTTCTATGGGGAGGAGGTTTATTCTGGTCTGCATGGATTATGTCACCAAATGGGTGGAAGTGCAGGCATTAAGGGACTGAAAGGAAATAATTATTGTTGATTTCTTATTTTCCCATATATTCACGCGATTTGGGGTTCCTCAGGAGATAAAAATAGACCAAGGACCCCAATTCACCTCCAAATTGATTGAGGAGCTGATGGAGCAGTATAGAGTTTGGCACAATAAAACCACGCCCTACCATCCGTAGGTGAACGAGCAAGTAGAAGTGACAAACAGGGAGATAGAGAACATCCTGACCAAAACCGTGCAACAACACAAGAAATATTGGGCCACACGATTACCGGAGAGTTTGGGCATACAACACCACATGGAAATCCACCACAGGATTCACACCTTTCCAACTGGTCTATGGAAAAAATGTGATGATGCCCATCGAATTCAAAATTAAGACTCTAAGGACAGCTTTAGAATTAAATTTGAACTTGGATGAAGCTCAAAAATAGAGGATTCGCCAGCTAGATCAACTGGACGAAATTTGACTGGATGCTTTGCAGAGGACAGATATTATATAGAAGCAGAGAAAGAAGTGGCATGATAACCACATCAAGCTAAAGCAGTTCCAGGTAGGGGAATGGGTACTGTTATATGATTCTCAGTTCTAGGAAAGGAAGGGCAAACTTATGTAGAGGTGGATGGGGTCGTATGAGGTGGCAGAGCTCATTAGGAATGGGGCGGTGCAC
Organism: Wollemia nobilis; assembly: GCA_028583015.1. NCBI lineage: Eukaryota > Viridiplantae > Streptophyta > Pinopsida > Araucariales > Araucariaceae > Wollemia > Wollemia nobilis. The sequence goes on from JAQPPZ010016564.1 coordinate 3,554,281, forward strand.
GTTAAGACAATTGACGGCAGCAACACCATGTTCACAGTCAATGGCCATCGACTATGCCCCTATAATACGTCTGAAACGTTACAAGTTGAATCCAGAATAGGCATGGGGGAGACCCCATCTTACTAGATCTAGACCGAACTCTCACAGGTAAAATAATGGGCACGAAAGTGCTCACCAAAAATTTTTAGTTAATATATATTTTTTTGTAATGTGTTTTTTTGTAGGGATGATGCCCGCATGCAAGCTGTAGGCATCCTAATCCAGGTCCTAACAGGCACGAAACACATCTAACTACCTTTATTCTCATTTCTTTTTTTTGGTTGCTTTTTGCAGGTGGAGGACTTGACAGCACGAGGGATAGGTATCTGGGAAACCAGGCCTGATTCGGCTCAACATTTTGACACCGGCTCGTAGGTAGAATCTGGGCAGCATGAAGCAAAAAAACTGGGAAGGCTTGATCACCCTTTTCCAGTTAGGTGCCAATTCTAGAAGAATGTGCCTTACTGCATCTAGAAGGTGCCAAGCCTAGAAGAAGGTGCCTTACTACATCTGAAAGGTGCCCATATAGAAGAAGGTGCCTTACCCTTTTCCAGAAGGTGCCAAGCCCAAAAGAAGGCACCTTACTACATCTGAAAGGCATCCATCCAGAAGAAGGTGCCTTACCCTTTTCCAGAAGGTGCCAAGCCTAGAAAAAGGTGCCTTACTACATCCGAAAGGTGCCCATCCAAAATAATGCGCCTTACTGCATCCAGAAGGTGCCAAGACCAAAAGAAGGTGCCTTACTCTTTTTTCAGAAGGTGCCTTACCATTTTCTAGAAGGCGCCTTACTACGTCCGAAAGGCACCCATCCAGAAGAAGGCACATTGCTGCATCCAAAAGGTGGTGCCTTCCATTCAATATATATATATATATATATATATATATATAAATATGCGCCTTTCGTGGCAGGAAGGCACCAATGAAAAAAAAACAAAAAAAAGAAAGCCAAGATGCCTTCCAACATCAGGAAGGTGCATTCATCCAGCTAAGACGCCTTCTAACATCAAGAAGGTGCATTCATCCAGCCAAGACGCCTTCCAACATCAGGAAGGCGCATTCATCCAGACAAATGCCTTCCAACGTCAGGAAGGTGTGAACCAGAAGGAGGCACCTCCCACATTGGGAAGATGCTTGCAGACAAAAGCGCCTTCCATCACCAGACGATAGCCAATCAGAGGCACCTTCTAGCACCAGAAGGTGCATTCATTCAAGAAGACCACCGATGATGTTGGAAATGTGCTACAAGGGCACCATCCACATGGGGAAGGTACCAAAGAATGCCTCCCACGTGCAACATTTACATCTATTGGATGCCTCGAGTGGAACGAAGCATCGCACGAATAAGTAGCATCAAATGACCATACCCCTCCCTTGTGTCACAAATCAGCAAATCAATAGCTACCACAATGACTGGAACGTCGAATCAGGTACGTGCATATTAAATAAAATCATTTATATAATTATTTATAAATACGTAGTACCAAAAAAGATATCGTCGTCATAGAGATCGTATCCCCCCATAGCTGAAATCGCATGCCAATGATAGGGCGTCTTCCATAACTGCTAGGGTTAGGTGTCTTTTCTATAAGAAGGCACATTCCTAAAGAAGGAAGGACAAAAAAAAAATACAGCAGCAGAAGGCGCCATGGGAGGAAGGTCCAAGAACCATGTGGTAAAGAAGAACGAACCCAGTGATACTGATGGGATCAGAGGGGCAGTGAAGACCCAATTTGAAACTGAGGGGTGGCTCAAATATTGTACCCTGGTTAGTCAGGGCCAGGACGTGGAGGCAGCTAGAGAATTCGTTGCCTCTTTGAGGGGCGATGCAGCCCAAGTACGAGGGATGGAAATTCCAGTCACCCTTGAGTTCATCTCATAGGCAACTGGATTGCCTCTCATGGGGGAATGTATATACAAGGGCGGAGTGTTAAAACTATACATCGAAATATTGCTGTCAGGAGAAAGTGTGCATATAGACAAGGAGGGGTTACTCAAAAAAAGTCTCCCTATGAATCTGTGAAAGATGTTCGAGCAGATTGCTCGATTATTCACATGCACAGGGAAGTATACCCATCTACACATTAATCATGTGCACTTCCTTAATCACCTAGTGCATGGGAGGAAATTAAATATACCTTTCTACCTAGCAAATGCTCTGAAAGATGAAGTGACTTGGTACCAGAAAGGGGCATCGTCTGCCTTAGCCCACCATGGGCTGATATCAGCATTGGTTCACCATGCAAAAGCACAAGGACAGAACCCCGATGCAGAGGGAGATGACGGCCAAATAGAGCAACACAATGTGGTTGCCAAACTAGGGCAAGATGAAGCATCCCTTGTAGAAGAGGTAACAAACATTGGGCAATTGGCATTGCCCTATTTTATAGAAGGAACAGAGCAGTCATCGGTTCTTGAAGACATAGAGGACATAGGACATTCCCCAATGCTCGAGTATGAGGAGGAAAGAGCGCCGCTCGCTAGTGGTGAGGACAAACCAATCCCCAGGAGGAAACATTTGCGATGACTCCTCTTGATAGAGGAAGGACAGAGTGACCCAGAGATAGACGTTGCTGCCCAAACCATCTAGGAATTAATGAACCAGAGCCCACGCAATGAAGGAACTTTTGGGAGTAATGACCAGATCAATGTGGACTTGGAGGAGGCGCTCGAATGGCAAACTGATTGCTGGATGGCACAACAAATTTTGAAAGATTGCCAGAACCACCATAAAAGGGAATTGGAGGAAAGGGATAGATGAATCACTCAGCTCGAGTAGTTGGTTCGATAGTTGTAGGAGGAAAATCAAATGCTTTAGGACAGAGGAACAACTAGACAGGAGGCGTCCACTCAAACTGATTGGGTAGAAGAAGTTTCGATGAAATCTCCCACATCCGTCGAACGAGTATTCTCTTCAGGGGAGATTTGATCGGATGCCCGACAGAGTAGCTCGGAGGCAAGGGAGGATTCCTCTATTTTTAGGGGTGAAAAGGAAAGAAGTCCTACGATGCCCCCTGTCATTGTCCTGAGTGACACAGAACAGGATGAAGGTCTTCAGCAATAGATAGGACCAAAGGATAAGGAGGACCTCCCCAGGCCTGAAGAAGGAGAAGAGCCTAAGGGGTCAACACCAGGTAGACAGGAGAACGAAGGATCACCCCCAGAGATAGCAGCACAGCAGATCCTTCGGAGTAAAGAGAATTCCCCAAAGGAGAAAGAAGACACCCTTGTCCAAGCCACCACATTTTCTGCAGAGGCCAAGGCAAAGAAGCCCAGGACAGCTCAACAGAAGGAAAAAGTGAAATTCACCGAGTCAGAGGAGGATGAATGGAACATGCATCCATTTGTCAAAAGGCAAAAATATTTTGAGTAGCTGCGCAACAAAATGAAAGCAGCCAAAGAGGCCAAGAAGGCATCCTCGAGGGTAAAAGGAGATTCTAGCATCTGTGTCAATCTGGAAAAATACAGCCAATTTTGGGACATCTATGGTTCATCCCGAGGGTGGCCTTCCATGATGAGGAGGTACTTGGAATGGTGGGAAGTATATGACCCACAATTGGAGGCTACTGCGATTGCAAAGGAGAATGCAGGGCTTACCTCTAAAGCGACCAGATTATACAAGGCCCAAGTAGTGCCTTCCAGAGGGGATAACTTGGATATCCATTTGGCAGTGGTCAGACCTCCAGACACTGACCTCTGGCAAGCTGCTGAAGCTGCATTTCAATCGATAGGAACAACGCTGGATAGACCACCACCAGTAGCGATCGGAACAAGAAGGGGAAAATTGACAACTGTAGTTTCCCATAGGCAAAGGTGAACCACACCTTCAAATGCCGACATGAAAAGACAAACTCGGGCTGCAGGGGCAGCTAAATCCTCCAAGAGATGGCGACGATGAAAAGTTAGAGGGCTACCTACAGTTTGGATGCCATGAGGGCGTGGCATATGTTAGGCATGGGGGGATGATGAGCACCAGAAATGCTCATATTTTGTACATATTTCTTTGATCAATATGTGGTCGTATAATAAGGATTGCATACTTTTATGAATGATTATATAGATATTTGATATAATTATGTGTGTTATCTAATTTGTGTGCTTTTAGTATGTTTTGTGGAATTGCAGTTGATTTAGTTAGATTTGGAACGGTCAAGGTCTTTTGATGGACCTGGCACTTTATTTCATCGGGGGTCAATGTAGAGAACATAGGCACCTCCCTACAACCGGAAGGCACCAAGGGAACAAGCGCCTCCCTGTAGTCGAAAGGCACCAACTAAATGCAAGTGCCTCCCCTACAATCAGAAGGTGCCAACTGAATACGATCGCCTCCATGTAGTCAGAAGTCTCCAAGTGAATGTGAGCACCTCCCTATAGTCGAAAGGCACCAACTGAATGCGAGCGCCTCCCTGTAGTCGGAAGGCGCCAACTGAATGCGAGCACCTCCCTGTAGTCGGAAGGCGCCAACTGAATGCGAGCGCCTCCCTGCAATCGGAAGGCGCCAACCAAAGACAAGCGCCTCCCCACAGTCAGAAGGAACCAACAGAAGGCAAGCGCCTCCCCACATAAGGAAGGTTCTAATAGAAGGCAAGCACCTCCCTACAACTAGAAGGCACCATGATAACAAGGTACCTTCCTCATAAGGAAGGTGCCACTGATTCTTTGCCTGTTGACCAGATTTGAATGACATGGACGGTAGTGGCTGGTGCAGTTCCAGCTCTACGTCATGCAGAGCTAAATTGGAGATAGCACCAATGTATCAAAATGTCTTATTGATGCTAGGCAAAGCATGAACCGAAACGAACACGCCGCTATCAGAATAGAATGCCAAACGTTGATTGCATTCGCTAGACTGTTCTAATTTAGTCTGGGAAGAATCGACTATTGTAACCACTTTTGTAATAGAAGTTCTGTGGGTGTGTTATATAAACACATGCAGATCGTTTTGAGGAATATATAGAAATAATTAATAAAGATCAATTTAGAGTTACAGAAGATAGATTGTAATACGTTGATAAAAAAATTACAGTTCCAGAAGTTCTAAGCGTGTGTTCGATCGAGAAGAAGCTGCTGGAGCCTGGGCCCACTCCAAACCAGTATTTCTTCCCCATTTCCTTTTTGTTTATTTATTTTAATTAGTTTATTGCTTTCATAAGAATGTTCATTAGTTTGCTAGCTCCAATATTTGCAGTAGATTTATTTTCAGGAATGTGTACATGATTTATTTTTGTAGATTTAATTATGTTCTTCTTACGTAATTTATTGAGGAGTGCGGGAATGATTGACAACCATTTCAAGAACACCCCCCAAATGTAGGATTAGCAGATTCACCTCCAGTGGTATTGTAGTAATCTAATTCTGACTCTTCGCAAGTTTACGAAGCTCCTTGGGTTGATAATTAAATGCACGGGCATGTGACAAAAATAGGAAACCATTCACCTTGTTTGGCCCACAACATCTAGCTTACCCTTTTATCAAAGATAATATTCATTTCATTTTCTATCAAATATATTCTTTATCATCTTCAAACTATTATATTTTTAAAATTATATCCTTGTAATAATCTTCAATAAAAAATAAAATGTTACTTTGCTAGTTGTCTTCTAAAATTTGATCTTCACCAATATGAAGATCAACACCACTATTGGCTAACTTATCTACTATCCAATTTCCTTCTCTATCGATATGCTCACATTTTTAAGATATTTCCTCTAATAATAGTTGATGAAAATAAACAATAATGTTATTTTCTATCCAATCCCCACATTCATTTTTATTGATAACATTAATTGTGAATCCACCACATTTGAAATATATTTCCATAATTTTTCAATTGCAATTTTTATCCTTGTAAGAAATTCCCTAGCCTCTATATAGTTGATAAACGATGATCTATATGATTTGAAGTGAGTGAAGAGAATTTTTCAATTATTATTTAAAACAAGACCACCTCTAGCTTTTCTTGAATTTCCTTTGGAAGCAATGTTAAAATTAATTTTGATAACCCCAATTTCTAGGCATTTATATTTTACCATAGATTGAATTAAATCCTTTGTGTTAATGCCATTTTTACATATTATCCTTTCACATATATTCAAATATTATAATAAATAGGCTAGAACATTTTTTCCTCCAGTTAAGAGGTCCTATGATGAGCACCATGGCTATAAACATTCTATAAGAGAGGCAGTAATATCATTCCAAAATTGGGCATGATTTTGATATTTGCTTTAAAAAATTTGATTATTCCTTTCAAGCCATAACTTCCAGAAAATAATGTCATAACCAATCCTCCATAGAATACCAAATTCTTTAGTTTTAAAATAATTAATCGAGCATTTCATCAACTATTTTAGTATTAATTGGAGATTCCCAATATATTCTTATATTTTTGAAAAAGCATCCCCAGATGATGTAAGCAAAGGAACAATAAATACGTAAATGGTATGATGTTTCTATATCATTCTCATACAAGGCACCCCTAAAAGTTCCATCATATCCTCTTCTTTGTAGACTCATTTCTATAAAAATCTATCGTTGGACTATAACCAAAGGAATGTTGAGTCCTGAGGGAGGGCCTATTGTGATCAAATGTTTTTCCAAGAAAAAAATTTAGAAGTAGAAAAACTTGTTTGATCTAAATTCTCATATCTCAACTTGACTTAGTATCCACCATATTTTTATAGATTTCAAACAACTCATCCTTTGTGTAAAGACTAAAACAGAACTCTTCAAGCATATTTTGAGGCCCATTTACTATTTTCTTAACATCCTCTCATTCAACCAGGTTATTGATATAAATACACATAATTTTACAATTCTACAAGACTATCCTCTAATATTTTTTTCTTTGCAAACCCCATAATACATACAATGAAGAAACCTAAATATTTGCTTACATCCTTTCCAAAGAAAATATTTTAAAACTTTATAAAGTTTGGATGCTATACCTACTAGTAATCTTGAAAGGAACAACATAAAATAAGGATGGATTGCAATGTAACGTTTATAAGTCATAGCCTTCTAGCATTCATTAAGAACTTACCTTTCTACCTTCTAAACATGATGTCATCCTATCCAAAATTGAGTCTTAAGGATTATTTTTATTTCCTTTTTGAGATAAAGGAATGTCTAAATATGTTGATGGAAGTTATCTAAATTTAAACCCTAAAATTCCCATAATAATATGTTGTAAATCTAAGGAAGGATCATTGATTTTTTTTAGATTTTGTTGTATTACTCAATTTTCCAATAGCCTTATCCTAACATTATAATAATGATTTTAACTTTCTAACCTCATTAAATCAATCATAACCCAAAATAAAAATATCATAAACAAATTAGAGATGAGATTCAAAGGGATGATTTGTTGCAACCTCAATACATTTGATTTTTCTTTTGATTTATCTTTGAAAACACTCCTAATGCATCTACAAGAATAATAAATAGAAAATAAGATAATTGGTCACCTTGGCATAGTCCACAAAGAGATGAATCAAACTATCCAGCAGGGGATCATTGATTAAAATATGATATTTTATATTGTTATAACAACATCTAATCCATTCACATCAACCTTGATCAAAACTAAATTTTTTGAGAATCTCTCTAGAAGACTCTAGAGAACATATACTTTGTTAATATGTGATTTCATAAGTATACCTAAATTTTTCATGGAATGAAGAGAATATATGGCCTCCTTGATAATTATTATACCATAAAGAATTTTTTTACCACAAAAAAAACCACCTAGTTCCTCTAAGATAATATAATCTGGAAAGCTTTTTAACCTATTTGCCATAATTTTTGACATTTATTGGACAAAATTTATTAAAGATAATTTATCTTACCTTTCTTAGGAACCAATGTAACAAATATGAAATTGATCTCACTTATTATAGTGTTATTTTATTGGTCCTCTTAAACTATATCCAATGTATAACTTATCAATAAATCCCAAACAAAATGAAAGAAAATTGTAGAAAATCTGTCAGGGTCAGCTATTTGGTTATGATTGAAAGAGAAAACTACCTCATGTAGCTCCTTCATAGATATCTCCTTCATCAAGATTGTATTTTATCCCTTTATGATAATTGATGGAATATTTTGCAAAATCTTACCTTGATCCTCCTTGTCTACTGAAGCATATTATAGACTATCTCTTAAATAATTAATTGCTTCATTCCTTATATCTTCTTCTTACATTTGGAGTTCAAATATTTTCTATGTGATAAAATTTTATTTTAATTTTTGTTGTGGTATGAAAATAAAAATTAGTATTTCTATCTTCTTCCTTGATTCGCCTCTAATTGGATTTTTGTAATAAATATGAATCCTCCTTTTTCAATACATTATGATAATAAAAATGTAACTATTTTTCTACACATAAGAATTGTAAATTTTTCTACTATCACTTGTAAAATTTTTAGCTTAGATTCAATTTCCTCCTTTTCTTTAAATATATTATCAAAATTTTTGGCACCAAATCTTCATTTTTTTAGGATTAAATAAAAAACACGAGCAATAATTAAATGTAAAAATAAAACATAGAAGAATAATGCAATACACAAGAGACACAGATTTAATGGGGTTCACCAAATATGGGCTACATCCACGAAGAAAATAACCAGGACTTTTATCCTGTCTAGAAAACACTTCTTTACATAGCCATGCACCGAACATTACAATCAACCACCATACAAAATCCTCTTATAAAACTGCATTGCAATTTTAGGGTAAAAAACCTGCCTAAAATATACCATCCAATCTGTGACCTAATAACAAATGGTCCAGATTTACATAGAGAAAAAATCATCTATTTTTAGCTTTAGGGGTGCCCCCCTAGACCCCCCATGATATTTCATCTTTATCCCACCATAATATAACCATGTAGAAGAAATCAAGTTCTTGGATCAACATAGATTGAAAGTGAAATGATTTGGATGACCATTATTTAGTAAAACACAACTCAAGAGAATGGGTTTATGATTTGATATTATTTGCAATAAAATATTCAAAGCGATTTTATACTCAATTTGCAACAATGCATTGGATAACAAATATTTCTACTACATGAGTTTTCCCAATATATTTATTATCCCATGTATATTAAAAACATGAAGAAATAACATCCCAAAGGCCTTTTGAATTGGTAAATCAAACAAATTCGTGCATTGATTTAGAGAATCCAAGAGTATCATCCTTCTTTTATGGAGATAGAAATATTTTGAGGTGCCCTTAAGAAATGATACATCACAATTCATCATAATTATTATATTTGATAAAAATATGCTAATTTCCTTCATAGGGTTATGCATATCGGCTAATCATTGTTAATTAATGACTATTTGGATTTTTAAAATTTAAAAATGGCTAATATTAGGGACCCTTGACCGGGTCCCATTAGCCTAAAATTTTTGTGTAAAATTTTATTTGGGTCAATTTGCCCCAATTTTATAATAATTTGACCATTTTAAGTTTATATTTCCAACATTGCCCCTGATAAAAGAGGATCTTCTACATGAGTGTAGACACCAAAACAACACCAATCCGATTATGTGACTGCAAACACTGATCGCGTTGACACACACAGCCCCTAGGGCAGCCCCCAGAGGTTAAACAGTGGTCCTAACCACTCTCACAATAGTTTTGGAAGGTCAGAGGTCAATTTGGCACCTTTCAGGCACTCTGCTCCCTATTCGTTCCACCCAGGGACGATTACAAATTGGTATTCATCCCACCTTGGGACGATTAGCAGTATTCGCTCCAGGGTGGGGCGAATAGCAGGTTTGATGGGCAAAAGGTCAAATCTTGACAAATGGCAGCTCAGATCCGCCACTTAACTCTTCCTTCATTGCATGGGAGTGCGAGTGAGCATTTTTGAGCTCAAAGAGGTAGTCACAGGGGCAGTCATGGAGTCCTTAATCAGGGAGGAATCTTCTCCCTCCTGGGAAGGCATGATTGCCAAGTGGCGCCTCTGCATGCTCATACACAGAGACCGTCAGGTCTATAAAATGGTGAGTCTTCTCACCCCAAAAAAGATACAGAGAAGGAGCATTTTGAGCAACGAAGTGCTACCAATTTACATCCTCACTTTTGATTGTGCCTTTCACATCCTTGATCTCTCTTTTGGAAGGGAGGTTAGTGGGTGATTATTGGAAGCGCAATCCGGACCCAAAACCTGACATTTGGCCACAGTATCCCACCCAAATTTGTCGACAATACCCCACAAGAGGTTTTGGACCCATCCCAAGTGGATTGGTGCCAAAACTAGGCCCCAAACGGTGGGCGTCCTGCCCCCGGGTGCCCCCCGCACTATTGCAGTCCTAATCGCCCCACCCCGGAGCGATTAGAAATCTGTAGCAGATTTCATTTCTATTATTTTTGCATTTGATTCTAGGTTGTTCAGATAGGCTTGCATTCAAATTTCATGTGATTCTGAGCAGTTTTGATCATGTTTTTGTTATTTCTCGCTTTCACTAACATGCAGGTAGCATCATCAGATTCTGGGTGATAGAGGCCGAATTGGCAAAATATGACCTTTTGGGTCTTTCCAAAATACCCCGTTTTACCTAACCCCCAACTTTGTAGGTGATTTGGAGCTTCCCGGATGGGACATTTAGGAGGGTGCTTTTTGACATTTTGTTGTAGGTCTAATCGTCCCACCCCGGAGCGATTAGAAATCCGTGGTGAATTTCCTGACTGTTCCTTTTGCAGTGCCTTCCTAGTGATGTTCTCATGCCTCTGTCAAATTTTTAGCTTATTTTGATCTATTTTAGTTATCATTTTATTTATTTTATGCATGCACTAATCGTAGGCTTTGGGGATCGCATGTTTCATTTCATCCGCAGGTGCTACTGACTATTTTTTGTTTCCCTGAATGTAGGATCTCGACATTAGAGGAGCAGCAAGGAGTCAAGACTCATTCACTCAAGCGACGGTGACATTTGGCCCACCCATTTTACATGTGGGCACGCGAAAGGAGTACCATCCATTGATGTGACAAGACCATATTTAACGCTCCTAGCCCCTGAAAATGGAGGAGACGTATTATAATCCAATGTTAAAGCAAATTAATAAAAAGGGCTGTATTCCACATTTGCTTTCTATCTTGTTTCAATTCGTTTGCTTTTCCTTCCTTTCATGCATTTTCAGTTCGTAGGACTTAGCGTTACGTTTTGTTTTGCATGCATCGCATCTTGGCATTTCCTTTTTGCTTTCGTATCCTCGTGCTTTCAGTGGCGATCATGGTGGGACCTTATCCTCTAATTTTGAGATCAAAATTTTGATCAAAAGTTGTTTTTTCTTGTAGGTACCAATCTTTCAAACGTTGGACTACTGTTCATTCTAGTCTGTGATGAGTACAGAGCTGGAATTCATCTCACCCAGGGACGAATGGGCATTCATCCCACCCTATGATGAATACAGTTTTGTTATTCATCCCACCCAGGGACGAATAGCTCTCTATGCACTTTCAGAGCAGAAACTCAGAGGCATCCGGTTTGGGCAGAGAAGAGGTAGGGGTCCTGAACACCTTTTGTCATTTTCTATTTTTTGTCTCTATATTTTTTAGTTTCTTTGCTTGCATAGGAGAGTTTTAATGCATGTTTTTCTTCTTTTATGCAAATAAAAATAACCCCACACACCACGTGGTAATTTAAACACCAAGGAGCTGGTCGTAAAACCCCAGCCCTTGATCAAGACCAACGGTGGATTTCATCACCACCTTGGCTTGAATTTTTGCATCCATAACCCCGATCGCTACTATTGCTAGACGTAAATCCTGATGAAAGCTGACCAAGTGTAGTTGGGGTGATTCCCAGTGCATGAGGATAAGTCTTCTATGGTAGGTGTCAAAAATAGGGTGATCCCCCTTCCGTACCGCCTATGTTCCATGTACCATTCTGCTCTCACGTACCAATAGTTTCCCTCACATAAGGGCGGGTATATTGAGAGGTTTGGTATAATGGCCTGGCAGTGGTATATCGAAGGGGCGACCATTTTTGGGAGACATAAGAGCCATCATATTGCATATACTACAACACTTTCTTTACAAAACTGTCAAAACAAAAATCAAAACACACTAAACCAGGTTTAGGGCACACCTTTAATCTATAAACGAGATAATCACTTTTGATTGTGTGGTTCCTTTTGTTTAGTGTAGAATAAAAAAAATCATAAAAAAGATAAAAAAAATCTACGCATCTTGTAGAGAGACACCACCATGGTGTACACCCGTAGCCAAGCCCAATCACGGGTGAAAGCTATGGAGAGTGTACAAGGGGGCACAAGTCACCTCCGCTACAGCCCCAAGGACTTGGTCATTCCACCTTGGCGGCCTGACCCACAAGATAGTCCACATCGTACCTTGATGGAATGGGACTATAGAGGCACCCCTTCGAGGGGCACGCCCACTCAGCATAGACCCTTTCAGGAGGAGTCCATACATGTGGCACTCAACATAGATGGGAAAGCTCCCTTAGACACTCGCTATGAGTGGCCACCGCATGATGAAGTGCTAGGGCAACATAGGGTCCATAAGGAGGGGCCACATGATTACATCATCCCTCCTCTACCCCCTCTTATTGTCAGAAACAATAGGACAAATCCAGAGCACAAGGCTCTTCAGGCAGGGCGAGCCAACTCTGCCCGTCCCTTTCACATTTATGAAAGGGAGCACGAGGAAGACCACTACATTCCTCAAGAGCAATATACAGTGCGGGAGCAATGCGCCTCCGCACCTGCTATTTATCAGGATCACCCACTAAGGCCAGAGCCTCGGGTGAATGCCACTAACCTCGATAGAGGGAAGCGACCTATAGAAATCTCGGATCACCATGACCGAGACAGATGTATAGGGGAGGCATCTAGGCCTCCTAGACTCAAGACGATAGAGCAAATCGACCTGGCATTTTCTAGACATGCCGCCCGCCAAGCACAAATCATGCAGCTTGAGCAAGACCAACAACAGTTAGAGCATCTATATCGCCTTAGCAAAGAGCGCATTCGATGCCAAACAGATGAGCTACTCCACAACACTATGCCTGAGAGGGTTCCAACCCCTCGCACATAGAGAGCAGAGATGTATGAGAGGCACAACCCCTTGGTGCGAGATAGGTCTCCATGACCTTACCAAGTGCTGCCTCCGAGACCTCCTAGACCTGAGCGGGAGGCCACTCCCAGGAACAATGATGGGTACCCTCCGTGGGCACCCACCCATGGTCATAGGTCTCACCCAAGAACTCCTCAAGAAGCTTATGAGGAGTATGAGCAAGAAGAAGAGCGGGCTGAAATGCCCTACCAAGGTAGAGGGGGTGCTATTCGGCCACCCCTCTATAGGCCTCAAGTTCCCCGCAACCCACAATGGGAACAAACTAAGGAGGAAGAGATTAAGTCTTTCGATGCATATAAAGTGCTGCTAGAGTGCTTAGAGTCTATGGAGACCAAGACTTCTAGGCCCCAAAAGCCCACTTTATGCCAACTCCGTAGTCACCCTGTGCATCCGTCAGTGTCGGCACCCCCTTACCCTGAACACTTTAAACTACCCTAGTTGGCAATATTTAGAGGGGAGGAGGATGCCCAAGAGCATGTGACTAGATTCCTGAGCCAATGCTTTGGCATTTAGGACAATGATGCTTTGTTGCTAAGAACATTCATAACCATGTTCGTAGGCCCTACCTCGGATTGGTTCACTCAATTGCCAAAGCACAACATCAGTAACTTAGATCAGCTAGTGGATGCATTCCTCGAATGCTTCACCTTCAACACCAAGAAGAAGGCATCACTAAGTGACCTAGCTAGCCTCAGGAAGTATGAGGAAGAAACCATGGCGGCCTATGGGAACCGGTGGAGGACTTTGCTTTCAAAGCTGCCCTACCTCCCTCCTATGGCCGACCTTACCCAAATGTTCTCAAAAAGCTATTTGAGATCGATCTCCATGCTATTGCAACTACAACAATATGCCACTTTAGAGGAAGCTCTGGCGCAAGCCAGAATCATTGAGGAGATCAAGATTTAGGATGGCAAGATTGCTAAGCCAAAGAAGAAAGAGTGGTCTAAAAATGCCAAGACAGGGACCATGCAACCAAAACCCATTATGGTCAATCAGGTTGCTATCAACATACCTAAGCCTACACAAGCAACACAGCCCCAAAAGGCTAACTATCAGCGAGTGCCTCTTAACAGTTATGAAAGAGAAAATTAGAGGCAAGAACAAAATTAGCAGCGTCACCCTAGGCGACAATTCACACCTTACACAGAGTCCAAAGACTCCCTGTTTGACCGCTTGTCAGCGGCAAACTTGATCAACCTGCCAGAGAGTCGACCCATAGACCCCAATGCACCAAAACCAAAGGGTTATAGGGAAGACTTGTACTGTAGGTTTCACAGATAGAAGGGACATGATCTTAATGCATGTTGGAAGTTTAAAGGCTTGGTGCAAGACCTAATAGATAACAAGACATTAGCGGTGGATAATCCCATGGCACCAAGCAACCAATAGATGGAGGTCTTCAAGGACCCCTTGCCCACCCATGATGCACAGGCAAAGAATCTACAAGTCAATGAGGTAACACAGAACTGCCCCATGTAGGGGTATGTAGGGATGATAAGTATAGTGACTCGAAACAAGAGGTACCCGAGCATAGCTACCCCCGCGATAGCTATAGGAGAGGTGCCAACAATGTCACAACCTCAACAACACCCTACGCAACCTCCTCTGCCTAGACCAGTGGTCATGATTCAGACCAAACTTACCCAAAGTTTGAGGACCACGTCGGCTAGGCTCTCCATTTACGAGCTCATACAACAATCATCGCCCCATCGGGAGGCTCTAATGGAGATACTAAAAGCCATCGAGTTGCAGCCCCATGAAGCAAACTCTTTCAACAACTTCATGGGACATGTCAAACGATGCACTGAGCCAGTCATCACCTTTAGAGAGGATGAATTGAAATCAGTGACTGGTGACATGGCGGATCCACCCCTGCACGTCATCGCGCGGGTCAACGAGATTCCATATAAGAGGGTATTGGTGGACACTGGCTCATCCAGTAATATCATTACAACAATGGCATTGAAGCACCTAAAGTTGCCGGCATCTCACATCGTGGCTTCCACCTATACACTGCGAGCATTCAATGATGCGATATGCTCGATAGTTGGCACAATTGTCCTACCCATCCAAGTGGGACAAAAGACTATTCCTACATTGTGCCACATATTGGAAGGTGAGATGGCTTATAACATCTTGTTGGGTCGGCCATGGATTAGGGACATGAAGTGTGTCCCTTCAATAGCTCATCAGTGCCTAAAGTATACATTCGAAGGGCAGGTGCATGTAGTCCTCGATAGACTTGGAGCCCTTCAAGTATTGCAATACGGTGTAGTTGATGTCGCAATCGACCCTTCCATCGACACATCTAGATTTTTAGTTGAATCCATCTAAACAGGGTTCGATTTTGTAGGCATCCCCACTATCAAGTCCATCAAATCCCCAATCGGGTCCATCTTCATCATCTGGTCCTTCACCAACGATGCCACCTAAGGTGGCCACAACGAAGGACAAAGGGAAGAAACCCCTGGAAGAAGCACCGCCATCAGTCTCAACCATCTCTACCGAAGAGATGCCTAGCAGAATGGAAGTCGAGATGCCTAGTTCACCCGACATGGAGTGGACTCAGGAAGAACTCCCATTCCCTCCCCCTCAATCGCCAACAATCACCATTGAAATGGCCAATACGGGCCTGGGGGAGTATCTAGTGTGGAACATTGTAGCAACACCCACACTTGAGTCCATGCAGGACATGGGGAGACCTCGCCTCCCCATCGGTACTATTGTTCCTCTAGGCTACCCACCAAACCAGACAAACTTTGTATATGGGGGCCTCGATCATGGCATTGAACCTTACATGCAAGAGGAAGAAGATGAAGAGCCCTTTGTGGAAGATGTCAACTATTTGTCCAACCCAGAATTCGCTTTGAGATATCTTGGCCAATGCAATTGGCATGGATATGGGTTGGGTAGATATGAGCAAGGAGTGCACGTTCTTTGCCAACCAAGATATCAGATGCCATACGACAAATTAGGAGTAGGGTTCAACCACCCCCTGCCCCTTGACATCTTGGTAGAGAACATGCAAGGCCTAGGGATAGGCAACAAGGATGGGTTGGCATTAGATCCATATGCCAATCCTAACACGACATATACATTGGGGGATTATCTCCCATTGTTGACAACCAACCTTGTTGGCCTCAACAACCCTTTCCCTTCGATCGAGAGAGGAGAAAGTTTGAGAACTCACCTACAAGAGGGATATAGACAAGGTCAGGAAGGATCTTCAGAGGATGAGTCAGAATATGAAGTAGCACCATGGGACCCTTTCGAATCTGATAGCAATCATTCACAAGTGACCCCCATGGATGATTATCAAGAAAGCCTCTTGGCAATGTTCCCCTTGGATGCTCCAATCGAGCAAGTGCCACCTCAAGAAAATTAGGTCCCCCCATAGAGAGCGGAACAACCCCGATGGGACCATATCAATTTGCTCGAGCAGGATGAGCCTCACATGTCGCAAATAGTTGTCAGAGCCAACGAAGGCCTGTGGATCTTCGACAGTGATTATGAAGATGAAACTGAGATGGCCTATCTCAATCATATGTGATAGCAACAATACCCCATGGATATTGATGACATGTTTGAACAACTAAACATGGGGCCAAGGCATAGGTGGCACCTAAACCCAGTGCAGTTGGACCAAGTGTTGCATCCACCACTTTGGGCATATAGAGAGCACCTTCCGCCCAGAGACCCTATAGAGTTATCAGTGCCAAGGGCAGACCCTATCCTTCTATCCACACATAGGGCCGATCCATTTGTGCCAATACCTCCAGAGCCAGATCTAGAGCACAAAGATCATCAAGGAAGTCTGAGATACCACACCCATGGTAATGGAGACCAAAATCATTTCATCAACATGATCTCCATTGACTTAACCGCCCCCATCCGCAATCCAACCGATCCAACATGGCCATTGTATCTAGACCTAGATGCCATAGGCTGGGATCATGCTAATTCACCACCATCCCCATCAGAGTATTGGCCTTTCGGTGAGATGCTTCATTTCACCCTAGGGCCAACTCAGGATATCTTCCATGCTGAAGAGGAACCCGAGGTTCCCAACGTAGATCTCAATTCAACGAATGATATCCACTTGATCCCAACTCCACACCAGTTGGAGGATGGGTCCCACATGTCAGTCGAGGAGACGACTGACATAGACATCGACTCTGATCCAATGAATCCATAGATCATCAAGCTAGGGGTAAGTCTATCCCTCGAAGAGCAAGCCGACTACATTGCCCTTCTTAAAGAGAAGAAGGAGGTTTTTGCATGGTCCTACAAAGACATGTCGGGGCTAGATCCATAGCTAGTCATGCATAATCTAATGCTTGATCCGAAAGTCAAGCCAGTTAAGAAAAAACTACGTAAGATGCACCCAACAGTGGCCTTAATGGTCAAAGATGAATTGCAAAAGCTATTGGATGCACAGTTTGTCATCTGCATGGATTACCCACCATGGTTGTCCAACATGGTGCCCGTCAAAAAGCCTGATGGGAGGATTCGCATATGCACTAATTTTTGAGATCTAAACAAAGTGAGTCCTAAGGATGATTTCCCCTTGCCTAGCATCGACGCATTGGTAGATGCTATAGCGGGCCATGAAATGCTTTCCCTCATGGATGGTTTCTTGGGATACAATCAAATTCGTATCAATCCCGAGGACCAACTAAAAATGGCATTCACAATGCCTTGGGGGACATTTTGTTATAAGGTCATGCCCTTTGGCCTTAAAAATGTTGGCGCCACCTACCAACGTGCCATGACATACATCTTCCATGATCACATGCACAAAACTTTGGAAGATTACATGGATGATTTGTTGGCCAAGTCTCTTTTGCACCCAGATCATCTCGATGACTTAAGCAAGATCCTCGATCGCCTCATCGAACACAAAGTCAGACTAAACCCCAAGAAGTGCGTATTTGGCATCACATCTAGAAAACTCTTGGGTTTCATAGTCTCAAAGCGAGGCATCGAGGTGGACCCAAACAAAGTCAAGGCAATCCTTGAAATGCTTCCCCCAACTACCATCAAGCAGCTCAGAAGCCTACAAGGAAAGGTCACGTCAATCAAGCGCTTCATAGCACAACTATCTGACAAGTGCCGACCCATGAATAAATTATTGCACAAGGGGGTAGCATTTCACTGGGATGACGAGTGCCAGTCAGCCTTCGATGACATTAAACAATACTTGGCTTCGCCACCAGTATTGGCACCACCTAGACCAGGAGTGTCATTCTACTTATACATCTCAGCTACTGAGGTGGCACTTGGGTGCCATGCTAGCCCAGAAGAATGAACTTCACAAAGAATAGGCTACTTACTATCTTAGCCGCACCCTGGTCAGTTATGAACTTAACTATGCATACGTCGAGAAGCTCTGCTTGGCAGTGGTGTTTGCTACCAAAAAGCTATGCCATTACATGTTGAGCAACATGACGTATGTTGTGTCTAAGGAGAATCCATTGCGATACATGATGAGTCATACTTATCATAGTAGCCGCACGGTGAAATGGATCATGTTGTTGACGGAGTTTGACATAGAATTCATTGGACAGAAGTCCATCAAAGGTCAAGTCATCATCGATCAACTAGCAGAGGCTCCTCTCGAAGACGATCAGCCTCTGACCATAGAACTACCCGATGATGGGGTCTTCCATGTCTCAGAATCGCCAGATTCTGATGAGCCTGAGTCACAGGCCGACATAACCCTATTTTTTGATGGTTCTAAATGTGAGCAAGGAGGTGGTGCAGGAATCGTATTCTTCACACCGCAAGGGGCTCCAATACCCCTATCATTTAAACTTGATTTCTTGTGCACCAATAACAATGCCGAATATGAAGCCTTGCTCATAGGTCTTCAAACAACCATCACCATGAACATCAAACGCTTGAACATCTTTGGTGATTCGTTGTTAATCGTCAACCAAGTGAAAGGGGTATTCCAATGTAAATGCCCAGTTCTACAGGCCTACAAAGCCCTTGTGGACAAATTCTTGGCAAATCTTGAATGGTACGACATCGAGGCACTCCCTCGATCATCGAATCATTTTGCGGACACTATGGCCTCCTTGGGGTCACTAATCCCCGCAAGACCTTTCTGGTGATATGACAACCATTCAAGTCAAAACACTATCGCAATCCATGATGGAGCGTGCAAGCTCTGACTTAACGCCAAGAATCCACTTGATCCAGATTGAACCATCTCCGGATAAGTTCTCTCGAATCCATGATTGTTTGAACCATGCCAACTAGGGGTCCTTGTTCTCCCCTACTCCCCTTAATAGCAACACAACGCTATTCTTGCAGATTCTTTCCCGCTCAGCTTTTGCTAGGGATGAACTTCAAGAGGGATTGGTTGTTCATACCATCGAGGTTTCGGATCAGCAGGATTGGTATACACCCATCAGAGATTACCTCAAGCTAGGTAACCTCCCACTTGGATTGTCGCATGCCATGAAAAGATCATTTAAATAGAAAGTGGCAAAACATGTCTTGCTAGGAGACATTTTGTACCATCGAAGCTATGAAGGAATCCTCCTTCATTGCTTGGACCAGCAGGAGTCCACTTGGGCGATCACCCAAGCGCACGATGGTACATGTGGTGGCCACTTCAGTGGTATGGCCATCGCAAAGCGCATTCTTTGCATGGGCTATTATTGGCCATCTTTAGAGCGAGATTGTTGTGCTTATGTAAAGAAGTGCGTGAAGTGTCAACACCATGCTAATTTGACACATGTACCTTCTCAGGCCTTGCAACCGATCCAATCGGCTTGGCCATTTTTGTAGTGGGGCTTAGATCTAATCGGAAAGATCTCCCCTACGTCATCAGGCCATCACACGTTCATCATAACGGCCATAGAGTACTTCACCAAGTGGGTGGAAGCAATTCCGCTTACCTCTACGACTGGATCCCGCATTGCGGAGTTCATTTTACATAACATCATATGTCATTTTGGTATTCCATCCAAGATAATCTTGGATAATGGGACGTCATTCAAGAACAAATACGTGCATGCTTTGACCACAAAGTACAAAATTCAGCATAGTTTTTCAACACCCTATTATCCGCAGGCAAATGGGCAAGCAGAGGCGTCAAACAAAATGCTAGTTGCCATCCTCAAAAAGATAGTCGTAGATAGTCATAAGGATTGGCACATTCAAATCCCACTTGCCCTTTGGGCTTATCGCACTAGCATTCGGATGCCCACTGGGGCAACTCCATTTTCATTGGTGTATGGCTCTGAGGCAGTCATGCCTCTTGAGTTGGAAATTCCTTCCCTATGCATATCAATGCAAGAGTTCATCGATGATGACACTGCATGGTAGGCCCGGTTAGACCAACTTACATTGCTCGATGAACGATGCGTCAATGCTCTCGAGCATTTGCGTATCTACCAAGAGTGACTTAAGAGAGCATACAACATGAAAGTTCACCTGAGGGACTTTCAGGTTGGTGACCTAGTCTTAAAAGAGAACCAACAAAATTCTAACTTGCCGCCCCATCTAAGGGACAAGTTCATGGCAAACTGGTTAGGTCCTTATGTGATTGATAGTAAAATAGGACCTGGGACATACCGGCTAGCCTCTCTTGATGGAATCAAGGAACTAGAACCCTTGAACATCAGTCATTTGAGGCCATTCCATATCTAAAAGAGCCATAGCCCAAACCAAAAGCTCCAAGGATTCCCACAATCGCTTGGTCAACCCTCAAAATGCCCCAAAGGTGCCCATAAACCCTTTGGTCAAACCAACCCCAGACCCCAAAAGGCTCCAAGGATTCCCATAATCGCTTGGTCAACCCCAAAATGCCCCAAAGGTGCCCATAAACCCTTTGGTCAAACCAAAAGCTCCAAGGATTCCCATAATCGCTTGGTCAACCCCAAAATGCCCCAAAGGTTCCCATAAACCCTTTGGTCAAACCAAAATGCTCCAAGGATTCCCACAATCGCTTGGTCAACCCCAAAATCTCCAAGGATTCCCATAATCGCTTGGTCAACCCCAAAAATCCCCAAAGGTGCCCATAAACCCTTTGGTCAAACCAAAATCCCCAAGGATTCCCATAAACCCTTTGGTCAAACCAAAAGCTCCAAGGATTCCCATAATCGCTTGGTCAACCCCAAAATGCCCCAAAGGTACCCATAATCCCTTTGGTCAAAACCTCCAAGGATCCGAAAGAATCACTTGGTCCGCACCCATGCGGAATAAACCAACCATAAAGAAAATTCAAAAACAACAAAATAATCAAAATCACAAAAAAAATTTGCATCTCACTTTCATGCATACTTCAAAAATAAAAAATACAAAAAAAAAACATAGCTGCATTAGGCATCGCATCCATACATTGCATATTTGTTGATCATACAGGTCAGAAGCACCATAGACTGTAATCACTTGGCAATTTCATCATTTTCCACATTTTCCATTTTGTCAATAATCCAGCAAAAATAAACGTCATCCACAGTTTCACCATATCATAAGTCAGTTGTCTTCTAATGTATCTAGAGTTTTCGTCATTCAGCTGTCATTAGATTTCTAGCCAAAATTGTACAAAGTCAGACAGATTTTACAAAGGTAGAGTTATACTTGGATCACACCTTGTTACGTAGCATCCCAACACAAGTTAAAACACATAAAAAAATTCCCAAGTTGTGTAAACGAAAGATGAAACCTGCAAAGCAGTCCAGGATACCATACAGTGAAAAGGTTATCTCGCTCATCCCCCTATGCGAATGACCCCAAGAATGCTGAGAGTTGGCAAAAGGACAAGAATCTTCCCTACCCAATTCCCCAAGAATCCCAAGTTCTCAAAAGGTTGCAAAACATCACAAAATTTGCAAAAGTCAATACTACAAAGTTTGACATCAAATCCCACAAAGTGCATACATCAAAAAGCACAAGCAATAGTGATTCTCATCACTCAAAATTCAAATCCCTTGCTCAAAAGAAAAAACAAAAATAAACAGTGATTTTTATCACTATAAAAGAGCAAGTATCCCAATACAATTGAAGAAAAGAAGGGAGTCGAACTTGAATCCCTGGAACTCTCAGCATTCAGAAGGTCATGAGGTGAACCTCAGTACCGGTTTGGTGGATAGCCTATCGGTCACTGGTGGCAAACCTCCCGCATGACGATATATCTGTCACATTAAATTGTGTGCAGATCAATGTTTGCATGTGGATGAGCTAGCTTATGGTATCCTAGATAGCACCGTAGATTAATCTGACTAAATACAAAAAAGGAGTTAGTGGAGCTAATTAGGTGATCCTCAGTACAGGTTTGGTTGATAGCCTATCTGGCACTGGCGGTATCCTGACAAATACCACATAAACAAACTCAATTGCACACACAGGGATGTGAAATAACTTGGTCAAAGTCAAGTCGGATTCATACCTTGTTCAAAAGTCTTGTAAGATAAAAGTACAGTCTTGGCTAGTTAGTTAAAACATCTGAGTCTCAGAAAACCTTAACTACATTCTAAACCAACTGTGATATCTTTCATTCTTGCATCACCATCAAAAAATACAAAAAACAACATATATACATGAAAAGTCATTTACCACAACAATCGCCTAGAACACAAAGCCATAAGTCCTATACAGTCTATGGTGCCACCACCAAAAATCACAAATTCAATTCATCCATTCCATATGCATATCATATAAAGTAGAAACATTAGCATTCATCATAACATATGCATACATCAATATAAATTAACATGCATCCATCAACATCAATCACTGTGCATAAAATAAAATCATGACAAGTGTATAAACAAAAGAAAGTCATATGTATATATATCATCAAAAATGCCCTCAGGCTACAATAAACCGGTCCTCTGACCTCACAAAAAAGCAAAAGCTCAAAAACCCCCAAGCCTAGGGCGTCGGCCACCATGATCATGCAAGATCGGTGCGATGGGAACTACCCCCCATGGTGTGGGTCCTCTGGGACCTCTCAGGCGGCTACTACTAGCCCCCGCATCATGCCCACTAGCGCCCCCCTCATCCAGTCACCTACGCCGAGAGGATGCTGACTGCTCAGTATCACTCCCTCTCGAGCGACGCGATGATCCACCTCTAGAAAGCGTAGGGATCCACCCACCGAGGTGGATAATCTCTGCCTCCAGCTCCAACCGATGTCGAACCAAGTCCATCTCCCATTGATGATACATCACCAAATTATCATCATACTATGCCAACTAGGACCATAGGAGATCCCTCTCCCAAGCAACATCTATATCCCCATCCCACTGATGGTACGTAGCCAATGCATTCTCCCGCTCTGCCAACTATGTTCGTAGGAGATCCCTCTCCCATAGTGCATCCCCGAGCTCCTCATCCCATCTCCGAAGTAGCCCCTCCAATCGTGCTATCTCAGCATGAACCCCTACCTCCACACCCTCCGAGACCGCCTGAGGCATCGACATCTTCGAAACGGCAGGCTGCTCCGGCTCCCACTACTCGGGACGTCCTACATCTCCTCTGAAACCCCAAAATCCTCACCCACATCATCAACCTCCACCATGTCTACATCCTCCAATGAAGCCCCCCAACCCTCTCCTGGTGCCTCTACACCCTCCTCACCTACTGCCTCTACATCCACCCCTCCTAGAGGCCCCTCTCCTCACCATCGCCATAGTATCCACCACTGCTCATACTCAGCCGTCACCCCGACGTTGTCCACATCAAGGGCATCAATAACTGTATCTGCCTCCTCCCCTAGTGGCTCGATGATCGACCAAGCCAAGGTCCTCTCGTCCCCTCGATGTCGATAGATCAAGGGCTCACCAGGAAACCCCTAGTGCACCCCAAACTATCATGTCACCTAGACGTATGGGAAGTACTCCTACTCGGTCCCATGCCACCCGATCAACCACCTCCCCCTACGAACCCACTAAAGCCACTCCCCAACCTCAGGCCAAGTGAGACAATCCCGATATGGCCGCCAGACCACATCCCTAGGAGCAAGCCACGAGAAGGCCTCGATGTAGTGACCAACGTCACCTACCCACCACCAACTGTGCCCCCGCTCCTTCGACCTGTACCATAGTGCCGCATACCCTATCTCTCTGTCAACCATCTCTACTCGAGTCGTCCATGGTAAACCAAGTGGTCGATCCACCGCTATGTGCTGCCAAGCCCAACACTGCAATAGGTAACTGCACCCAATACCCTTTTGCCTTCGATAGCGGACCTCGTACAGCTCATCATAGAGTTGTGCAAGTAGTGTCTGACCCCATCTCATAATCAGGGGCTCTGGTCGGACACTCCACCAACCTGAAGACCACCTCCAACAGGTTCCACGAGAACCTCGTGCCTGAAGAGTCGAGAAGCAGCATGTTGGAGATGAGGCTCATCAGTAATGCATGCCTCACTCCCAACATGCCCCTCTCTAACCACCACCGTACCAGAATGCCACCAATCTAATAGTCACCCTCTGCCCTCTCCATCGGGCTATCCACACCCACCTCCTCCCCATGCCCGAAGCATCGTGTCAGCACTACTGTCCGCTGATCACGTGGCATAGTCCTGATAGGTAACCCATCTATCAAAATCCATAGAATTTGATAGACATCCTCAAGAATCACTATCATCTCCCCTATTGGGAGATGGAAGGTATTAGTGCGAGGATCCCACAAGTTGATCAAGGCCGTCAGATAGGCCCGATCCCCCACCACAGGCTCTAGGCGAGTCACATGCTTGAGCCCAAGGGCATCAAGCCACTCCCAGTCAACCAAAGTCAAAGCCTCTCGGGCATCAGAGAACATCGTCGACTGACGGTACCGGCTCTTCACCACCTGAAAAACACAAAAAACATAAAAACATTAAAAACATGAAAGAAAAACAAACTATACAACACTAAATAAATAAATCTAACAATGTACATCTAAAAATAGTTTAAAATTAAACAAACAAATTCAAAAACAATTTTGTCAGTACCTAGGGTTTTTAACTCTACGTTTAACACACAAATAAAAACAAAAAAAAAAATATTTGTCATACCTAAGGTTTTTAACTTTAAGTTTAAACTGACAGATCAAAAAAAAAACAAACAAATTCAAATTTGTCAGTACCTAGGGTTTTTAACTTTAATTTAAATGAAATAAAAAAAAAAAAAAAAAAAATTTTTTAATACCTAGGGTTTTTAACTCTACGTTTAAACTGATAAATAAAAACAAAAACAAATTCAAAAAAAAACATTTGTCAATACCTAAGGTTTTTAACTTACGTTTAAACACTTTTTATATACCTAGTTTTAACTTTTAACATAAAAAAAAAATAAAAAAAAAAACAGTTTCAGTACCTAAGGTTTTTAACTCTACGTTTAAACTGATAAATAAAAACAAAAACAAAATCAAAAACAATTTGTCAGTACCTAGGGTTTTTAACTCTACGTTTAAACTGATAAATATAAACAAAAAAAAAAACAAATTAAAAAAAATAGTTTGTCAGTACCTAGGGTTTTTAACTCTACGTTTAAACTGATAAATAAAAACAAAACAAAACAAAATAACAATTTTTTGTTAACCTAGGGTTTCTAAATGTAGTTTAAACTAAAAAACAAAAAATAAAGCAATTTTCAAAACTAGGGTTTTGCTCTCAGTTTACCCTAGGATTTCAGTTTAAAAACAAAAATTTAAATTAAAACAATTTTTCTAAACTACGGTTTTGCGTTCAGTTTACCCTAGGGTTTTAGTTTAACAACAAAAAAGAAAACAAACAAAAAGAACAGAAAAACCTTGGGTTTTAGTTTAACATAGGGTTATAGTTTTAGTTTTTGTCGATTATTTTTAGCCTAGAGTTTTACCACGGTAAACAAATTTCAAGATAAAGTCATTACAAAAAATAAATTTAACCTAGGGTTTTATTTTAGTTTAAATCAAAGAAAGCAAAACACAAAAAATAAATTATCAAGTTTTTTTAAATTGTTAAATAAAACAACAAAATAAAGAAGAGGAGCACTCACCGGTCTCGCTTCGACTCCGCCACTTGATGACCCGGTCCATGAACTCATGGTGTCCGAAAAAATTTGGCAGTGCTTCGCTTCGTAGACTCGACCTCCTCCTCCTCAGAGCTCCAAATCGCCAGAAAAATCGAATGCAAATGAGCCCAAACCCTAGTTTTGGCCCTTAAATAGGCTTTTAGGCCTGTAATCATTCCACCCTGGGATGAGAACTCTAGTTAGCACTCGTCCCACCATGGGACGATTACTAAACTGGTATTCGTCCCACCCTAGGGATGATTACAGAGCAAGAAAATAAAAAAAAGCAAAAAACAAAAAAAAAAAAATAGCAATAAAATTGTCGAAAAAAGAGTGCCTTTGCACTTGACATTATTGGCATGAAAAACCGATGTCGGGGTCACAAATTGTCACTATCCTACTCCCTAAGAAGGCTACCTAGGGACTCTGGGAGGAATTTTCCAATTTCACCAAAAGGGCACAAAAAAAAAAAAAAAAAAAAAAAAAAGTGAAAGTTCCAGGGTTTGACAATTTCATCCCCAAATGGCATCCCAAAAGGGTTCAAACCCACCAAAAATAGGTCTAAATGTTGGGAAACTGCATAAGCATTCAACAAAAAACAACTGAAGGCACCCTTACCTAAGTCATCTTGGGTCAAGCGACTCGTCGCTTTTCTCATGTAGGTCATTCCCTCATCGATTCGTCGCTTGAGGGGGTAGTCACACTTAGTCACCAATCAACAAATACACACCCAATCAAGGAAATGACACGCATTCAAAGAATCATTGACAAAGACAATCACGCTCCTGCTTGGGGCAACAAACAAGCAATAATCACAAGCTGATCAAACACTTGGCATTCGTGAATCATGAACTCAAGGTTCCCATAGACAAAAGGTTGCGCCCTTTGCCTATTCATGACTGATCAATGTCCAAGATCAAGTAACACCTCACCAAAAAAGGTTAACACTTGAATTAAGTTCCTTAGCTCGTCAGAAGCAAGGATTCAAGAATGCATGCCCTTTCCATACTTGGGGCATCAAAAATTTGGTTAGGTTACTGAGAAACCCTAATCATTAGTGCTTTGGTTATCTATTTTTGCTCAGCACTATGCCACGCATAACGCATCCCAAAAAGGGGCATCTGTAGACACCAAAACAACACCAATCCGATTATGTGACTGTAAACACTGATCGAGTTGACACACACAGCCCCCAGGGCAGCCCCTAGAGGTTAAACAATGGTCCTAACCACTCTCACAATAGTTTTGGAAGGTCAGAGGTCAATTTGGCACCTTTCAGGCACTCTGCTCCTTATTCATTCCACCTAGGGACGATTACAAACTGGTATTCATCCCACCCTAGGACGATTAGCAGTATTCGCTCCGGGGTGGGGCGAATAGCAGGTTTGACGGGAAAAAGGTCAAATCTTGACAAATGGTAGCTCAGATCCACCACTTAACTCCTCCTTCATTGCATGGGAGTGCGAGTGAGCATTTTTTAGCCCAAAGAGGCAGTCACAGGGGCAATCATGGAGTCCTTAATCAGGGAGGAATCTTCTCCCTCCTAGGAAGGCATGATTGCCAAGTGGCGCCTCTGCATGCTCATACATAGAGACCATCAGGTCTATAAAATGGTGAGTCTTCTCACCCAAAAAATATACAGAGAAGGAGCATTTTGAGCAACGAAGTGTTGTCGATTTACATCCTCACCTTTTGATTGTACCTTTCACATCCTTGATCTCTCTTTTGGAAGGGAGGTTAGTGGGTGATTATTGGAAGCGCAATCCGAACCCAAAACCCAACATTTGGCCACAGTATCCCACCCAAATTTGTCGACAACACCCCACAAGAGGTTTTGGACCCATCCCAAGTGGATTGGTGCCAAAACTAGGCCCCAAACGGCGGGCGTCCTGCCCCCGGGCGCCCTCGCACTACTGCAGTCCTAATCGCCCCACCCCGAAGTGATTAGAAATATGTAGCAGATTTCATTTCTATTATTTTTGCATTTGATTCTAGGTTGTTCAAATAGGCTTGCATTCAAATTTCATGTGATTCTGAGCAGTTTTGATCATGCTTTTATTATTTCTCGCTTTCACTAACATGCAGGTAGCATCATCAGATTCCCGATGATAGAGGCCGAATTGGCAAAATCTGACCTTCTGGGTCTTCCCAAAATACCCCATTTTACCTAACCCCCAACTTTGCAGGTGATTTGGAGCCTCCTAGATAGGACATTTAGGAGGATGCTTTTTGACATTTTGTTGCAGGTCTAATCGTCCCACCCCGGAGCGATTAGAAATCCACGGGGAATTTCTTGATTGTTCCTTTTGCAATGCCTTCCTGGTGATGTTCTCATGCCTCTATCAAATTTTTAGCTTATTTTGATCTGTTGTGGTTATCGTTTTTATCATTTTATGCATGCACTAATCGTAGGCTTTGGGGATCGCATGTTTCATTTCATCCGCAGGTGCTACTGACTGTTTTCTATTTCCCTGAACGTAGGATCTCGACATTAGAGGAGCAGCAAGGAGTCAAGACTCATTCATGCAAGCGGCGACAATGTTTGGTCCGCCCATTTTACATGTGGGCACGCAGAAGAAGGCATACCAATCCATGGTGTAATGAAGACATATTTAACGCTCCTAGCCCCTAAAAAGGGAGGAGACGTATTGTAACCGGGTTCTAAAGCAAATTAATAAAAAGGGTTGTATTCCACATTTGCTTTCTATCTTGTTTCAATTCGTTTTATTTTCCTTCCTTTCATGCATTTCAGTTCCTAGGACTTAGCGTAAAGTTTTGTTTTGAATGCATCGCACTTGGCATTTCCTTTTTGCTTCTATATCCTCGTGCTTTCAATGAGTTTGGACACTATTCATTGGATTTTGAAATGGATTTTCCCCATTTTTTTAAATACATTTTGGGGTTGACCCCTTATGCATAACCCTGCTCCTTCACAAATAACCAACTTTAATATTTTCTTCTTTTCTGCAAAAGAGACCAACAAAAAATTTATAAACCCAAATTTCATGTTTTCTTCTTTTCTGTAAAATAGACCAACAACCCAAATAGTTTTTGCTTCTATAAATTGTCCATCACATTTTATATTGTCATGTATTATTACAATACGTCTATAATCTCCTATAAAACAAACTATAGGACAATGTTCCATATTCCCTTTTTTATTTTTAATTCCTCACTACTTAATTTTATTTATTACATTAAAATAAACTTAAGACTATGGAAAAATATTAATTCCTTAATATGATTTTTTTAAGGGGTACTATTCATACCATTAATATTCCACTACATGATTTTTATCATGTCCTTTTATTTCTATTAGTAGGCTTAGCTCCACTTCCTTTTAACACATGATATCTATTTTTGGTTTCCCAAATTCATATCCCTTTCAATTTTTTTTTTTTGTTCTTTCTTTGAGGGACTTCCTCTCCTTTTTTCATTCCTAGAAATTATTTCATCTTCGTAAATCTCTTCTATTTTTCTATATTGTTCACAATGAGACATAACTTCTAAATATTTATATTTCTATAGAAAATCTAAAATCCAAGGAATCGCCTCACAAACATTTTCTTCTTTATGTTGAATTAGAAACCCTAGATTAAAAGGATGATCCTCCATACTAATTACTTTATTATGCTTTCCTGTAAATATTATATTTCCATGGATATCCCCCATACACATATCTTTACTATGCAACTCTTGAAACCCTAAAGTACAAGGGATACATTCAATACACATTTTTATTTTTATTGCAAGGAAAATATTTTATACTACATGAGAAAAATGAAATTTATTTACCGAGATTAACCTTGATTTCATATGCCTCCTTTGCTTTAAATATCACCTCCCCATTTTCCTTCATACCTTTAAATCCTAGATTTGATCTTGTCAAGTGTGCTTCCTCATCTCTTGTACCATTGTTTCTTCTCATGTTTGATTTGAGTAAATTGTAATTTCCTTTGTCATTTAATTATGAAGAGAGATTTCTTTACCACTTAGAAATAAAAAATACTTTATGTGATTTTTGGTCATAAATCTGCCTAATCATAAAATGTATGCATCGTAGACCCAACCAACATTTAAAGGTTGAAGGAGGGAAATGTCCTTCGGGTCAATCTTAAGAGAGGGGTGGTTCCCTTACTAATATAATTAAATTTAAATATTATGTTAACAAAAAATATATGGGAAATGACATAAATGAATGGGAAATATAGCTATAAGACAGAGACAAAAGGTGGGGAACAACTAGAAGCTAAAATCCACATCAAGTTTTAATAAAAATATAATGAAAGGAAAGCATAGGAACCATTCATAGATTACAGGGATAATTTCCAATGATCATTTCAACATTCAATTCTCTACCAAGAATTAAATTCAAAAATGTGGAATTTAAATTTAGCTAACAAATATCATGAACCAAACAAAAATGAAAGGCATAAAATAATTGCATACAACACCACTCCAGGAACCAAACGCCAAGAATCCTTCGATTGATGCAGAAAACTCAAAGTATTTTTTATAGAATGTTCATCCTCCATTACATAAAAATGCTTAGTATTTATAGAGGATTTTACCTCTAAAATTAAATGTGAATTAAAACAAAATTCTGGCTAGTCAAAGACTAGCCAGAGCAATTCTCTCCAACAACGATGATCGAATTAGAACATTCTTCAGGAAGAAGTGATCCCTTTTTAATGGAGTGCGCCTGGGAAATTAGTAGAGATGGACAATAGGAAAAATATTCCAAACGTCAGTGCATCGAAACTCAAAAATATTGTGTGATAATCAAGAGCTTGGATATAAATTTTTTGTCACCATTTCATCATTTTATACCTCAAAATTTTATCTTCACCAGGGGAGATTCAATGCAAATTAATTTTGTTTTAAAAAGAGTTAAATAAGTGGAGGGCACCTTAAAAATGAATAGTATTGCACCAAAATTTGAGATGTAGCATTTAATCTTGGCATCTCTTCAACAATAATTTTGAAAATATAAATTTCATTGCTCCAAGAATTATATTCTAGCAGTCTTCGATCTTCCTTGAAAAACATCAGCAACATTGGCACCTTTGAAAGAAAACTTGGATAAAAGGAAGGGGTGAGAATTTATTTCACTCAAGAAATTTGGTTTTTTCACCCATTACTATGCTTTCACTCTTCACCTGAATAATTTTTCCCAAAATATAATGAATTTTTTGAAAAATTGAAATGGAAATGACTACTACGAGAAACTGGGAAAAAATGATTGATTTTACCCTCAAGAAGGGCAAAAATAATTTTTTCCCCCTACCTAGGGTGAATTTAACTTTGATTGGTACAACCTTAACTTGAATGATGCCACTTCATGATTTGTGCTTATAAAAATATCCTCAACTTGGATTTCACCCAAAGAAGGGTGAAAGCAATTTTCGCCTCTTACTTGAGATGATTTTGACTTTGATTTCACAAGGCATATGTTTTTCTTGATTTTCGCCTCGAAACGTCTTCATTTGGAAACTCACCCTAAAGAAAGGTGAAAATGATTTTCACCCCCCTCGGGTGACTTTGAATTTGACCGGTTTCCATCACCTTAAATGTGTAATTTTCGGGTGAAAGTGCTTATCTCCACTTTGTAAAATATTGCCTTCATTTTAAATCAAGCGCTTTCTATTATTTTCAATCACACTTGGGAAAAATCTTCTTAACATGTTATTTTCACCCAAAAGAAGAGCGAAAATGATTTTCACCCTTCCCCTAGGGTGAAAACATCTTCCCCTTTGCCTTCACTGGCGCTTTTCCTTTTAAAGATGATTGATAAAGGTTTATACCTTTTTCATCGCTCCTTTGACCCTGAGATGTTATTTTATCATACATTCTTCCCTTTATATATTTTTACCCTCAATTTGCATTATTTTTTACCGATAAAAACTTGTGTATTTCCAAGAACAATAATTTGTTGGAAATATGAGCAGGTTTTGTTGTCATTGATGTCAAGAGTCAATTTTAGTGAGGAGGGCAAAAGGAAGGATGTCAAGAATCAGTTTCAATAAGTAGAGCAAGAGAAATATTGCTTCTAGGCCCAAGGGAAATAATATTAAAATATTTCCTATTATAATATTCAAGGTGGTCAGATGAGGTCTAAAGAGAAATGGGAAGGCCCAAGAAAAATAATTTTAGAATATTAAAGGTCTAAGGTTAAGAACCAAAGATTTAAATTAATTATAAAAAATTCATTATAAATTAATTTATAACTTAATTTTTTTTGGTAATTATTATAATAGATTAACAGTGGGTTTTTATAGAGGATCCCAAAACCTTATTTACAAAATCAGCCTTGCTAAATGGTGCTTTGTGCCTCTTGGCTGGATGAATAAACCTGTATGCAGAAAAAACAAAAGCTGCTAATTGCCCGAGGGCTACAAGGAGGCATTTTTGCCTAATTATCCTAGAAACTATGGCCAATATAAAAACTGGACCATTGGAAAGCAGAAAAAGACAACCAAGAAAACTACAAAAAATCTCCCTTATCAGGGAAATAACTTTCCACATTTATGCTTTTTTTGAGGCAGAATTTGAAGGAAACACGATGAATAGGATCCAAGAAAAAATGATGGCTTGGGACTGAAACAAAAAGTTGAAAGTCCTGCTGGAAGATGAAAAGAAGCTGCCCTCAACACTCTCTGGGTCCCAAAGAACCATGAGCCCGCTCGTCATTCCCACCGCAGGTTCTCACATCCAGGATGACTTTCATCTATACGGTTTGAGGTTCTTCCTACCTCCCTTTCCCTGTTGGAGGGGAGGTTTTGGGATAAGCGTGTCACCCATCAAAGAATCAGAGTCATCCTAAAACAGCAACCGTTGGGTGCCATTTGCGACATCAAATGTAGTTTCCTTGTCTCTCTTTTCCTTTTTGGGGGACGGCCCTGCTTCCTATTACCACCAAAATCCACCCCTTGCATTCGAATCCTCGTAATTCGAGAGCTAATATTACTAGGTTGGTAACCTTTTCTTCCCAACAGGTAATCTTCCAATATCTTTTGTGCCTCAGGAGAGTTCTGGTCAAAAATTTTGGGCGAATCTGCCAGTGTGGTGATAAGGGGGGGCTGTTCCTTTTCCCCCTGTGGTCGTAGTTGGGAGCGTCCACCGCATAGCTCAGAGTCTGGTTGAATGGTGATTTCCTCATCTGGTAAGGAGGATTCGAGATGGTCTCTGGATGGACCTGGAGATTCATGGACTGAAGATACACTTGAGAACTACACTGGGGGTAGAAAGCTAGTCTGTTCTCATAAACAATAGCTTGCTTGTGTATAAAAGAACCCTTAGACCGTAGAGTAATGGAGGAAAGGAGGTCCGTCTCCAAGTCTACCAAAACACAGAATTGGGCTTGGAAAAATCTTGTTCGAGCCCTGGTGGGAGGGTCTATAGTGACCAACTCCCCGATGGATCGAGCAATTCCTCTGATTACATTTTCATGCCAGTCGAAAAATAGGAGACTCGAGAGCCTAACCCATATTGGAGCAATGTTGATATTCTGAGTATCGGGGTTAAAGTCCAAACCCCACTTCCTTAGAAAGAGATTCCTATGGCCCAAGAACAAAGGCCCTCTAGCCAGGATTTTACAGTAGTCCTCCCTATTGCTCAATCTAATCACGAAAAATCCCCGAGTTAGGGCAGCCAGCTCCAAGTGACCAGAGGTCCGCCATTTTCTAGACGCCCACTTGCGGATGGTCTCCATGTCGGGACGACCACCAATAAACTTATCGATGAGGGTAAATTTTTTGAATTCCACAAAGCTTGAGAGAATTTCCGTCGGGATGTCCAACTCATCCCTGGATGGAAATAGCTCCTTGGTGGAGAGCCCACTTAGGGTTTCAGAAGCCGCTACCAGAGCATACGACTTCTGAGGTCCATCTCCCCATTTTTTTGGTGGATCCTCGGCGTCCCCAGACTCTGCTTGCCCTCCCTCCACCCTGTCGTGCCCTTGGTTCGACCTGCTGGCACTCCCATGCTCTCCCAAACCAGCCTTCCAGCCCACCGTCATCCCTCCACCTCCAAAAAAACCCTTTCGCATCGTCAAAACCCTCATTTATAACTTAATTTGATTAACTCTAAGATTTATTAAATTAATTATAATAATTTAATTATAAATTAGTTTATGATTTAATTTAAATAACCCTAAGGTTAGGGTTATAAGGGCACAAAGTTTAATTAATTTGAATTAAATCAAATTTAAAGGATCGTCGATGTTTTGAGCACATGGCACATTGCATATAAAAGGGGTAAGTTTTATTTCAAAACTTTATCCATGCAAAAGAATTATTGCCTAAGGAAATCGTGCACTGTGGTTAGAGAGGAAGAAACTCGCATGTGTTTTAAAAGATTTAAAGGGTAGATGAAGGAATAAAGTGAAGTGGGAGCACTAACGATTATCCAAATTGTTGGGTAGTGCAATCGACAGCTAAGGGTTGTGCTAAGTTGTTCACAAGTGCAAGGTTAAGGTTTTGATCCACACGGTCTTCATTTTGCAAGAGGAGAAGACTTTTTTGTTTGCACCATCAGAGAGGGACAAAGCAAAGGTGCATGCATTTTCCTTTGCATGGAGGCATGTAGCCTACATGGTGAGCGCACACTATGCGAAGGCACTTGGAATGAGGGTTTTGTGTGTTTGAAACCCTCCAAGGCCTTTTTGGTGGATTGAAAAAGGTATGCGCTCACATTTTCTAAGGTTTAACATTGCATCTGAAAATTGCAAAGGTGGAAATTAATTTTTTAATTTTCTAAAGTTTTATTAATTGAAAATTGCATATTTAAAAGGATTTATGAGTTATACAAGGGAGATAAAATGGTATGCAAAGTTTTAATTTTTGTGTTTGATTTTTAAGTGATTAAAGTTTATAAAAGGAGTAATAAGGTGTGCCAAGGGTGTTAGATGTTATTTGTTTAAATAAAGTCATATTATAAAAATTTATTTGAAAGGAGAAATAAGGTAAAGTTAATTTTTGATATTCTGACTTGGTGAAATATCTTTGAAAGAAAATATTAAAGAAAAATTTGTGATATCTAACCATTGAGATTGTCAAAGATGTTGAGTATGATTAAGACCGGTTTTGAGGTCATTTCTCCATCAAGAAAAAGGTATGGGTACATCTTCCTTGTGAGTGAAATATTTTGTATTGGATGTTATAAATGCTAAGTTGGAGTGAAAAGGTTTGTTTGATAAGCACTTTCAAGTAAGCTTTTATGTGCATGATTGGTGAATGTTTGTGAGAACATTTGAGTAAGAGATTGTGAACAATCTTGAACTAGGGTTTGTGAAAAGCTCATGAGTATCATTGTTATGTGAGATTGTTTGATAAACATTGTTGGAAATATTTGAGTAATCCTTCATATGCAAGATTAGGGTTTGTGAAAAGAATATGAATATCATTTTTATGTGAATGAGGAATCACCTTGAGTCAAGGATTGAGATTCATAGTGTGACTTTTTGAAAGCATTGTGAAACATCTGGTTAGGGTTTGTAAGCAAGTTGTGTTTTATTGAGTGATTGGTTGAGTTGAGTTGATTGAGCATAGTTGATGGAAAGTGTTGAAGTGATAGTTCAAGTTATGTGAAACAAATTGTTCTATATTTTGATTTGATTTGGAAGAGAGATTGGAAGTGATTGAATGTTTATGAGTGTGAAATATATTGAGTCTTTAACCATTCTCTATATGTTTTATGGTAAAAAAAAAGAAATTAAAAGTGATTAAGAATTGTTGTGAGTGTGAAGCATATTGAGTCCCTAACCATTCTCTATATATTTTTGTAAGTTAAACAAGATTCTATGTAAAACTTGTTTTGTGTGATTGAAGAGGTTTTCTGTGATAGATTGAGTTGATTTGAATAAGCTTTTGTGAAAGCTTATGAGCTTATTTTAGTAAGTCCTAGAGTGGACTTAAGGAATGAGTTGAGTAAGCTTTTATGGAAGCTTACAATGAATATTTGAGGTAAGTCTTAGTGAAGACTTGTTGAGCAGATTGGACAAGTTCTAGTCAGGACTTGTTGAGCAAATTTAAGGTAAGTCTTGGTGAAGACTTGTTGAGAAGATCCAGGGTTTTATGTATAGTGGCTATTTATCACTAAATTGGCTAAAACTAGGATTTTAAAAAGTTGGAATTCGATATTATTTGGGACCCTTGAACAGGGCCCATTAATAAAAAAAATTTGGGTGCAAATTATTTTTTGGGTTGATTCATCCAAATTTTATAATAATTTTACCATTTTAAGTTTAAATTTCCAATATTGCCCCTATTAATAGTGAACCTTCTACATGTGTTTGTACACTATTTGCCTAGATTTCAAAACTGATTCACAAAATTTTTATAAATACATTTTGGAGCTAACCCCTTACGCATAACCCTAAGAAGATTTGAGGTAAGTATCTGAGAAGACTTGAGAGCAGAGTTGATTGATTAATTTATTCAAACCTTATGTTAAGTTTTGGGGTAGATCTAGCAGAGTTGATTTGTGATTGGATCAAGCTTTGTGTTAAGGCTTGAGGACAAATTCAAGGATAAAATTTGGTGCAGATTTGAGGATAGGTTTATGCCAGATCATAGATAGATATTGAGAAGATTAATGCTAGACTGAAGGACTATGTTTAGTACAGATCAAAGATAGAGATTGCATAAATTTGTGCTAGACTAAGATATTGTGCTTAGTGCAGATTAGAGATAAATATTGAGTATATTTGTGCTAAAATGAATGATTGTGTTTACTACAGATCAGAGATAGATATTGAGAAAATTTGTGCTAAAAATAAGGACTGTGTTTAGTGTAAATTTGAGATAGATATTGAGCAGATTTGTGCTAGACCGAAGGACTATATTTAGTACATATTTGAGACAGAGCTAAGAGAAATATTTGGAGGTGATAGAGTAGAGGATAGTAGTCTCCAATGGATAGAGATCCATTAGCTAGGGTAGTGAGGATAAAGGTATTCTAAGTGAGAACATGAGTATTCAGTAGAAAGATCTACAAGCCAGTGCAGTGGAGACAATAGTCTTCTATAGAATCACCAATCAAAGCAAAGGAGAAGGAGTTCACTTGTGGATAGAGATCCACAAACCAACTAAAGGGATTGGTGTCTCCTGTGGATAGAGATCCATGAACTTGATTAGGGGATTGGTATATCATTTGGATAGAGGTCCATAAATATTGTAATAGGGAAGCATTCCCAAGATATTTGTTGAGAAAATTTTAGTGAAATATTTTCTCCATGGAGTATCCCACATTGGGTGAACCATGTTAAATTGGTGTCTCTATTGTGTGTGGTGATTTATGCATTGCTTTTATTACTGCTATAAATATTTCCATTGGTATATTGCAATACATTGTTTGGGAAAGAAAAGTAAAAAGTGGTCTTATACTTTTCACCCCCCTATCAGTATAAGCTTGTGTTCTTCAATTGGTATCAAAGCGGGTTTCTTCGAAATATTTTAACAACTTGAAGGAAAATCTCTTAAGAACAAAGATGGATTCTCAAAATGGATCTTCAAGGAATTCAACACCATTGTTCGATGGGAACAATTATGTACTTTGGAGTATGAGAATGAAAATTCACCTGATGGAACTTGGGAATGAAATATGGGAAGTAGTTAAGATTGAATACATACCATCAGGTACTCCACCTATAGATAAATATGGTAAGCTCCTGCATCTGAATAATTCAAAGGTAATGAATGGAATTTTAAAGGGTTTGTGTGAAATAGAGTTTATAAAGGTTATGCATTGCACATCAAAAAAGGAAATTTGGGATAAGTTGAAAGGTATCTATTAGGGAGACAAAAAGGTCAAAAGAGTAAAGTTGCACAATTACAAAAGAACATTTGAAGACCTAAAGATGAAGGAAGAGGAAAAAATTGTTGCATATCTACTTTGTGTGGATGAGGTTGTTAACTCCATGCAATGACTTAGGCTCAAATTTTAAGAAATAGATGTTTGTGATAAGATTTTAAGGTCACTTCGAAAAAGGTATAGTGAAAATATTTCAGCTATATAAGAGTCAAAAGATATAAAACTTTTGACAAGGGATGAATTACATGGAATTCTCACAACTTTTGAGATGAGAATAAAAGAGGAACCTATTCCCAAAAAATAAGCAGCCTTCAAAGTTACAAAGAAGTTTTTCCAAAGGCATAAGAAGAGTTTTTATGTAGACAAGGAAGGTAAGAGGTCAAGTGATAGTGATAACAAGTCCTCAGATAATGAAGAAGATGAAATTCTATTTATGGAAAAATAAAAATATGATGTTATAAAAAGGGCACCAATGGTTCTCAAATATTTTAGATGTGGTAACTTTGGCCATCTTGAAGATAGATGTAGAGGGAATAAATTTAATTTCAGTGATGATGAATATGAAGATACACTTGAAGGACCAAAAGAAAGTTTACTTTTGGCAATAGAAGAAGGAGGTGATCCTATTGAAGATAAATTAAAAAAGAATGAAGATGATCCCAAAGGAAAAAAAATAGAGGAAGAATCATAAAAAGGAGGGGTTTCTCTTGAGGGTGATCTTATTTATGCCCTTGATGCATTAAGAAAGGTAAGATAGCAAAACTCAAAACTTAAACTTCAATTTCAAGAATATGATGAAGAAAAAGGAAATATTATAGAGGATCTAACTAACTCAATAGCTAAGACAAGGAAATTTAAAGAGAAGTTATAAGCAAAGGTGTTAAAATGTGAAAGGTTAGAGCATGAGGTAGCTTCAATAAGGAAGGGAGTAAAAGAGTCTAAGGATAAGTTACACAAGTTTGGGAGAAGATCAAAGAACTTGGATAAGATTATCAAGGTACAAATATCTTTGTCAAACAAAATAGGACTTGGTTTTGAATAGGTACAAAGAAAAAAATGAGAGGTGTCAATATCAAGCTTTGAATAAGAAGAAAATTTAGAAGAAGAGAGTGTAAGAGAGAGTGAGACTTCTGAGAATGATTTTTACAATAGAAAGTTCAACAAGGAAAGAAACAATGCACAAATGAGGAACATATGGAACAAGAAGCATCTACAGTGTAAAAGAGACTAAATATCCACACCATTATTCAGTGGGAATACTTATGTACTTTGAAGTATGAGAATAAATATTCACCTAATGGCACTTCAAAATGAAATATGGGAAGCAGTTGATAATGGATACATACCACTAGCTACTCCACCTACAGATAAATATGGTAAGATCCTACATTTGAATAATTCAAATGAAATGAATGGAAATTTAAAGGGTTTGTATGAAACAGAGTTTATAAATGTTATGCATTGCACATCGACAAAGGAAATTTGTGATAAGTTGAAAGGTATCTATGAGGGAGACATAAAAGGTCAAAAGGAAAAAATTACAAAATTACAAAGAAACTTTTGAAGACCTAAAGATGAAGGAAGAGGAAAACATTGTTGCATATCTACTTCGTGTGGATGAGGTTGTTAACTCCATGCAAGGACTTAGGCTCAAAGTTAAACTAAATAGATGTTTGTGATAAGATTTTAAGGTCACTTCCAAAAAGGTATAGTGAAAATATTTTAGCTATAGAAGAGTCAAAAGATATTAAACTTTTGACAAGGGATGAATTACATGGGATTCTCATAGATTTTTAGATGAGAATAAAAGAGGAACCTATTCCCCAGAAATAAGTACCCTTCAAAGTTACAAAGAAGTTTTTCCAGAGTAAGAAGAGTTTTTATGCAGACAAGGTAGGTAAGAGTTCAAGTGATAGTGATAACAGGTCCTCAGATAATGAAGAAGATGAAATTGTATTTCTGGAAAAAGAAAAATATGATGTTAGAAAAATGGCACCAATGATTCTCAAATGTTTTAGATGTGGTAAATTTGGACATCTTGAAGATAGATGTACAAGGAATGGATTCAGTTTCAATGATGATGAATATGAAGATACACTTGAAGGACCAGAATAAAGTTTACTTTTGGCAATAGAAGAAGAATGAGGTGATCCTATTGAATACAAATTAAAAAAGAATGAAGATGATCCCAAAGGCAAAAAAATAGAGGAAGAATCAGAAAAAGGAGAGGTTGATCTTGAGGGTGAGCTTATTTATGCCCTTGATGCATTAATAAAGGTAATAAAGTAAAACTCAAAACTCAAACTTCAATTTCAATAATGTGATGAAGAAAAAGGAAAGCTTATAGAGGATATAACTAACTCAATAGCTAAGACAAGGAAATTCAAATATAAGTTAGAAGCAAAGGTTTTAGAATGTGAAAGGTTAGATCTTGAGGTAGCTTCACTAAGGAATAAAGTAAAAGAGTCTAAGGATAATTTACATAGGTTTGGGAGAAGCTCAAAGAACTTGGATAATATTATCAAGGTTCAAAGATCTTCATCAAACGAAACAGGACTTGGTTTTGAAAAGGTACAAAGAAAACATGGAGATCAGTCAATCTCAAGCTTCGAAGAAGAAGAAAATTTAGAAGAAGAGAGTGTAAGAGAGAGTGAGACTTCTGAGAATGAATTGGACAATAGAAAGTTCAACAAGGAAAGTAACATTGCACAAATGATGAATAAATGGAACATGAAGCAACATGGGATAAAAGAGACTAAGAGACCAATAGGGTCAAGGCAAGGTAGTGTTAATGGATGATGCTTCTCATATCATAGGTTTGAGCATAAGGCTACATAGTGTAGGACACATGAAAGACAAGAATATAGAAATTTTAGAAACATGCAGCTTTTTTAAGGGTATTGCTACTCTTGTAATCAGTTTGGTCACAAGGTAGTGAATTGTAGGGTTCATTATAGGAATGGATATGGCTTCACCAGGAGAAACCCCAAGATATTTGCACCTTTAAGGAATAAAAAAATTAAGTGTTATAAGTGCAATAATGTTGGGCATAGAGCAAAGTGGTTTAGAGAAAAAATTCCAGAGACAAGTAGGAACATAAATATTTAGAGGAATCAGAAGGATTAGTTGAGGAAGAAACTAGCCAAAGGTAAAGACCAGTGTATGTTGGGAGTAGAAATACTCCCACCCCAAAATTAATCACCTCAAGAGGAGGTGGGAGAGTTTCTAAGCTAAGAGTTTCATTATTAGACCCAAGCCCCAAAGGTGGCCCTTTGCCATTGATGACAAAGGAAGAGATATTTGAGTTAGGGGGAGAGCATTCAATCAGTGGGAGCAGTTTTTTAGGGGGAGCAGAACATAAAGAAGTAAAAGAAATGGTAAAAGGTAAATCGGTTACAATCAATGACAAAGGGGAATATTATTGGAAATATGAGTAGGTTTTATTGTCATTGATGTCAAAAGTCATTTTCAGTGAGCAAGACAAAATGAAGGATGCCAAGAATCAGTTTTAGTAAGCAGTGCAATAGAAATATTGCTTCTAGGCCTAAGGGAAAAAATATTATAATATCTCCTATTATAATATTCAAGGTGGTCAGATGAG
This sequence comes from Wollemia nobilis, assembly GCA_028583015.1. Classification (NCBI taxonomy): domain Eukaryota; kingdom Viridiplantae; phylum Streptophyta; class Pinopsida; order Araucariales; family Araucariaceae; genus Wollemia; species Wollemia nobilis. Next base: position 3,595,831 of record JAQPPZ010016564.1, read on the forward strand.
GTCTAAAGAGCAATAGGAAGGCCCAAGAAAAATAATATTATAATAATAAATGTCTAAGGTTAAGACCTAGAGATTTAAATTAATTATAATAATTTCATTATAAATTAATTTGTAACTTAATTTGATTAGCTCTAAGAGTTATTAAATTAGTTATAATAACTTAATTATAAATTATTTATGATTTAATTTAAATAACCCTAAGGTTAGGGTTATTAGGGCACAAATTTTAAATAATTCAAAATAAAAACAAATTAAAGGATCATTGATGTTTTGAGCACATGGCACATTGCATATAAAAGGGGTAAGTTTTATTTCAAAACTTTATCCATGCAAAAGAATTATTGCCTAAGGAAATCGTGCGTTGTGGTTAGAGAGGAAGAAACTCGCATGTGTTTTAAAAGCTTCAAAGGGTAGACAAAGGAATAAAGTGAAGTGGGAGCACTAATGCTTATCCAAAGCATTGGGTAGTGCAATTGGCAGCCAAGGGTTGCGCTAAGTCATTCACAGGTGCAAGGTTAAGGGTTCGATCCACACGGTCTTTATTTTGCAAAAGGAGAAGGTTTTTTGATTTGCACTATCAGAGAGGGACAAAGAGAAGGTGTGTACCTTTCCCTTTTTTTGGAGGCACGTAGCCCACTTGGTGGGTGCATGTTGTGTGAAGGCACTTACAAAAATGGGTTTGCATATTCAAAACTCGCCAAGGCATTTTTTGTGGATTGACAAAGGTATGTGCTCACATTTGCAAAGGTTTAATGTTTCATCCAAAAATTGCAAAGGTGGAAATTAAGTTTTTAATTTTTTAAAGTTTTATTAATTGAAAATTGCATATTTAAAATTATTTATGAGTTATACAAGGGATATAAAAGGGTATGTAAAGTTTTAATTTTGATTTTTAATTTTTAAGTGATTAAAATTTATAAAATGAGTAATAAGGGGTGCTAAGGGTGTTAGATGTTATTTTTTGAAATAAAGTCATATTATAAAAATTGATTTGAAAGGAGAAATAAGGTAAAGTTGATTTTTGATATTCTGACTTGGTGAAATATTTTTGAAAGAAAATATTAAGGACAAATTTGTGATATCTAACCATTGAGATTGTCAAAGAGGTTGAGTGTGATTGAGACAGGTTTTGAGGTCATTTCTCCATCAAGAAAAAGGTATGGGCAAATCTTCCTTGTGAGTGAAATATTGTTGGATTGGATGTTATGAATGCTAAGTTGGAGTGAAAAGGTTTTTTTGATATGCATTGTTGAGTAATATTTCATGTGCATAATTGGTGAATATTTGTGAGAAAATTTGAGTAAGATATTGAGAACTATATTGAACTAGGGTTTGTGAAAATATCATGAGTATCATTTTTATGTGAGATTGTTTGATAAGAATTGTTGGAAATATTTGAGTAAACCTTCATATGCATGATTAGGGTTTGTGAAAATAACATGAGTATCATTGTTATGTAAATGAGAAATCATATTGAGTCAAGGATTGAGATTCATAGTGTGAGTTGTTGAAAGCATTGTGAAACACCTGGTTAGGATTTGTAAGCAAGTTGTGTTTCATTGAGTGATTGGTTGAGTTGAGTTGATTGAGCATAGTTGATGGAAAGTGTTGAAGTGATAGTTCAAGTTCTATGAAACAAATTGTTCTATATTTTGATTTGATTTGGAAGAGATATTGGAAGTGATTGAGTGTTTGTGAGTGTGAAACATATTGAGTCTCTAACCATTCTCTATATGTTTCTATGGTAAAACAAGAGATATTAAAAGTGATTGAGCATTGTTGTGAGTGTGAATCATATTGAGTCTCTAACCATTATCTATATGTTTCTATAAGTTAAACAAAATTTTGTGTGAAACTTGTTTATGTGATTGAAAAGGTTTCTGTGATAGATTGAGTTGAGTTGAATAAGCTTTTGTGAAATCTTGTGAGTTGATTTGAGTAAATCATAGAGTGGAATTAAGGACTGAGTGCATAAGCTTTTGTGGAATCTTGCAATGTAGATTTGAGGTAAGTCTTAGTAAATATTTATTGAGTATATTGGACAAGTTCTAGTGAGGACTTGTTGAGTAGATTTGAGGTAAGTCTTGGTGAAGACTTGTTGAGCAGATTTGAGGTAAGTCTTTGAGAATATTTGAGAACAGAGTTGATTGATTTATTTGTTCAAAATTTGAGTTAATATTTAGGGCATATCTAGCATAGTTGATTTGTGATTGGATCAAGCTTTGCATTAAGGCTTAAGGAAAATTTTGAGGATAGAGTTTGGTGCAGATTTGAGGATAGGTTTATGCCATATCAGACACAAAGATTGACCAAATTTGTGCCAGACCAAAGGACTGTGTTTAGTGCAGATTAGAGATGGAGATTAAGAAAATTTTTTCTAGAACAAAGGACTGTGTTTAGTGCAGATCAGAGATTGAGATTGAGAAGATTTGTGCTAGACTAAAGGAATGCATTTAGTGCAGATCAAAGATAGATATTGAGAAAAATCATGCTAGACCGAAGGACTATGTTTAGTGCAAATTTGAGACAAATATTAAACATATTTGTGCTAGACCGAAGGATTGTGTTTAGTACATATTTGAGATAGAGTCGAGAGTAATATTTGGAGGTGACAGATCAGAGGACAATAGTCTCCAGTGGATAGAGATCCATTAGCCAAGGTAGTGAGCATAAAGGTATTCTGAGTGAGGACAAGAGTTTTCATGGAGAGAGATCCACAATCCAGTGCAGTGGAGGCAGTAGTATTCTAGAGGATCACCAGCCAGAGCAGAGGAGAAGGAGTTCTCCTATGGATAGATATCCACAAACTAGCTGATGGGATTGGTGTCTCTTATGGATAGAGATTTAACTAACTTTATTAGGGGATTGGTGTCTCCTTTGGATAGAGGTACATAAATATTGTAATAGGGAAGGATTCTTAAGAGATTTGTTGAGAAAAATTTAGTGAAATATTTTCTCCGTGGAGTAGCCCACATTGGGTAAACCATGTTAAATTGGTGTCTCTATTGTGTGTGGTGATTTGTGCATTGTTTTAATTACTACTGTTGATATTGCCATTGATATATTACATAATATTTTTTGGGAAATAAAAGTAAAAAATGGTCTTATATTGTTCTCCCCCCTCTCAGTATAAGCTTGTGTTTTTCAAAATCAACCTTTCTTATTTATTAAAATCAATCAAACGAGGGAAACAAAAATGTTACTTAGTAAAGATAAAATATCAAAACAATTGCACCATTCATATTATATTCTTTGAATTTTATAATCATAATTTAGTGTGGCAAAATTGCCAACACTTTTGACAACTCTCAGGGTATTCAACTTGTATTGATGCAATCGATCCCAAGCCTTCATCCATTGGGATTAGCTATCACTGCCATTGGCTACATCAAATGGTATATTTGATTTAGTAGCCTCCTTAATTTTCCTTTTCTCCTATGTCTATTTATCCTACTCTTCCACAACCTCTTTTTGATCTGCTTTCGCCAGTGCCTATGCTTCTTGCTTGGCGAGACTTGTACTGGTAGTCTCATATACTACAACTATTATAGCCTAGGCCTCTTCATCAAGATTTAAAGGATACTAGAGTGAATCAATGGCAAAGTGCAATGTCTTGACATGGTCTAATATTATGTGATTAGATCTCTAACTGAGCTCCAATAGGGATGATTTGATGTGGGTGAGCCTCTCCATGTATGGTAGTACTTTTTCCTCTATGATTGGATCCTCCTAGCTATCTATCTCTAAAGTATCTTCAAAAAAAAATTGCCAAGCAACTTCCAATTCTTTCTTCGGTAAAAGCTCCCCCTGATCATTAGTGAAGCTTGAAAATTTGACATCATCTAGAGCCTCAAAATAAATGAGTGAAGTGCATTTCTCCTATTCAAACATAGTATCTAACTTTTAGCCCTCCCTAGCCAGCTCCAAACTAAAAAAGTAGTTGTGGAACATAACCCTAGTGTTGGACCAATCTCGGTCCATCCCACTCAATGGCTTAGCTTGGAAGTTATATTGAGTTAATGCTTGAATCTTTAGTACCATATCCAACTTAAATTCTAGTTGCTCCTCGACATACTCCAAAGTTTTATCACCATTGAAAATTATTATCCATGCCTAATGCATATACAACATAACTTTGAGTGCTTCTACCACCAATGTCATGCAATATTTTGTTAAATGATGATGAGATTCTTTGATTTTCTCCTTGGATAGGCCCGTTGACTATGTTTCTTTCTTAGTCAGCTATTTATATAAATATTCAAGCTGGGAAGCAAATGCTTGCACTTGCTTCTCTATTGCTACCCAAGCTTCCTAGTATTCCTTGGCTGTATTTTCCTGTTGGCAATTTTGGGTACCTTGAGTACATTGCCTTTGCCTAAGTTTAGTTGTTGTCATTGATGTCAAGGAGTTATTGGTAGATGTTGTTTTTGATGTCGAGGAACTTTTGGAGCAACTTGTTTTTATGTCCAAGGATGTGTTTTTGTTGAAGGTTTTAGTTGGTCAGTAAGTCTCCAAGAAAATCAGAGTAGCCCAGTTGCCAAAAATCCAAAAAAAGATTAAGTAGAATAAGTTTGCAGGCTGCTGGAAAAACTGTCACGATTTCGTGACATGTTTGAGGAGAGAGAAAGTCACGATTTCGCGACATGTTTGAGGAGAGAGAAAGTTTGGCCAAAACTGTCACGATTTCGCGACATGCAGGAAGGTAGAGGCAAAGCGGGCAAAAGTGTCACGATTTCGTGACATGTTTGAGGAGAGAGAAAGTTTGGCCAAAACTGTCACGATTTCGCGACATGCAGGAAGGCAGAAGCACAGCGGACAAAAAGTGTCACGATTTTGTGACAAGTTTCGAAGAAGTTGTACGGATGCAGGAAGTGTCACGATTTCATGAAGTTGTTGGGAAAAGCATCGCGATTTCGTGACATGTTCCAGTTTTGTGAGCAATTGGCAAGAGAGAGCTCAAGGCAGAGAAAGAGTCACGATTTCGTGACATGTTTCATTTTTGCTAGTGCAAACCAAGAAAAGGATGAAGAAGCAAGAGGTGTCATGATTTTGTAACAGAGTTGCTGATGACATCAGCAAAAGGCAAAGATGTCACGATTTCACGATAGTAGCGAAGAAGAAGGCTGTGAAGTCCAGAGCGTCGCGATTTCATGACAAGATTCATGATGACATCAGCAAGAGGCAAAGGTGTCACGATTTCATGACAGTAGCGGAGAAGAAGGCTATGAAGTCCAGAGCGTCGTGATTTTGTGACAAGATTCATGGTGACGTCAACAAAGGCTGTAGTGTCACGATTTTGTGATAGCAAATCAAAGAAGGTGCTCGACAGGAGTAGTGTCATGATTTCATGACAGCGTGTAATGCAAGGTGTATGACAGACCAAGGCATAGCGATATCGTGACATGTTTGAGTGTCACGCGAGAAAAGCCACTAGAATAGCAGAAGCGTTTGTAGTCGATGAAGTTAACCTTTGCCGACAAAGTATAAAGTCTTACAGCCGACGTGGTAGAAGTTGAACAATCGACTAAAGATCAAAGATTTCATCTTGAGATTGTGAGTATTAAAAGAAGACTATTTGAGCATTTTTTTGTATCGATTGTGGTGTGCATTCGAAGAGTGATATTCGCAGAGTGAGTGCGACAAGTGAGGTTCGATCTCGAAAAAGCAGAGAGTGAAGTTCAACTGCAGCCTTAGGGTGCATTTCGTTGAATCTTTTAAGTGTCAAAATCTGAGCTGTTGTTTGCACGAAGAAAGTGCTACTGTTCGTAAAAAGACTATGCGAGGAGAGTGTGCTGTTGTGGTTACACATAGTCTGTGTAACCGAAAGCAAAGTGTGCAAGGTGGATGCTGCTGTAATTATGAACAATTGTAAAGGTCGAACGGTGATAGTGCTGCTACAATTTTTACGAAGACTACACTACTATTTTTGCACATAAGTTGAGAAGATAGTGCAGTTGTAACTTAAGAAGACTGTGCTGCTGTAGTTTTGCAAACAGAGAAAAGTTGTTTTTCCAACCATGTGCTAAAAAGAAAAAAGGAAGAGGACATAATTGTGCCAGACCGAAGGACTGTGTTTTGGTGCAGAAAAGAGGACCAGCTTGCTGTGACAGAGTTGAGGACAGAGATCTCCAACCAGAGCAGGGAAGACAGGTGTCTTCTGTGGAAAGAGTTCCACTTGCTAAGGGCAAAAGAGATAGAGGTCCTCTAGAGGATCACTAGCAAAGAAGAATTAGGGGAAGGTGTCTCCTTTGAGCTGAGGCTCATAAACATTGTAATCGGGAAGGATTCCCGAGAGGTTTTGATATAACTTTTAGAGGAAAAGTTTTATCCGTGGAGTAGCCCACCTTGGGTGAACCACGTTAAATGGGTCTTTTATGTGTGATGCTTTCTGTCTTGTTTAATGTTATGTTGATGCCATTGCTATCTGAAATTAAAATTATTAAATGGTTTTATCTTATACTTGTTCACCCCCCTCTCAGTATAAGTTCATGTTCTTCAATTGGTATCAGAGCAGGTCTCTCCAGAAAAAGCCTAACAGCTTGGAGAAGGATCTAACAAAGGAACATATAAATTTAGAAAAGGTTGAATTCGATCTCAAGAGTGAATTCTTCTTGGCCTTGAGAAAGCTTGAAAAACTCAGGGAAGAGAATTCTGTTCTTAAGCAGCATTGTCAGGAAAAAGAGATAGCAAGATCAGAATTGGCTCAACATATTATAGATTTCAAACTTCTAGCTGAAGAAGGGAAGAAGATTGAACAAGTTCTAACAGAGGTTCTAAAAGGAAAGGTAGCTGATTGTGAGAAACTAGAAGGAGAGATTATGTCTCTTAGAGTGAAGTTAGAACAGTCAACTCTCAGACAAAATTTTTCGTGTGAAAAGAAGGATGGCATCACCATGTATGAAACAGGGTCTTCAAGCAAGAACAATCTTCACTCTGAAGAGCAATGGATTCCAGTTGATCACAAGAAGAACAAACTTCCAAGGCATCAAAACAGGTTACATAACACCTTCCATGGATATTGTTTTTCTTGTAAAAAATTTGGTCACATAGCTATGCATTGCAATAAATCTCTGAAGAGTCATAGTAAAGAAAATGTTAACTCATTTGCACCTCTTATGAATAAAAATATCATGTGTTACAAGTGCAAGAATTTTGGGCATATAGCAAGGATGTGCAACTTGAATAAATTTTGTTTTGAGTTCTCAAAAAGGAGGAATGAGATAAAATCTAAGTCAATGATAGTTCAAACTGCTTTTCATGCTCAAGACAAAGTAGAGAAATGGTATCTTGATAGTGGTTGTTCAAAACATATGACTGGTGAAAAAGGAAAATTTTTGTCTTTAAAAGAAGCGAACAGAGGAACAGTCAGTTTTGGAGATAACAGGTCCACAAAGATCTATGGTAAAGGAACTCTTAGTCTGGATGGGAAATCCAAAACAAAAAACGTGCTTTATGTTGAAGGGTTAAGACATAATCTGCTCAGTGTGAGTCAACTTTGTGATCAAGGGCACATAGTATCTTTCTTTTCTGATAGATGTGAGATAAGTAAAGAATTAAATGGAAAACTTATTGCTAGAGCTACAAGGACTCCAAACAATCTTTACATGCTGAGTGAGATAAAGAGAGAAAAATGCCTTCTAACTCAAGAAGATGAGAGTTGGTTGTGGCATAAAATATTGGGACATTTGAGTTTTGATAATCTGATCAGTATTAGTAACAAGGAAGCAGTTAGAGACTTGCCCAAAATAAAAAGGCCCCAAAATATCATTTGCGGTCCTTGTCAACATGGTAAACAGACCAGAACCAGTTTTAAATCGAAAGGGTATACTTCGTCCAATCCCTTGGATCTTATTCATACTGATTTGTGTGGTCCTACCAGAACTCAGAGCATTCAGGGAGACAGCTATTTCATGTTGTTTATTGATGATTACTCGAGAATGACTTGGGTTACTTTTCTCAAAGAAAAATCTGAAGCTTTTGAAAAATTTAAAATTTTTAAAGAAATGATTGAAAATGAGACTGACAAGAGAATAAAATGCTTAAGATCAGATAGAGGAGGAGAGTTCACTTCAAATGAATTTGTGGAATACTGTGAACAACATGGAATCAAAAGAGAATATTCAGCAGCAAGAACTCCTCAACAAAATGGAGTAGTTGAAAGAAAAAATAGAACTATTGAAAATATGGCTAGAGCAATGTTAGATGAATCAAAACTTTCAGATGGTTTTTGGAGAGAGGCAGTAAATACAGCAGTCCACATCATTACCAGGGCTCAACTCAGAGTCAATCATCATAAAACTCCCTATGAGCTGTGGAAAGGAAGAACAACTACAGTTAAACACTTCAAAGTGTTCGGGAGTAAGTGCTTCATCAGAAGGGAAGATCAAAATCCAGGTAAGTTTGATCCTAGGTGTGATGAGGGAATTTTTCTTGGATATTCCAGCAAAAGTAAGGCCTACAGATGCTTCAACAAAAGAACTCATACGGTTGTAGAGAGCATAAATGTGACGAGTAGATGAAAAGACGGGAATAAGAGAACCAGTCAAGGAATTCAGTGATGGAATCTGTCAAGAAGAATTCAGAGAAGTGTCAGATGAAGAAGAGGAAAGACAACAGTTGCTTCCCAAAACTCCTTCACGGTATGTTCAGAAACATCATCCCAAAGACTTGATCATTGGTGATCCAAATAGCAGGCAAACAAGAAGAAGAGTCATTTCTTCACATGAATCTGCAAATATTTCACTGTTATCTCAGATTGAGCCAAAAAAATTTAGTGAAGCATGTACAGATGATTTTTGGGTACAAGCTATGGATGAAGAGCTAAATCAAATAGAGAAAAGTGAAACCTGGGATTTGGTTCCAAGACCTAAGAATAAGAATGTCATTGGCACAAAATGGGTCTTCAGAAATAAACTTAATGAAGATGGAAAGATTGTCAGGAACAAAGCCAGGTTAGTCTGTAAAGGGTATGCTCAAGTCGAAGGTGTTGATTTCGAAGAGACGTTTGCGTCTGTTGCTCATCTTGAAGCAATAAGAATGTTTTTGGCTCTGTCTAGTTTCAAATCTTTCAAAGTGTTTCAAATGGATGTAAAGTCTACTTTTCTAAATGGAGTGTTGGATGAAGAAGTCTATATAGAACGACCAGAAGGTGTGTCTCTTTCAGAACAGCCAGACTATGTGTGTAAACTGAAAAAGGCATTGTACGGGTTAAAGCAAGCACCCAGGGCTTGGTACTCAAGACTTGACGGGTATCTTTATGAACAAGGATTCAGGAAAGGCGTGGCAGATTGCAACTTGTACATTAAGAATAAAGGTGATGATATGATTATCATAGTTGTTTATGTCGATGATATTATTTTCAGGGGAAATAATACTCGGATGTGCAAAGTTTTTGCTAACACCATGCAAAAGGAATTCGAGATGTCTATGATTGGAGAGTTGTCATTCTTTTTAGGACTGCAGATTGCGCAATCAAAAAATGGTATATTTCTCTCTCAAGAAAAGTATATCAAAGAGATGTTAAAAAAATTTGGGATGATGGACAGCAAACTTGTATGTACTCCAATGATTACAGGGTGCAACTCTGGGTAAGGATGATGAATCTCCAGCGAGCAGATCAAAAATTATACAGATCTATGATTGGCAGTTTACTATATAGTACAGCTACCAGACCGGATATCATGCAGGCCGTTGGATTTGTAGCAAGATTTTAGGTAGCTCCAAAAGAATCTCATGTTATGGAAGTCAAGAGGATATTCAGATATTTGAAGGGCACTATGGATTTTGGGCTTTGGTATCCCAAAGGCGATGATTTCACCCTCACAGCCTATACAGATGCAGATTGGGCAGGCGGTATTGATGATAGAAAGAGCACTAGTGGTGGAGCATTCTTTACGGGAAAGAGTCTGGTTTCTTGGCTAAGTAAGAAACAACCTTCAGTTTCCTTATCTACAGTAGAAGCTGAATACATAGCAGTAGTGGCTGGGTGCACTCAGGTTTTATGGATGAAAACAACCTTGGAGGATTTCAAAGTCAAGCATGAACAACCTATCCCTATTCTTTGTGATAATTCAAGTGCCATAAGTATTTCTAAAAATCCGGTAATGCATTCAAGGACGAAGCACATTTCTATCAAATATCATTTTTTAAGGGAAAAAGTGCAAGAGAAGCAGGTCAAGCTAGAATATGTACCCACTAAAGAGCAAATTGCAGATATCTTCACCAAACCCCTTCCAAAAGATACGTTTGAGTATCTTAGGGAGAAATTGGGAGTTGTACTCTCACCTCGAGATTGATCTCCTTATCAGGAGGTGGGGGAGGGACCAAGCCAAGAGGCTCCTTCTTAGTCCCAAGCCCCAAAGGTGACCCTTTGCCATTGATGACAAAGGGGGAGAGAGTTAAGTAAGGGGGAGAGTTTTCAAGAGAAGAGGAAAGCTTCAAATCAGGGGGAGCAAAACTTGGAGAGATTGATTTCAGTTTGCAAAACTTGGAGAGATTGATTTCAGTTTTGGCTCTTGAAAGATGTGTTTTAGTTAAGGGTTGCCATCAATGACAAAGGGGGAGATTGTTGGCAATTTTGGGTACCTTGAGTACATTGCCTTTGCCTAAGTTTAGTTGTTGTCATTGATGTCAAGGAGCTATTGGTAGATGTTGTTTTTGATGTCGAGGAACTTTTGGAGCAACTTGTTTTTATGTCCAAGGATGTGTTTTTGTTGAAGGTTTTAGTTGGTCAGTAAGTCTCCAAGAAAATCAGAGTAGCCCAGTTGCCAAAAATCTAGAAAAATATTAAGTAGAATAAGTTTGCAGGCTGCTGGAAAAACTGTCGCGATTTCGTGACATGTTTGAGGAGAGAGAAAGTCACGATTTCGTGACATGTTTGAGGAGAGAGAAAGTTTGGCCAAAACTGTCGTGATTTCGTGACATGCAGGAAGGCAGAGGCAAAGCGGGCAAAAGTGTCACGATTTCGTGACATGTTTGAGGAGAGAGAAAGTTCATCAACGATTCATGACATGCAGAAGAAAAGCAGAGAAAGTGTCATGATTTCGTGACATGTTTGAGGGAGAGAAAGTTTGGGGCAAAGCGTCACGATTTCGTGACATGCAGGAAGGTAGAAGCACAGCGGGCAAAAAGTGTCACGATTTCGTGACAAGTTTCGAAGAAGTTGTACGAATGCAGGAAGTGTCATGATTTCATGAAAGTTGACGAAAAAGTCACGATTTTGCGACATGTTCCAGTTTTGCGAGCAGTTGGCAAGAGAGAGCTCAAGGCAATGAAAGAGTCACGATTTCGTGACATGTTTCATTTTCGCTAGTGCAAACCAAGAAAAGGATGAAGAAGCAAGAGGTGTCATGATTTCATGACAGAGTTGTTGATGACGTCAGCAAAAGGCAAAGGTGTCACGATTTCATGACAATAGCGAAGAAGAAGGCTGTGAAGTCTAGAGCGTCACGATTTCGTGACAAGATTCATGATGACGTCAGCAAGAGGCAAAGGTGTCACGATTTCATGACAATCGAAGAAGAAGGCTGTGAAGTCCAGAGCATCACGATTTCATGACAAGATTCATGGTGACGTCAGCAAAGGCTATAGTGTCATGATTTTGCGATAGCAAATCAAAGAAGGCGCTCGACAGGAGTAGTGTCACGATTTCATGACAGCGTGTAATGCAAGGTGTATGGCAGACCAAGGCGTAGTGATATCATGACATGTTTGAGTGTCACGTGAGAAAAGCCACAGAACAGTAGAAGCGTTTGAAGCCGATGAAGTTAACCTTTGTCGACAAAGTATAAAGTCTTACAACCGACGTGGTAGAAGTTGAATAGTTGACTAAAGATCAAAGATTTCATCTTGAGATTGTGAGTATTAAAAGAAGACTGTTTGAGCATTTTTGTGTGTCGATCGTGGTGTGCATTCGCAGAGTGATATTCACAGAGTGAGTGCGACAAGTGAGGTTCGATCTTGAAAAGGCAGAGAGTGAAGTTTAACTGCAGCCAAAGGGTGCATTTCGCTAAATATTTTAAGTGTCAAAATATGAGCTGTTGTTTGCGCGAAGAAAGTGCTACTGTTCGTAAAAAGACTGTGCAAGGAGAGTGTGTTGTTGTGGTTACACATAGTCTGTGTAACCGAAAGCAAAGTGTGCAAGGTGGATGCTACTGTAATTACGAACAGTTGTAAAGGTCGAACGGCGATAGTGCTGCTACAATTTTTGTGAAGACTACACTACTGTTTTTGCGTAGAAGTTGAGAAGATAGTGCAACTGTAACTTAAGAAGACTGTGCTGCTGTAGTTTTGTAGATAGAGAAAAGTTGTTTTTCCAACCACGTGCTGAAAAGAACAAAGACAGAGGACATAATTGTGCCAGACCGAAGGACTGTGTTTTGGTGTAAAAAAGAGGACTAGCTTGCTGTGACAGAATTGAGGACAGAGATCTCCGACGGAGCAGGGAAGACAGGTGTCTTCTGTGGAAAGAGTTCCACTTGCTAAGGGCAAAAGAGATAGAGGTCCTCTAGAGGATCACTAGCAAAGCAAATTTAGGGGAAGGTGTCTCCTTTGAGCTGAGGCTCATAAACATTGTAATCGGGAAGGATTCCCAGAGGTTTTGATATAACTTTTAGAGGAAAAGTTTTATCCGTGGAGTAGCCCACCTTGGGTGAACCACGTTAAATGGGTCTTTTATGTGTGATGCTTTCTGTCTTGTTTAATGTTATGTTGATGCCATTGCTATCTGAAATTAAAATTATTAAATGGTTTTATCTTATACTGTTCACCCCCCCCTCTCAGTATAAGTTCATGTTCTTCATTTCCAACTCTTCTGCTTTCCGTTGCCAATGCTCTGCTTCTAATTTTACTGTCTCTAGTTGTGCATTATTTTTAGCCAAAGCTTCGTCTAACTTAACAATATTCACCTCAGCCTCAAAAAATATTTTCTTGTAATGCTCGCCATGCAGGTGAAGAGAGCTCATATCCACCTGTATATTCCCCATATTCTCTATAGTGTCAATATTCGTCAAGTCCTTTATAATGACTTCAAAAGTGTAATAACTTAGAGCCATCTCTCCTTAGGGTTTTCTGACCCAGGGAATCATTTTTATAGTGTGGGACTCCATAGCATTGGGGTCAAAAGCAACCTCCAATGTCTTTTTTGGAGCTTGAGCTTCCTTTCACTTATAATTTTTTAACCACTGGGATGAACTTTGGTGGGCTTGAATTATTTTTGTTGTGATAGGATGTTCTGGCACAATTGTCACCTCTAGCTTTGGAAGAATCTGCAACTAAAAAAATGAAGCAGGGGGAAAATGATCCTACTAAGGGTTTGGCTTAAGAATGGAAGTAGACATGATAATGGTTGGTGGAATGGAAATGGCTAAGGGAATGGAAGTGAGGTGTTGGCTATAGATACATTCACCCAAGGAGGAGCTTCTGTACTTATAACTATGATAGAAATTACTAGGATGGAGGATAAAGGGAGTGAAAATGGATTGGGCCTAAATGCAAAAGAACTAAAAGAAAGAGAAATAGAAGAAATAGGAATAGAAGAAGAGGGAGCATCGATGAATAGGAACTGGGAAATAGGAATCAAAATAGAAGTAGAAGACATATCAAATGGGGGTGAAATGGAAGATATAACTACAAAATGGGGTGCAACAGTCATCGAATGCTCAAGGGAAAGGGAGAGTGTAGAGGAAATGTACCTTCGAGCTCCAAAACCATTTGAGCTGATGATGAGGGTGGTTGTGATACTGGCTCTCCTTTATCTTGTTCCTCATCTACCTCCTTATATAGATCAATAATTTCCATATGTTGGACAAGGTGTTTCACTTGAACCAAAGGAGGATTTTTTGAAACGTCAGCCTATGCGGATTTTGCTATAAGAGGAGGGTTCACACTTGATGATGAAACTACACCTATCCTTGGCTTCTTGGAGATTTTTTGAAGAGGAAGTACCTCATACTTACTCCTATTTTTCTATTTGGGTTTCTCTTTTGGTAATGGTTGTTTCCCTTCCTCAAAAAGTGGCACTTCCTCAATCACATGCTTCTCCCCTTCAGCCATGATCTCTTCGTTGATAGATCTTTGAAAGATCTGAGGTATGATTTTAGTAAAAGCAATTGGCTAATAACTATCATAATATTCATCATATACATATAAAAATGCATAATCCATTGCCAAGCCATAGGCTAACCCAATTTTTCCTCTATGGACCCTCATAATCCACCAATTTGAAATTTTCTCCTCGAACCAAGCGGAGAACTATTCCTTCATTTTGCTAAATAGGTCTGGAGGAGAAATCTAGTTCTTGTGAACTATAGGGTTATACTCAGCCTCCATATCTTAAATATTATGCCATGGTGGGAGCAACATCATATTTTCAACATGCCATTCAAGATCATGCTCTTCTAGATTGTTCCTATTTCACTCAATATTTAGTCTGGGATAGAAATGAAAACATTTTTCTTTGATAATTAATACAAAGTGATCCAAAGGGTCATACTTCCACCATTGGGGTAACTTCACCATACCGATTTCATAGAGAGTTTCATTAGTCAACTTATTCTATCCATCCTGGTTTACTTTGATATCACCAAAGCAAAATGGCATGGTGCATGTAGTTTTATTTCCTTGTCCTGCCCCATAGACATCATTAATGAAGTCATTATGGTAGACAAATTCCATCGCAAAAAGGTTCTTTGTAGTAAAATATGGAAGAATAAATGGCTTTCCAAAGTCAAAAATTTATACCATGACACCTTGCATAAACAAGAAAATATCTCCTCTCTACTTCACAATGATATCCTCCCTCATTGCCCTTGGAACTATCTCACATGTGTCAAAAATAAGTTCGAGGTCAAGGCACAAAAACATGCGATTAAAGTTTTAAAATAACTCATTCATGGACAATCTTGGAGTCCACAAATAAACTGGAAACTTCTTATCTATCTCATCAACCTGCTTGATGGCTATGAATGAAAAATGTTGGTGCATATGGAAGACAAAATTCCAGACCAAAAAAGAAGTGTGCATAAATGATACTGCTCCTTCACTCTATATCTTTTCTAATTGGGTATGCATTGCTTAAGCCACATAATCCACCCAATAAAATAAAATTGGGTTTGTGCTTTCTTGCATTGTTTTTGGGGCATAAAATTCCACCTGCAAATACATTGTACTAGCATTGCTTGCCATTTATACATCATGGAGTTGGTAGGAATACCAAACACCCAAGCAAACATGGAAAACATATTTGGACTTTTAAAA
Organism: Wollemia nobilis; assembly: GCA_028583015.1. Taxonomy (NCBI): domain Eukaryota; kingdom Viridiplantae; phylum Streptophyta; class Pinopsida; order Araucariales; family Araucariaceae; genus Wollemia; species Wollemia nobilis. The sequence goes on from JAQPPZ010016564.1 coordinate 3,611,086, forward strand.
TATATCATAGGCTTCGACAAAGTCAAAATATATCTGAATTGGGATGCATTTATTAGCTAATTCTCCATGAACTGGCACAATGTCATAGTCAACTGGTACCTCTCCTCTTGCTCCTTGAGATTTAATTTTTTGATCATAACATTCGAAGAAGGCTTCAACCCACACGCAAATACCTCTCTAACTATGCCAAGAAAAATGGTGAATATTTTGTCTCCCTTCATATTCCACATAGCCCTCGTGGTAGGATTGTAAAACTTCAAAATTACCATCACCAGCTCAAGGTAAGGATGAGTAGGTGTACACAGGTACCAGGAAATCTATGCATGATAGGCAATAGTTAATGAGATTTTTGGCATCAAACCTTACCCAACAGTAGCTTCCACATCCTAACGTAACTTTCCATGCCCTTGTTCAAAATAACAAAGTCTCCAACCTAAGCCAACACATCACAATATGGGTCAAGCTCAATATTTTGATTTTACCTGGTTTTTTTGGCATTCTTTGGCTCAACAAATTTCATTGACTCAGTAGTTTTCTTTCCCATATTCGTACAATCAACTTTAATGCAACAATATGATATTCTTGCAACAAAGTAGCAATTCGAGGTAACTGAATGATAATCCAACAATGCTCTAGAAAAATAATCTCAATATTTTTTTAACTGTAAGCTTCTAGTTCATTGTATTTAAAACTTTTGCTCCCAACTACCCAATTAAATGCAAGTGGCACACATTTAATGAATTTGGGTGAACGTTATCCCTTGGTTCTCTCACCCAGTATGCTTTTTGATGATAACTTAACTGCCATTAATACCCTTTCATTGTATAACTTCCTCAAATTCCATACTCAACTACTTTTTATCTTGGAGAGCGCTATCTAGGTATTTAACAACTCCTTTCAAGAGTAATAAATTCCATGTGGGAGTGATGGGACATCAAATTTTAGGAGCAAAAAAACTATTAGCTTTGTTGCGTTAAACCACCAAAAATGTCTTCTAAGGATTTTGTTGTTGAAATTAGCTCAATTTCATGCATTCAACTGAAGTCTGCTTTGAATTTAACTACTGCCAAACAAAAAACATCAATTGTGTGCAAATTTTGCCAAAAACATCCTTCGAAGAAATAAATCATGTAACTGAAACTTCGAAAATGCAGTTTGCTTGCTTGGTGTAATTACATGCTTGACAATCCCTTTTATAATAATTATCTTTTTTTATTTCACCCAAAAAAAGGTTATTTCTAAAAGGCAAGCTTTAAATGAGAGTGTTTTGCTTGGAAAAGTAAGGCGAAATTAATTTTGCCTCCTTCCCTATCAAAAATAATCTTGCCAACTGGAGTTTTTGAAAAAGCGTGAGATTTTTTTATCTTTTCTTGCAGTTCCACTCCGAAGACATCTTTGGGAGTAATAAATGAGGATTTCACCCCAAAAATAATAAAAACATGGCGAATCTCCTTTTGCGGGTGAAAATAAAAATTTTAATATTTTAATTTTGCTTTACTTTTTGCTTTTCTCTTATTTTATTTTCTTCATTTTTTTATCTTCCCTTTTGGAAATTAAAAATAGGGGTGTTTTTAAAGCAAATCATGGCCTTTGAAATTTTTTAAAATTCAACTTTGACTTTGCCTCTGAAATAAATTGCCAAAGAATTGCTTTTCTTAATAATTTTCACCCAAAACATGACTGAAAAGCCTTTAAAATATTTTTGTGGTGAAAACACTTGCTCAGGATGGGATTAATTTCTCCCAGCGAAGACATTTCATTTTTTATTTATTTTTTCTCTTTTTAAATACTCTACTCAAAATAAAATAACATTAAAAAATATGTACATATATACTTCATAGGAATTTTTTCACTGATGATAGTCCTTCAAATGAAGACCATTTATTGGAATCAGAAACACATGACCATCCATGTATTGCAAGTGAAATGAGTTAACCTAATTCACACCCAAAATCTAAAATGGTCCCTCCCATATCACTTCAAACTTGTGATGCTTGTCGAGCTTAGCCTTGTTCTCATTCCATTTTAGCACTAGATCACCTACCTCAAATGACTTCTCGAAAGTTTTCTTGCCAAACCATTTCTGTGTCATCTAAGCATGTTCAATGAAAGCATTGTATGATTTCTCCCTCTCCTCTTCCAGCTGTAAAAGCTAATCCAACCTAGTGTTCATGGGATCAGATTCATCATCTTCACCATCCAATACGTGCCATGATTGAAGGGTTTGCAATTTAATATGATTGGGCAAGACTGCTTCTTTACCATATTCCAAGGAATAGGGGGACATCTTGATGGATTTTTTCAATGAGATGCGATCGTCCTATAATGCTTGGTTTAGGAGCAAGTGCCAACTATGCTTATTATCTCCCAGAGTCCTTTTCAAAATCTTGAGAAAATTTTTGTTTGTGAACTCAGCCAAGCCATTTCCCTGTGAATATTAGTTAGATGATATCTTAAAATAAATCTCATACTTACCCATGAATTCACTAAATTTGGAACCAACGAAGGGATTTCCATTATCCATTATGATTGCATCTAGTATGCCAAAACGAGTGATTAAACCTTCAAGGAAAGAGAAAATTTTTACTTGGTTCACCTTCTTGGTCGAAATTGCTTCAGCCCATCGAGTGAAATAGTCGGTTGTAGTCAGGATGTATTTGTGTCTAGTAGAAGAATTGGGATCAATGATCCTAGTGAAATATTAGACCCACTATTGAAATGGTGCTTCTACTTGAATCGAATGAAGGGGTAATGATGCATTCTTACTTCTACTGATATATCTCTGGTACTTGTCACAACTTTGACTGACTTTGAAAGCATATGCAAAGAGAGTGGGCCAAAAATACCCTACTTTGATGATATTCAATTCCATTGAACTCCTTGCATAATGACCTCCTAATAAACTAGAGTGAAACTCCTCCTAGATTCTTTGTTTTTCTGATTCTCAGATGCACCTGAGAAGTACTCCATCAATATTCTTATGGAATAGTCCATTTTGCAGCATCACATACCTAAGGGTCTAAAGTATGAACATCCTTATCTATGAGGCATTAAAATATGAAGGACACATTCCCGAATAGAAATATTCAACAAGGCTCTCTATCCTATCACGATCAATTATGAAGTGATTAGTAAATTTGCTTCTACTTACTGAATATTCAAGTTGGCAAACCATGGATTTGGATATTGCACTTCTTGCAAGCTATTCACATAGTTCTTGATTTTGAACTAGCTTGATTGGTCAAATTTCAACATCATACTCTTGGATTTTGGAAATCCAACTAGCTCTCATGTCTCCAAGATCTTCTTGAATGATGAAACTCTGTACATCTAGATGAACAACATAAACTATTATCTTGCTCTAGGAAATAAAACGCCAAAACTTCTTCCAGGATTTCATCACTACATATACCTGCTTCTCAATGAAATTCTATTGTTATTCATGTGGTTGGATAACTTGGCTTAAGAAAGCAATTGACAGCTCATCTCCATCATCTATCTTCTACGTAAGCACCACTGCATAGCTCTTTTGTTCACCAATGACATGCAAGATAAAATATTTTGAATAATCAGGGTTCACCAGAACTAGGACTGAAGCAATTATTTCTTTGATTTCTCTAAATTCTTGCTTCCTCATCTTAGTCCATTTGAACTCAGCATTTTTCTTTAACTCACTCACCGATTTTACTACTTGGGAAAAATCTACAAAAAACTTTTAAACAAAGTTTATTTACCCAAATAATGACTGTAAATCCTTCTTTTTGGATAGCAATGAGAGCTTTAGGAGAGCATCAAATCTAGATAGGTCAATAGGTAAACCTTTCTTTGAAATAACATGGCCTAGGAGCTTTCCTTATTTTACCTCAAAGATAGAATTCTTTGAGTTGATTGATATTATGAACTCCCAACACTTCTTTAACACTTGTCTCAAATGTCAACTATGCTCCTCCCTATTGTGAGAGAATATAGTCATGTCGTTTAGATAAATCACAATGACACAATTTAACAACTCACCAAAAGCTATGTCCATCGCTCTCTAAAAAATCACTCCAACATTAAAGAGATCAAATGGCATTCACTGATAAGCAAATGTTATCCATTTCATGGTGAACATCATTTTATAGTGGTCTTCATCCTTGATCCAAATTTGATTATAGCCAAAAAATCCATCCAACAACAAAAATCTCTGAGCACCAGCAACTACATGAAGAATCTGATTAATTTACGATAATGGATAGTGATCCTTTAGAGATACCTATTTTAAATTTCGTAAGTCAACACATAGGTGAATATCCTCATTCTTCTTCCTCATAGGGACCAGATTTTCTACCCAGGTAGAATGCTTAATTGGGTAAATTATCTTGGCTTCTAGCATCTTCAACAATCTCACTTTCATCAGGGATTCAATAATGGGATTAATTGGCCTCTACTTTTTCCTGAAGGGTTTCACCTCTTCTCGCAACTCAATGGTATGTTGGATCACATATTTATTATAGCATTTCAACTCATGGTATCTCCATGCAATAATGTTTGGGTAATCATGGCACATTTTCTTGATCTACTCTGGCTCTTCCTTAGTGCAATCGATGCCAAATTTGATTGACTTCTTGGGTCCCAACTATAGTTTAGTGTATTCTCTCTCGTCCACTTTGACTCTGTGCTTTTATACTCTATTTTTTTGATAAAAAAGACTCTCAAGCATAATCAATCCTTTTGGGATATTATTATTATACAACTGGATCAATTCCTTAGCTTCATCCTCATCAAGAGTTCTTTCTTCCATAGTGCTAGCTTCTCTTATCAGGAAATCTACAATCTGCTCATTACTTTCAAACACTTGCCAGTAGATATTTTTTTTAGGGACTGAAGGTCTATAAACTAACCTCACAGTCTTAGGATTTCTCACCATACAGTCAACTAGAGAAAAATTATCGCCAAGGGATGCCAAGAGATCGGTAGGCTTGTTCTAATCCTGCGATATCACTTGGAGGCTCAATGTTGTATAGGCCTAAAATATGTCCTAAATTTTATTATGGTATATCTTCAGGTAATATTTCTTGGAAACACACTTTCTAGTTACCTGGTTGATGATCAAATCATAATCTCAAAAAATCTATAGTTGTTTGATCCTAAGCTTCTCTGCTTTCTTCAAACCCAAGCAGAGTGCTTCATACTTTGAAGTGTTGTTAGTGCAACTCTAGGTCAGTTGGTATGAATTAATATTATGTATGTTAGAAGGAAAAATGAGAACAATACTTGCCCCTGCACCATTCTTGCATCTTGCACCGTCAAAGTATAGATTCTATAATTGATCTGGAATGGGATATTGATCATAAAAAACCTTCACTTTAGCTTTTTTAGGCTTAGTAATGGTGTAACAACCAATTTTATTCTCCATCATAGCATTAAAATTGAGCATTGAAAACTTATATTTTGTCTAAAGCTCACCTATAACTTCTTCCATCAAATCTAATTATTCTAATTCTTCGGTCATCAAGTTGATAGAATTCATGGGTTTATCTATATGAGAATAGTCTAGAGAAAGGTAGCTTCCAAAATTGGTAATGAACTCCTGTGAAAGGCACATGTTGATGTAAGACTCTATTTCAACCACAACCATCTCTTGGATCACAATAATCTGATGTATTTTATGCAGCACAATGGGATGTCTTTGATGATCCCCACTATCCTCACAAGAGTTCCATATAATTGCAAAACTCTAGGTTTTATTCTTGTATATTCCATATCCATAATGTCACAAATTTCCTTTGGCATGACAGTCATCATAGCACTGGAGTTAATCATACAATTGTGTATAATCCAACCTTCCATCCTGATAGACAAGTTGAAAGGGGGTGGTATATTCTTTCCAGTGGTAGAAGTCATCAATGTTTGAGCTAACATTGTCTAAGTTAGATTCTTCCTTTTATATTTCACAAATTTTAGTGATTCATGCAATAAGTCAATCGGTCCAAACAATTACAATGCATCATAGAGACTCACCTTGGCTAGAATCCTCTTCAATTCTTCAATGATGTTGTATGTAGATGCATTAGACTCTTTTCCTTAATTGGTAGCCTCATATTTAATTTTATACTATTGTGTAGCCTCTACCCTCTAACGCTTAGTCAATAATGGGTATTTTAGCTTATCTTTGGATTGTTCCTCCATTTTAGCTTTCGCTTGTGAAGTTGAAGCCCTTTATTTCAATATTTCTTTCACTCATGGAGGTAAAATATTTTTTAGTAGGATAGGTGTATCTATCTTGGGCACTGGAACAAATGCTTTTGCTTGTAATTTTTTTTCTCATTGTGCACCTTTGGATCAGTAGGTGCCTTCATGGGCTCCATTTTAGCTGGGTCCATGGTGACAGGTTTTCTTCTAGCTCTTGTGAGAACTAAAACTTATTACTCAGAAGGGACCATGAAATTATGATCAACTTTTGTAATCATGTTGATTTGACCATTAGAAGAAATTTTTACAAATGTCTGCACATAGTTCAAGTGAACCATGTAAGTTTCCTCACCATGTGGATAATTGCAGGTAGATAATTAATATGTTTTGTTTGATGTGCCAGCTTCTTCATTTGTCAATACAGTTTAATTCCTTTTAGGCACATTGATGGTTGAAGTTGCTTGCTCCCTGGTAATCAATGGAGTTTGAAAACTCCTAGGTTGGAAATCTCTTTCAATATACTTTTTCTTAATTACTATGATTTCATTACTCATCACTTTTATGGCTGAGTTCATTTATTGTATCTCTTTCAACAACTTCTCTTGAGGATTGGTATTTGAGGGTGCTGGCAGAGCTGGTAATGGTAGAGGTACAAGCAAAGATGGTATGGTTTGGAATGAAACCGAAGAAGGTAATTATGGAATGGTTGGAGTAGACAGATGCAGGATAGAAAATATTGTCATGGTTTGAGATAAACTTAGATTCCATGAAGAAACCAAATACATGAGAGACATTGGTAAGGGTTGAGAAATACATTGGTGTACAAATACTATAGAATACCAGGAAATATAGGCATCATAATCTTCGATGGAAGCTTACTAATAGCAATCAGACTAGCCTCGAAATTTTGTGCAATAGATTACAAATCAAGAAATGTGTTAACATTGGACTGTTAGATTACCATGCTAATATCAGAATTGAAGGTGTGGAGGTAATAGAATGCAGCTTGCTCAAGAGTAAATAGGAGACCATCGAGAATTATTTTCCAAGTTTGTGTGACCCTAAAATTAAATTCAATGATTTCTTCATATGGATGCCTTTGGATGGTGGTAAATTGATGCAACAGAGAGAACGAATCTGCTTGTTCATTGAACCCTTTTATCAATAATTCAGCCAACTGGTCCTATGTGGTAATAGTAGCAGGCTATAAATATTGATACCAGTAAAGCTACTTACCTCTAAGATAGAACGATTAATCTTACCATGACATCCTCATCCATGATATTGTGAATGATATCCAAAGAATCCACATCTTGGACATGCTCATATGTCATCTTACCCATACCGTCGTAAGTAGGCAAACCCTTCAATGTTGCTTGTCGAATCGGGTTCTATACTTATAGATTCAAATCTTTGGAGTAATTGCAAGCTAGAAATTGTCTTGGTGGTTGAGGTGGTATATTTTGGGCCATTTGTACTAGAGTATTTTCTTGGGGAGGAGGAAAGATAGTGGCTATGCTAGCTGGACTCGAAGGAAAAAATACTTCAGCTACTTGTGAAGAAGTCACAACTAATAGGATAGTCAGAGTGACTAACCTAGGATGTTATCCTAACACTTGGGTGTCAAGCTCATAAAACTCAACAAGATATTTAGAATTTTTGGCCTTCGATCTTGTGATCATGAAGAAATATTTCACCCACTTCACGTTCAAATATTTTTGGGTAGAACTGAGTTGCCATATGTTCTAATTAGATAGTAAAAAGATAAACATCAAACCTTGATATTGTTCAAAGTGGAACGTTTTAATATCCCATCGAGTGTGCCAAAAACTATTGGTCACAAATCTGCCTAATCATAAAATATATGCACCTTAGACCTGATCAACATTGAAAGGTCGAAGGAGAGAGATGTCCTTTGGGCCAATCTCCAGAGAGAGTTGGTTCCCTTATAGTTCAGTTTAAAACTTAGGGTAACATGAAAGAGATGGGAAATGATAGAAATGAATGGAAATTATGGCTATAAGCTAGAGACAAAATGTGGGGATAAACTAGCAGCTAAAATCCACATCAAGTTTTAATCAACATAGAACGATAGGAAAGAATAGAAACCATTCATAAATTGTAGGGATAATTTCCAATGATCATTTCAACATTTAGTTCTTTACCAGGAATTAAATTCAAAAATATAGAATTTAAATTTACCTAACAAAGTTCATGAACTTAACAAAAATGAAAGGCATAAAATAATTGCATACAACACCACTCCATGAACCAGATGCCAAGAATCCTTCAATTGATGCAGAAAACTTAAAGTGTTTTTGGCAAAATGTTCATCCTCCTTCATTACATCAAAATGCTTAGTATTTATAGAGGATTTCACATCTGAAATTAAATGTGAATTAAAACAAAATTCTAGCTAGTCAAATACCATCCAAAGCAATTCTCTCCTTGACAACAATGGTGATCGAATCAGAACATTCTTCAGGAAGCAATGATCCATTTTTCATGGAGTGTGCCTAGGAAATCAGCAGATATGGATGATAGGAAAAATATTCCAAACATTGGTGCATTGAAACTCAACAATATCGCGTAACAATCAAGAGCTTGGATATTAAATTCTGGTCACCATTTCATCATTTTATGCCTCAGAATCTTATCTTCTCTAGGTGAGACCCAAAAAAAATTAATTTTGTTTTCAAAAGAGTGAAATTAGTGGAGGGAACCTCGAAAATGAACAAGATCACACTAACATTTAATCCTGGAATCTCTTCAGTAGGAATTCTAGAAATATCAATTTCATTGCTCCAAGAATTAAATTCCATCAATCTTCGATATTTCCTAAAAAATATCAGTAACATTGGTGCCTTCGAAACAAAACTTGGCTAGAAGGAAGGGGAAATAATTGATTTCACCCAAACAATTTGGTGTTTTTTCCCATTAATATATTTTTGCTCTTCCCCTGATTAATTTCATCCAAAAAATAAAGAATTTCACCAGAAAATGAAATGGAAATGACTTATGTGAGAAACTTGACAAAAATTATTGATTTCGCCCTCAAGAAGGGTGAAAATGATTTTTACCCCCTACTTGGGATGACTTTGACTTTGATCGGCGCAACCTTAACCCGAATGACATCACTTCATGATTTGCACTTCTAAAAATATCCTCAACTTGGATTTCACCCAAAATAAAGGCAAAAGTGATTTTCACCTCTTGCTTGAGATGAATTGACTTTGACTTCACAAGGCACACATTTTTCTTGATTTTTGCCTCCAAACATCTTCATTTGGAAATTTGGATTTTTGCCCCCTCTAGGGTGAGTTTGACTTTGACCGGTTACCATCACCTTAAATGTGTAGTTTTTGGGCGAAAGTGCTTATATCGACTTTGTAAAATATTACCTTCATTTTAAATTGATCACTTTCCATTGTTTTCACTCAAACTTGGGTAAAATATTCTTAACATGTTATTTTTAGCTAAAATAAGGGCAAAAATTATTTATGCCCTTCCCCTAGGGAAAAAATGTCTTCCCCTTTGCTTTCACTAGCGATTTTCCTTTTAAATATGATCATTGAAGCTTTAGACAATTTTCATCGCTCATTTGACCCTGAGAAGTTCTTTTGCTATACATTTTCCCCTTTATATTTTTTTACCCTCAATTTGCATTAATTTTTATCGAAAAAAACTTGTGTATTTCTAGGGACAAAAATAAACCTTTCTTATTTAGTGAAATAAATCAAAGGAGGGAAACAAAAATGTTACTTAGTAAAGACAAAATATCAAAACAATTGCATCATTGATCTTATATACTTTGAATTTTACAATCAAAATTTAGTGTGGCAAAACTACCAACAATGATTTATTTTCTACTACGATATGATCTTTGCTTTGTATTGAAGTTTGTTTCATAACCAAAGTTTTTTATCTCTTTCTCCATTTTTAATTTGTAATCCCTTTCCATATGTCCAATCTTAAAATATTAGTGACATTAGAATGCAATATTTTACAGTCCACTTGTTGATTCCATTATATTGATTCAAATTTAATCCAATGGACTATGGTAAAGGTTTTGGAATATTTATGGAAACACATATTTAAGTTTTTAAAACATGTCTTCACTTGTTTTTAAAACATGTCTTCACTTGTTAGTAGGTATTCCATATTGGATGAACCCCCCTAGAGTATTTCCAATACTCTTTAGAATGTACTCATTAATAAGTTGATATGGAAGTCCAAAAATCCTCATATACATCATATGCCTTTTATAGTTTCTATCTCCAAAAAAAATCTCACTCCATAATCTAATGCATCTCTCACTCTAAACCATGGGCCACCATCCATTGTTTTATTTTTCATTTATGAACTAAATAAAATGATGAGAGAATGTTCTTTAAGAAGAAAATTCATGGAGTAATTTGAATTGAATTCCCAGTTCCACTTATCCACTTTTAAATCTTTGAAAAACCTAATCGACATTCATGGAACTTACATATTAACCTTATATTTTGAAGAACCATTAGATCATAATAGATCATCTTGTCATTGATAATCACTTTTGATGTAACATCTCCTACATGGATAGGGTTTGCTATAGATTCACTATTCCTCTTGTATTTGACTTGAGCATTCATAATTTGAACTAGGACACCCTTACTTCTAGTTAAGAATTCCAAAAATATTTTTTTTGCCATTCCACTTAGATTTGCTTCACACGAATGCTTTAGATTTTGAATTGTCCCTATAATATGGAACAAGAAAAAATGGCACTTGCTTCTTGCTCACATTTACTTTCTATTTGCATTTGAAACATTTGTTTTCTTTTTAAAACAAGAAAATATAAAGCTCACTCCTAACTAACACTTGCCCCAACGTACATAGTGTTAGCTTTTTAAGCCTTACTACCATAAAATATCATAGGTACCAATATAAAATATGTTGGATGTATGCCAAAAATACTAGATTTATATTTTTGGGAGTTTCTAGACACATGTTGAGATGTTATTAGTTGGTTGCCTAAACATGGGTAGGAAAACCCTAAAAATGGGTAGGAAAAGCCTAAACATGGGCAAGAAAATCCTAAACATGGTACCGCAATGTGTATTTATTTTGATAGATGTAACTCTGTAATACGTATGTATGAAAAAATATGAGAGAATAAAATCTCTTAGATGTAATTTTGAATATATTGTGAATGAAGTTGTCCTTCCAATTTTCTTGTTTGTGCTCTATGGCATGTCATGTATTAATATTTACTGGTAAATTTTCCTTTTGTTTCCTATTAGTTTTTTATGAATTGCATAGTATTTTTTTATTATATGAGTTTATTTTATCCTTTATTTGTTGTTGAGTTGTTTCACTATATATTTTGTTGTGCAGGCAACTAGTATTAGAGCAGCTTGAGGAAACTCATTTTTTTAGCTATACACAAAGCTTGTAAATACTTTTTTATATGTTATTTTTTGTGGTATGACAGATAAGTCCATTTCTATAGCACACAATATAGTGGAAGCTTTGTGAATATTTACAACAGTAAATATGGAAGGTAAATCTAGTATACAAAAGTTTATGTAGAAAATACTTCAATCTTTGGAAGTTGAATTTGGAGTTTTTGATTGTGGAAATATATCTGAAGATGGTTATCACTACAACAATGAAGCTTATAGGAATGACAAAAGTTGAATGGGACAAGAAAAATGTAAATACCATTGCCTTGATTGAGCTAAACTTGGATGATTTTATTTTCATGAATTTCCTAGGTGCTAAGACTACTAAGGAGTTGTGGGATAACATAAGAAATATGTATGAGTTCAAGTCTCTAATGAACTTGATATTCTTGAGAAAGAAGTATTTTTTAAATATGAAGAAAGTATGTAGTGTAGTTGAGAACCTGAATATTTTCAACACACTGGTGAACCAACTAAGGTCTTTTGGTAATGAGGTTAAAGATAATGAACAATGCATCTACCTATTATGTAATTTTCTAACTCTTGGTATAATCACATTGTTGTAATTAATGGAAGTTATAAGCTACAAGAGGAAATATGAGATTGTTTCCCAAATACTACAAGAGGAAATAATGGGAAGGAGCATGGAGAATTCTAAGCAATTAAAATATTTTATGACTAGAGGACATGCCAAAGATAGATATGGTGATAGATCTTCTACTGCAAGAAGATCTACAAGTAGAGGAAGGAAGTCTTAGCTGGTGTATTGGAGGTGTAAGCAAAAATGTCATAAGAAACATGATTGTAAAGTAGATTTATCCAAAAACAAACTTGATTTAGCTATAGGAACATCTACTAGTGATGAGAATTATTGTGGCTGATCGAAAACACACCCCAAAATTGGGGACCTACCTTTTTTGCATGCTTTCAAGGAAAATTGCAGTAGCCCAGATGCTAAAAAATCAAGAAAAAAGCAAAATTTTCACTAAGGAGAAAAAGTGTCGCGATATCGCGACATGTCGCTCTATCGCGGCCGAAAATAAAAAGTTGTCGCAATATCGTGACATGTCGCTTCGTCGCTGCCAAAATCAAAAAGTGTCACAATATTGCGACATGTCGCTTTGTCGCGATCGAAAATCAAAAAGTGTCGCGATATCGTGACATGTTGCTCCATCGCGGCAGAAATGAAAAATGGTCATGATATCGCGACATGTCACGTTTTCGCGGCCCAGGCAAGAAGGAGGAGGCATTGATCGAAAATTGTCACGAAATCACGACATGTCACAAAATCGCAGTCAAACCAGTCAAACAGTGCAAGGCGCTAAAAGCGTAGCGATTTCGCGACAGGTTGCGGCCGAAGGCATACCAAGTGAAAAACATCGCGATTTCATGACAGGTTGCGACCGAGGTGTACAGAGATGAAAAAAATTGTGATTTTACACAAAAAAGCAGCAAAGGGGGACAAAGCGAAAAAGCGTCGCGATTTCACGACAAAAAGCAGCAAAGGGGCACGAAGCAGAAAAGCGTCGCGATTTCGTGACAAAAAGAAGTGAAGTTGTACAAAAGGAAAATATGTCACGATTTCACGACATGTCGCGTTTTCATAGCCAAATGCAGCAAGACATCCCGAAACAGAAAAACGTCACGATTTCACGACAGAAAGCAGCGAGACAGCCCGAAAGAGAAAAGCGTTGCGATTTTGCGACAGGTTGCATCCACGCGGCCTGAAGCAAAAAAATGTCGCGATATCATGACATGTATCATTTTCGTGATGCATGATGAGAAACAAAGCTGCTGACAAAAAAACGTCGTGATATCGTGACATGTCTCATTTTCGCTGTGCATGAAGGCGAACAAGGCTGTTGGCAGGAAAATGTCGCGATATCGCGACATGTCGCGTTTTTGCGATGAAAGTAAAGGAGCAAAGCTGCATGCTATTTTTGGTCACAATTTACATGGGGCCATTATAGAACATGCAGAAAAGTGTGGAACACGTGGCATACATGTGTAAGGGCTGCAGAGGCGTTACAGTTCATAGAGAAGATCTCAAGCACAAAATCAAAAGCAATGGAAAGGCGGGGAAGGTGAAACGAAGCAATCTGGAATACGAAACGAACCGTCGTGGAAGGAGAAGCAGTTTGCCAACAAGTATAAAATGCAGAGGCACAGATTGATATGGGGACAGAAACCGCTACGAGCGGGTTGCAGAGTTGAGTGTGATTAGTCGTTCTGAGCCTGCTATGGAGTGCTTTTCTTCCACTTTTGCTGGTTTAGAGAAAAACCAGAGATTCTGCTATTGTAACAGGACACATTTTTTTTAATGCAGAATTGTTCAAAAATTTGCATTTTATGGGCAAGAAAGGATGAGAAATTTTTTGCATGCTTCATTTTAACTGTTCTATGTTTCTCCTTTCAGATTTCAGATTTATAGATGAAATTCATGCCATTGTTTTGGGTGATTTCATGTGAATGTCTACAATCTGGAAATTATTTTAAACCCTAGGAGCAAGCACCTAGTTTACTTTGATTGTGTTTGTTTTGTAGGTCAAATAGGCTAGGTTGCATGTACGAAACTCTCATATATCTGATTTTGTCAGAATAGGATAGCATCAGACTGAACATGTTCAATTTTTTATTTTTTGCATTTCTTTTCATTTTATTTTATTTTTCCAGAAGGTTCAACTTAGTTAAAATAAGTACATAAAATTACAAAATCTAAAAAAAAATAAAATAATGAACAATCACTAAAGTTTCATGGTGAAATAAACCAACATTTCCCCTTGTTTACAGTTACTTGCAATCACCAAGATGTTCCAAGCATTTTAATTGAATATCTTTATTTGAGATTACTAATACACAGTTGCAAATGCTAATACAACGGAGACCTTGGAGAAGTTGTCTTTTGACTTCTTTGCAAGAGGGGATTTGGAGTCCAAATCCTAAAGAAGAGTACATTTTCACAAGTGTGTGAAAATACCACTCAACATTTTGGCGCTAGAAGGAAGGCTTGAATCGGTTTATTTTAGATTGATTTAAATGCTATAGGGATTTAAATTTTGAATATTTTCATGCCCTATTGGTTATTATCTTTAAACCTCTCTTTAATAATACAACATTGTACTGTTAAAAGGAGGACATGAATTGCTATGCATTGTTCTAACGCTTTGATTGTTCATACAGGAATAATGTGATTTAATTTAATTAAAAAAAATAAAATAAATAAATTAATTAATTAAAAAAAAAGAAATTTTTGGGTATTAAAGTTATATTATTGAAGATTCACTAATGGCTATGTTTTCACCGTGGATGACAGGTAGCCCATTGAACATACCAGGAGTTCAATAGTATTTTCCCGTTGGTTTTGAGAGATGTCTTCATCGATTTTTGTCTAATGGGACAAATACTACAGGAGAACACATTCAAGCATTCAAATTTGTTGTGAATCACTTAACAATTTGGTATGATGATGTGGTTTGTAAAATGTTCCCTTACACCTTGGACAAAGTGGCATATGATTGGTTTACAAGTCTGCCCTTAGGGTCTATCACTTCTTGGGCTCAACTAGAGGCAGCATTTCTTAATCAGTTCAACAAAAAGCAAGTTGACCCAATCCGCATGTATGAGCAATTTTTTACTATTAAAAAAGGACCAAGTGAAAATGTGAAGTCATTTTCTGAAAGATTCTTTGGATTATATGCTCAATTAGTGACATTTTATTTTCTTCAAGAATAAATGGCTCTCCAAATATATGTAAATGCTCTTGACCCACTCATTTCCACATATTTGTGAGGGATGCCTCAAATCACATCTTTGTCACAAGCCTATACTCAAGCAATGGCAATTGAGCAACAATTGAGTTGTCAAAATTATGGTGTGGGTTTTGGATCATATAATATTCAATCACTTAATACCTCCTTTACCCACCCAATGATTTATCCACCTCAACCAAGTTCAAGTGTGAATCAATTTCAAAATCAACAATCACTCCCAAGCTTCAATCAATTTCAAAATCCTTAACCTACTATGCAAGATCAGCCATCTTTATTAAGTATGAATCAACTTCAAAATACTCATCTTGATTCAAAAGATGTTTCTAAAATCAATTTCAATGATTTTCATAATAATATGATTTTAGGCAAGGGAGGAGTACTAGATCCAACTAGTATTGAAACATGTGACAAATTGGAAACCCTTGACTCACCAAAATATGAATTCTACGAGGATGAATCTGTTTCGGATGACATTGTTGAAAATGATGGCCAAGAAAATTCACACCTTCCAAATTATGTTAAACATGAATCATGGGTTACACCTGTGGATTATGATAGCCTTATTAATTTGAATACAAGCAATAACCCAATTTTGGAAGTAATTGAACCATCTAAGGAAGGTGAAGATAAATTTGATGAGAAACATGTTGATGAATTAAAAGATGAAGAAGGAGAATCAATTGTCTTTGTTCCCCTTGGGGGGCAAGGAATCAAAAATCTTGATCCACCTATTGTTTCTACAATGTCTATGCCATCTCAAAATGATGAAATTACAAAGCCTAAGTGGTGTCGGTTTGATACTATTGATGATCCTAATGAAAATATGGATTTTGAGGCAACTCAAGCCATTGACCATGAAAAGGTGTCACATGACACATATCTTGAAAAATTAGGCTCTTGTTTTGAAAAATATGGATGCATGTTTGATTGGGTGCCTAACTTTGGTGTTTTTGAACAGGTGTTGGATGATGAAGAAAACAATGAAGAAAAAGAAAAAGCTACTAACACTCATCAAGTTGTGATAAATTCTAATCATGATGGGTTGAGTATGGGTGACAAAGTGAAATCTTTACCTTTGGTAGTAGCCACAAAAATTTTAAGTGATGGGTTACATGATGTCCCTTTGGATGCTAATGTCATTGATGATGAAATGTCAAATTTTGGTGATGTTTGTCAAGTTTTGATTAATTTTGATTGCTTCAAAATCTTGAAAAATAATTTGAATTCAAGACTTTTAGAAATAGGCTCTTGTTTGCAATATCTCACTTTTGAAAAGGAAAGCCTACTTCTAAATCATGAGTGGAATGATGAAACTTGCATTTTAAAGAATAGACATGATAAAATTGAAAATCAATCGTTGTCTAATCAATTTGAAAATTTGAATCTCACCTATGAGAATACTAATGGAACTAAATTTAATTGGTGGGGTGAGAGAAGAAAGTTGAAGTGGGTTGCATTGTTTGGTCTAGTCTTGTTTTTGTTGGATGCCCACAACATTTGGCAGGCATATCATGTTATATTTTTGTTGAAATGTTCTAATCATGTTTGGGCTCCAGGAAAGTAATAGTCCAAGCTTGGTATCATCTTGTACTATATTGTATATAAATTTTGGTTTTGGTTTGAGTTGGTGTTTTCAAGTTTCATTTTGGGATTGCTATTTGGATTAGGATTTAAGTTGTGTGTTTGATTTCATTTGATGTGTTTGGTTTGTTTTGATAAAAAAAAAGAAATTTGAGATGTCAACTTATGCCTAAAATCAGGAGAATATGAAACGTTGGAATTGTGTTGTAGAAAGCTCCACAAGTAACACAAACATTTAAATAGTATCGTTTGAATCTTGTGAGGCATGAAGTTGTCAGTTTTGGCACATTATGGTAAAATAGATGATATATTCCAAAGGAAGCAGTGCATTCATATCTTATGTCATATTCCACATTGCATATACATGTCATCTGAGTTACATTTTCATTCCATGGGCAATTATTGAGAAGGTGTTGTAGCCTCTTAGGATTATTACCTAACATATATTAAAAGGATCCTAATGTTGGGAACTGCTGCCCAAGCTATCTTGAACCAAGCACGTTCCATGCACATTAAAAGGAATCTTGAGCAAAAGGGTCAAAACCATACTTGGATGAAAAGGTGAGGTAAAAAGAATATTTCATGTTTGTCCTATCATGCAACATAATCCTTAAAGCAGTGGTTTTTACCATTTCCATCAAGCTTAAAGCCTAAAACCAGAGTAGTAAGGATAGGGTTAAATCCTCATCTCGCTTAGGTTGAGGATCCAATTTCCCAAAGCTCTGATTTGACCTTCATGGAGTAGTAAGGATAGGGCATAATTCTCATCTTACCTAGGTTGAGAATTCGATTCCCCAAAGCTTCCATTTTTCCCACTTCATCATAAAACTTGGATTGGAAGGATAGTACTACATGTCCTCTACAAAGGATGGGTAGTCATCCCAAAGGTCCAAGTAATAAAATTGACTAATATTTCCCATTTTGTCTTAATATTGGATTGGAAGGATCGTACTACATGTCCCTAGCAAGGATGGGTAGTCATCCCAAAGGTCCAAGTAATAAAAGAAGAAGAATGAATGGAACCAAGTCATGGATTATGGGGTTAAGTATGCTCATGCGTGCCAACATGTCTTGCCTAAAAGCAAGACCACTGACCTGACCATTTCATCCATAATAGGTTAAATTATTTTGTTCAAGATGAGGTAATGAACTACAAATCAGAATAGTAAGGATAGGGTTAAATTCCCATCTCGCTTAGGTTGGGAATCCTATTCCCCAAAGTTCTGATTTCACTCACACTTGCACATGGGTTCAAGATGGTAGTGACACATAACCAACTTTGGGATCTAGTAAATTAATTCAGTATACATATTTTTGGTATTAAGAGGGTTTGACATCTTTAATATGTTTGTCCATGATATAAGAAGGTTTGAGCATTTATAAAGCAGGTTGTTACATCTCTAGCATCTTCATCATGCATCAAATCCTGCACAAATCATTCATAGCCTTGCATACAAATCATAAGTGAAACTGACAATGGAATGTTGAACAAGTTCAAATGATAGGGAATGAAGCACATTGCACACACCGAGCTAATACTTATGATTCTGATGTTTCATGTATTTCTGATCTTTTGGTATTTGTTTATCTTTTATGTGCTGACACTTGTATCTAAGCTTGTATGTTTCAGGTTGGGTTCTCACCAAAATGCTCAAGAACATTTGAAAGCAGAGTCTCCATTTGTTGTGGCTAATCCACAACACACCCCAAAATTGGGGACCCACCTTTTTGGCATGCTTTCAAGGAAAACTGCAGTAGCCCAAATGCTAAAAAATCAAGAAAAAAGCAAAAAATTCACTAAGGAGAAAAAGTGTCGCGATATCGCGACATGTCGCTCTATCACGGTCAAAAATAAAAAGTTGTCACGATATCGCGACATGTTGCTCCATCGCTGCCGAAATCAAAAAGTGTTGTGATATCACGACATGTCGCTCTGTCACGACCAAAAATAAAAAAGTGTCGCGATATCACGACATGTTGCTCTATCACAGTAGAAATGAAAAATGGTCACGATATCACGACATGTCACGTTTTCGTGGCCCAGGCAAGCAGGAGGAGGCATTGATCAAAAATTGTCATGAAATCGTGACATGTCACAAAATCGTGGTCAAACCAGTCAAACAGGGCAAGGCGCTAAAAGCGTAGCGATTTCACGATAGGTTGCGGCCAAAGGCATTCCAAGTGAAAAACATCGCGATTTCGTGATAGGTTGCGGTCGAGGCGTACGGAGATGAAAAATGTCATGATTTTGCAACAAAAAAGCAACAAAGGGGCACGAAGCAGAAAAGCGTCATGATTTCACGACAAAAAGTGGCAAAGGGGCATGAAGCGAAAAAGCGTCATGATTTTGCGACAAAAAGCAGCGAAATTGTACGAAAGGAAAATATGTCACGATTTGACGACATGTCACGTTTTCACGGCCAAATGCAGCAAGACATCCCAAAATAGAAAAACGTCAAAATTTTATGACAAAAAGTAGCAAGACAACCCGAAAGAGAAAAGCGTCGTGATTTCGCGATAGGTTGCATCCACGCGGCACGAAGTAGAAAAATGTCGTGATATCGCGACATGTATCATTTTCACGATGCATGATGAGAAACAAAGCTGCTGATAGAAAAACGTCGCGATATCGCGACATGTCTCATTTTTGCTGTGCATGAAGGCGGACAAGGTTGTTGGCAGGAAAATGTCATGATATCGCGACATGTCATGTTTTCGCGGTGAAAGTAAAGGAGCAAAGCTGCATGCTATTTTTGGTCACGATTTACATGGGGCCGTTATAGAACATGTAGAAAAGTGTAGAACATGTGGCATACATGTGTAAGGTCTGCAAAGGCGTTACAGTTCACAGATAAGATCTCGAGCACAAAATCAAAAGCAATGGAAATGTGGGGAAGGTGAAACGAAGCAATCTGGAATACGAAACGAACCGTCGTGGAAGGAGAAGCAGTTTGCCAACAAGTATAAAATGCAGAGGCACAGATTGATATGGGGTCAGAAACCACTACGAGCGGGTTGTAGAGTTGAGTGTGATTAGTCGTTCTGAGCCTGCTATGGAGTGCTTTTCTTCCACTTTTGCTGGTTTAGAGAAAAACCAGAGATTCTGCTATTGTAACAGGACACATTTTTTTTAATGCAGAATTGTTCAAAAATTTGCATTTTATGGGCAAGAAAGGATGATAAATTTTTTGCATGCTTCATTTTAACTGTTCTATGTTTCTCCTTTCAGATTTTAGATTTATAGATGAAATTCATGCCATTGTTTTGGGTGATTTCATGTGAATGTCTACAATCTGGAAATTATTTTAAACCCTAGGAGCAAGCACATAGTTTACTTTGATTGTGTTTGTTTTGTAGGTCAAATAGGCTAGGTTGCATGTACGAAACTCTCATATATTCGATTTTGTCGGAATAGGATAGCATCAGACTGAACATGTTCAATTTTTTATTTTTTGCATTTCTTTTCATTTTATTTTATTTTTCCAGAAGGTTCAACTTAGTTAAAATAAGTACATAAAATTACAAAATCTAAAAAAAAATAAAATAATGAACAATCATGAAAGTTTCATGGTGAAATAAACCAACATTGCCCCTTGTTTACAGTTACTTGCAATCACTAAGGTGTTCCAAGAATTTTAATTGAATATCTTTATTTGAGATTACTAATACACAGTTGCAAATGCTAATATAGCGGAGACCTTGGAGAAGTTGTCTTTTGACTTCTTTGCAAGAGGGGATTTGGAGTCCAAATCCTAAAGAAGAGCGCATTTTCACAAGTGTGTGAAAATACCACTCAACAAGAATATTTTACATAATGCTAATACATGTTTTGTTCTATGCACATATTTTGATGTGTGGTTGATAGATTCTAGAGCATCCTTCCATATGAATCCCCACAAGGAGTGGTTGTAAAATATGAAGAAAAAAACTATGGCAGAGTTTTCTTGGATGAAAATTTTAGCAATGACATCCTTAGTAGAGGTAAGGTTAAAATTAGACTTAGATATGTGAGTGTTAAGTGTATCCCAAATGTTAGACATGTTTTGGGATTAACAAGAAATCTACTATCAGTGAGCCAACTAGCTGAAGTAAGAATGAATATTACATTCAATAAGTATGGATGTAGTTTGATGTATGGATTCATTACTCAAGAAAGTGGAGTAAGACTTGGAATATTGTATAAGTTAGATGCAACATGTTTGAATGTTGCATGCACACATATAACCATTATGGAAACATGTAAACCCTTATATTCAAATATGTTAAGTATGATGTTGTGGCATACAATATTAGAAAATCTTGGTGAAAGGAGCCTAACATATATTTTTTCAAAGTAGATATTCCATGGATTTAAGAAAGAAATGTCTGGTTCTAGGGTTTCTATGAAGCATCCATTTTAGAAAAGCAAAAAATAGTCACTTTTGCATATAGTGACTATATAACCAAGGAAATATTAGAATTGGTACATTATGATACTTGTGGGCCTTTTAAAGTTTCTTCATTAGGAAACTACAAGTATTTTATTACTTTCATTGATTATTTCTCTAGGAAATAATGGGTTTAAAATATTAAACAAAAACAAGGGCTCTTGTCGCATTCAAAGAGTTTTTTGCTATAGTGAAAAACAAACAAAGAAGAAAGTAAAGGCTTTGAGGAGTGATAATGGTGGATAATATTACCCCCAATAATTCAATGTGTTTTACAAGTTGTAAGGTATGAAAGGAATAAAACAACTCCATATACGCTACAACAGAGTGGAGTTGTAGAAATGCTCAAGACGATGCTATTGTAAAATGCAAGAAGCATGAGAGAGGATGTAGGTTTAAATAAATATTTTTGGGTAGAGGTTGTTAATATAGCTAACTATGTAAACAACATGTCACCTAGTTCTATTATTAGTGGTAGAACACTACAGGAACCTAGGAGTGGAGTCAAACCCTCTTTTACTCATTTGAGAGTGTTTGGCTATGAAGTATTTATTCTTGTGCCCAAGGAAAATTGGAAAAAATTGGACAACAAATTTTTTAAAGGATTACTCATTGGATATGGTGATGGAATCAAAGGTTACAAAGTATGGATACCTTCACAGTATCACCATGTGTTTAGTCATGATGTAGTATTCAAAGAAGACATTCACAACATACAAGATACCATGGAAACAACCCCAAACAACAAAGAACAATTTGATGCAGCTACTAGTTTGAGAAATCAACAAGCTAAAAATTAGCCATAAATTGTTCCACCATTAAGTATAGATCGTATTTCTACTCCTTTGTTAGAGTTACAAATGATACTAATAAATTTTCATGCAATTGGAAGCATTAGTAGGATGATGATATTGTTGTGGAAGAGTCCAATGAGCCTCAATTTGTTGAAGAGCAGCTTGCGGATGAGGAGCAACTCTAAAATTCTAATATTATTCAAGAAGTGCAAACTTTGAAAAGAAGTTAGCGATAAAGGAGTGCATCAATCAAATTTGGTTATGATGAATACAATAAATTTGCATTATATTCCATGAGTTATGAGGCTATAGGTGTTAAAAATAATCTCAATGGTGATGAAGCAATTCATTGTAAGAAAGTTATGGAATATTAAATGTAGTCACTAAATAAAAATAAGACTTAGGACTTGCAAGTGTTTCTGAAGGGTAGAAAGGCAATTGGTTGTAAATGGGTGTTTAAAAGGAAATACAAGGCTAATGGTTCAATTGAGAGATATTGGGATAGGTTATTAGCAATAGGATACTCCTAGGTTGAAGGGATTAACTTTGAAAAACATTTTATCACATGGAAAGGATTGCATCTATTAGATTTCTCTTTGCGTTGGCTGCTACAAATGACTTGAAAATTGAGCAGATGCATGTGAAGACAACATTTCTTAATGGATATCTCAATGAAAAATTTACATGGAGCAATTGGTTTAGTTTGAAGTAAGTGGAAGAAATGTTGTATGCAAGCTAAGAAATTCATTGTATAGATTGAAGCAATACCCAAGATAGTGGTCTAAAAGGTGTTATACCTTTGTTATTTGACATGGTTTTGTGAGAAGTGATATTGATCATTGTATTTATCTCAAGCATCAAGGCAATTAGTTTCTAATTTTGGTATTATATGTAGATGAAATTATTCTTGTTAGTAATTTGAAGGATCTCATGAAGAAAATCAACTCTAAGTTGTCAAGAGAATTTGACATGAAATACCTTGGCCCATTACATTATTTCTTGGGCATTGAAGTGAAGAGAAACCATGGTGAGAAGAAGATGTGGATTAGCTAGAAGAGATACATTGCAAACTTGCTTACTCTTTTTTGAATGAACCAATGCACTCTTATATATATACCTATTTAGGTTGGAGTTACATTGTCAAAATATATGTGTCTAAAGGATAATGATGAGAAGAGTGTTATGGATAAAGTTACCTATGCAAGTGCAGTTGATAAAATTATGTATGCAATGGTGTGTACAAGACCAGATCTTGCTCACGTAGTTGAAATTGTGAGTAGATTTATGTCTAATTCTAGTAAGCAACATTGGGTTGTAGTAAAGAGAATTCTTAGATATTTGAAATGCACCAGTGATTTTGCAATTTGTTATGATGGCAAAAAAAATAATCAACTACAAGGTTTTATAGATTTTGGTTATGGTCGAGATGTAGATACTTCTAAATATATTAGTGCATATGTGTTCACACTATTTGGAGTAGTTGTGAGTTGGAGAAGTTAAAAGTATCAAGTGGTGGATCAATCAAATAATAAAGTTGAATACATTGGTACTGCAAAAGCATCCAAGGAGGAAGTTTAGTTACATGTAGTGTGTATAGATATTGATTTTCAATAAAGTTCCATTAATTTGTGGTGTGAAACTAAAATTGAAATTGACTTGACTATCAATCCTATATGTTAATCTCACATTAAGCACATTTGAGAAAAATTTCACTATATTAGAGAGATGGTGTAATATAGAGAAGTTGAGTTGTAGAACATTGGTACACCGAACAATGTAGCAGATGCACTAAAAAATTCATTGGATAGCAGGAAGTTCATTTGTTGTCGATATTTGATGGTATTTATCTCATTTTTATTAGTAATCAGGGTTATGCAGTGTCTATTTTTGCAAAATTGGCTAAAATTAGAATTTTAAAAATTGGAATTGGCTAATATTTGGGACCCTTGACCAGGGTCCATTAGCCAAAAATTTCTAGGTGCAAATATTTTTTGGTCGATTTGCCCCAATTTTATAATAATTTGACCATTTTAAGTTTAAATTTTCAACATTAACCCTAATAATAGTGAACCTTATACATGTGTTTCAAAACTATTCACATGGATTTTGAAACCGATTCACCAAATTTTTATAAATATATTTTGGGACTGACCCCTTACGCATAACCCTATTAGTAACCTTGAAGAATATGGAAGAATGCATTTTTGGTTCATTTACTTAGTATTTTTGGCAAGCGAGATATTGTTATATGTATGTCAAAAATACTAGAATTTTGTTTTTGGAAGTTGCTAAATATGCATTGAGATGTTATTAGTTGGTTGCCTAAGCATGGGTGGAACAACCCTAAACATGTATGAGAAAAACCTAAACATGGGTAGGAAAATTGATGCAGAGCCAAAAATTGCAATCACCCAAATCCAAATTTTCATTCAACAACTGAAAATAAATTTACACAGAACTAGCCCGCAGGCTTAGTTTTCTATTGCAATCTCTCTCCATCCTCTCCTATTACAATGCCTGGGTTTTTATAGAGTCCCCGACCCTCTATAGAATAATAGCCGGAGCCTTAAATTCTTGTATCTAGAAGAAAAAAAACATCGCTATTTGTAGTCCTCTGACCCCACGGATCCTGGTGTAAACTGCCTCACATTTGATGGTCTGTTTATGCACCCAAGAACCCTAATATTTCTCTGAAAGAAAACCACATAGCCCAAAATAGGTCCAGAATGGCCCTCGTGCCCTCTCGTATGCAACTCTATTTCACGATTTTCTGACCCCATGGATCTTGGTGTAAACTACCTCACGTTCGGTGATCTGTTTACATGCTTAGGAACCTTCAGATCTTCTGGAAGAAAAATAGTGCAAGCAAGTCTAGAATGGCCCTCTGCATTCAAATACGCAACTCTTCCTATGGCCATTTTCCAACCCCTTGTGCACGCCTATGCTTCCACTTTTAAACTTTCTGGCGTGACTCTCTGTCTTCCATCTGGTGGTCCCCTCGTTTCATTTCCTGCATCTCTTGGTCTTCGCCTACCCTTATGAGTCATCATTACACAAAATGGTGTAGTGCTCTGTAGCTGCCTGCACCTCAACCTTATGAGTCATCATTACACAAAATGGCGAAGTGCTTTGTAGTCGCCTATCAACCAATGATGATGTTCGGTACACCCATCACTCAATGGCCTTACTCTGTAATGACCCCTATAATCACTATCTGACCTCTATTCACTGTCATATTCTTATTCCAGCTACACTGTAATGGCCCCTGTAACCGTCGTCTAACTTCTGTTAGCTGTCACACTATCACTTTGTAACGACCCCTTGAAAATGCAGCAAGTCACGATATTCCTCCTTACTCTCTCCCTTCTCTTCTAGTCATGAAAATGCAACATGTCGCGATATCATGACACTTTTATCTCTTCCTCTTTCTCTTCTCTTCTAGTCACAAAAATGCGACATGTCGTGATATCACGACACTTTTTCTCCCTGGCTCCTTCTCTTGCATTTTTGTCACAAAAATGTGACATGTCGCGATATCGTGAAACTTTTTCTCCCTAGCTCCTTCTCTTGCATTTTTGTCGCGAAAATGCAACATGTCGCGATATCACCACACTTTTTCTCCCTGGCTCCTTCTCTTGCCTTTTCATCGTGAAAATGCGACATGTTGCGATATCGCAACACTTTCTCCTTCGTGATTTCTTTCTCCTCATTTGGTCATGAAAATGCGACATGTCACGATATCGTGACACTTTTTCTCCCTTGCCTTATCTCTCCTCTTTTGGTCGCGCAAATGCGACATGTCGCGATATCGTGACACTTTTTCTACCTTGTCTTCCTTTTGTCTTCTGGTCGCTAAAATGCGACATGTCATGATATCATGACATTTTCTCTCTTATGCATTTTCTCGTCCTTTGGTCGCGATAACACGACATGTCACGATATCGTGACATTTTTCTCCCTTGCGCCTTTTCTCGTCCTTTGGTCGTGATAATGCGACATGTCGTGATATCGCAACATTTTCCTCCCTTGCTCCTTTTCTCCTCCTTTGGTCGTGATAACCCGACATGTCACGATATCAAAACATTTTTCTCCCTTGCTCCTTTTCTTGTCCTTTGGTCGCGATAACGTGACATGTCGTGATATCACGACATTTTTCTCCCTTGCTCATTTTCTCGTCCTTTGGTCGTGATAACGCAACATGTCTCGATATCACGACATTTTTTCTCCCTTGCTCCTTTTCTTGTCCTTTGGTCGTGATAACGCGACATGTCGCGATATCGTGAAATTTTCCTCCCTTGCTCCTTTTCTCGTCCTTTGGTCATGATAATGCGACATGTCGTGATATCGTGACAGTTTTGTTTTCTATTGGATGCTCCTACATTAGACAACCGGGGTGGATTGAGAAGTGACCTTCACTTCTATATTGTTCTGTCACCTTCTTCGGTGCTAGTACTGTAGGTACTACATAGGGACTCAAACTATCTGTAATCAACCCCTTCCATAGCTCCCGGTGTAAACTACCTCACGTTTAGCGATCTGTTTACACACTCAGGAACTTCTCTCTCTCTTCTCACAACCCTTCCACAGGTCCTGGTGTAAACTACCTCATGTTCGGTGATCTGTTTACACACTTAGGAACTCCTGCTCTGATACCACCTGATGTAGAGCCAAAAATTGGAATCACCCAAATCCAAATTTTCATTCAACAACTAAAAATAAATTTACATAGAACTAGCCCACAGGCTTAGTTTTCTATTACAATCTCTAACTCTCCACCCCTCTCCTATTACAATGCCTAGGTTTTTATAGAGGCCCCGACCCTCTACAGAATAATAGCCGTAGCCTTACCTTCCCGTATATGGAAGAAAAACACACACCGCTCTCTCCGTAGTCTTCCGACCCCACGGATCTTGGTGTAAACTACCTCACGTTCAAAAGTCTATTTATGCACCCAGGAACCCTAAGCTTTCTCTAAAAGAAAACCACACAACCTGAAATAGGTCTAGAATGGCCCTCATGCCCTCTCGTCTACAACTCTGTTTCATGGTTTTTCAACCCCATGGATCCTGGTGTAAACTGCCTCACGTTCGGTGATTTGTTTACATGCTCAAGAACCTTCAGCTCTTCTGGAAGAAAAATAGCACAAGCAGGTCCATAATGGCCCTCTGCCTTCAAATCTACAACTCTACCTGCGGCCGTTTTCCAACCCCTTATGCATGCATTTGCTTCCCCTTCTAAATTTTCTGGTGTGACTCTCCGTCTTCCATCTGGTGGTCCCCTCATTTCATTTCCCGCATCTCTTGGTCTTCGCCTGCACCTCTGAGTCATCATTACACAAAATGGCAGAGTGCTCTATAGCTGCCTGCACCTCGACATTCTGAGTCATCATTACACAAAATGGCAGAGTGCTCTATAGCTGCCTGTCAATCAATGATGATGTTCGGTACACCCATCGTTCAATGGCCTTACTCTGTAACGACCCCTGTAATCGCTGTCTGACATCCGTTCACTATCATATTCTTATTCCAGCTACACTGTAATGACCCCTATAACTGTCGTCTGACTTTCGTTAGTTGTCACACTATCACTCTATAATGGCCCCTTGAAAATGTAGCATGTCGCGATATCATGACACTTCTTCCTTCTTACTCTCTCCCTTCTCTTCTAGTCACGAAAATGCAACATGTCGCGATATCGCGACACTTTTCTCTCTTCCTCTTTCTCTTCTCTTCTAGTCACGAAAATGTGACATGTCGCGATATCGCGACACTTTTTCTCCCTGGCTCCTTCTCTTACCTTTTCATCGCAAAAATGTGACGTGTCGCAATATCGTGACACTTTTTCTCCCTGGCTCCTTCTCTTGCCTTTTCGTCGTGAAAATGCAACATGTCGCGATATCGCAACACTTTTTCTCATTGGCTCCTTCTCTTGCCTTTTTGTCACAAAAATGTGACATGTCACGATATCGCGACACTTTTTCCTTCGTGCTTTCTCTCTCCTCATTTCGTCATGAAAATGCGACATGTCATGATATCGTGACACTTTTTCTCCCTTGCCTTCTCTCTCCTATTTTGGTCGCGCAAATGCAACATGTCGCGATATCGTGACACTTTTTCTCCCTTGCCTTCCTTTTGTATCCCGATCACAAAAATGTGACATGTCGCGATATCGCGACATTTTTCTCTCTTGCGCCTTTTCCGTCCTTTGGTGGCGATAACGTGACATGTCGCGATATCACGACATTTTCCTCCCTTGCTCCTTTTCTCGTCCTTTGGTCACGATAATGTGACATGTCGTGATATCGCGACATTTTCCTCCCTTGCTCCTTTTTTCGTCCTTTGGTCGTGATAACGTGACATGTCGCGATATCGCGACATTTTCCTCCCTTGCTCCTTTTATCGTCCTTTGGTTGTGATAACATGACATGTCGTGATATCATGACATTTTTCTCCCTTGCTCCTTTTCTCGTCCTTTGGTCGCAATAACGCAACATGTCGCGATATCGCGACAATTTTCCTCCCTTGCTCCTTTTCTCATCCTTTGGTCGTGATAACACGACATGTCACGATATTGCGACATTTTCCTCCCT
Source organism: Wollemia nobilis (assembly GCA_028583015.1). Classification (NCBI taxonomy): domain Eukaryota; kingdom Viridiplantae; phylum Streptophyta; class Pinopsida; order Araucariales; family Araucariaceae; genus Wollemia; species Wollemia nobilis. Next base: position 3,639,865 of record JAQPPZ010016564.1, read on the forward strand.
TGCTCCTTTTCTTTTCCTTTGGTCGCGATAACGCAACATGTCACGATATCATGACATTTTCCTCCCTTGCTCTTTTTCTCATCCTTTCGTCGCGATAACCTGACATGTCACGATATCACGACAGTTTCTCTTCTTTTGCTTTTCGTTGGATGCTCCTGCATCAAAAATCCTAAACATATATGGGAAAACCCTAAACATGGTATCTTCACATGTGTATTTATTTTGATAGATGCAACTCTATAATGTGTATGTGTGAAGAATCATGAGAGAAGAACATATCTTAGATATAATGTTGAATGTATTGTGAATGAATTTCTCTTTCCAATTTTATTGTCTGTGCTCTATGGCATGTCATGTATAAAATTTTATTAGTAAATAATTATATTGTTTCCTATTAGTTGTTTATAAGCTACACAGTGTTTTCTTCATTTTATGAGTTTATTTCATCTTTTATTTATTTTTTAGTTGTTTTGCTACACATTCCATTGTACCAACAAAATAACCACAAAATTAAAGGTCAAAATAATTAACTAATAACAATAATGAGACAAATACTTACAATATAGCAATATACAATCACATTTTTTTTCATCTAAACCAATTCTCAGAAGATTATATTTTATGGAGCTTTGTTTCCATAATATAGCTTTACAAGATAATTTTTCACATTCTTGATTGTTGCCTTTCCTATGGCCTTTAGATTATTATTTTTCCATTTGCATAGAATACCCTCAGCCTTCTTCTATGACACACACAAATATCCTACACATACTAATTTAAATAATGTAATATCATCTAACAACCCCCCATATTACATTATTTGATATGTAATCTTGATGTACATAATAGAGTCTAGAATATCTGATATTTGCTTTGATAAAGTGATTTTGTAAAAATATCTAGAATCTGATCTTCAGTAGAAACATGCTTTAACTAAATATGATGATTTTGAACATGATCCCTGATAAAATGACATCGTGTTGTAATGTGTTTTGTTCACTTATGAATAATTAGATTTTTGATTAAATTAAGTACATCTTGATTATCATAGTTTATCTGTATATAATTTTTTTGATGTCTATATCTAATAGTATATATTGTAACCATAGTTCTTCATAGACATCATCATTTTTGCACAATATTCTACTTTTGTATATGAGAGTGTCATTGCAGGTTGTTTTTTCCTATACCATGAAATAGATCTAGAGCCAAGATAGAAAACATAGTCTAATGTAGATTTTATGTTGTCTATAGATCCAACACATTTAGAATTTGAATATCCTTGTAAAAAAATTGATCATTATCCTTTTTATATGTTAGTCCATATTTTGTAGTTTTACTAACATATTGTAGTATTATTTTTGTAGCTTTCCAATGAATTTTCGTGGGTTCTTGCATAAATATCAAAATATAATTTACAACAAAAAATATATTTGGTTTGTTATTGGTTGGATATAGAAGAATTTTGATTAATTGACAATAAATAGTGCCTGATATTGGAGGTGTCTCATCATATCTAGACAATTTTAATCCTTGTTCTATTGGTGTATCCTTGGATTTACATGTTTGGATCATGTATTTTTAAAGTAATGTTTTTGCATATTTTATCTTTATTATTGCGATAGATTTTAATTTTGATGAATTTCCAAATCAAGACGATAATGAAGAATTCCTATCCTTATCTAGGTTCTTTTTAACTTCATTTATCAGAATTTTTCAGCTTCATGTAATTACTATATCATCAACATATACTACAAGTAATATTATGTAATGTCCAACTTTTTTTGTATAGAGATTTGGATTTGACATACTTATTTTGAAATTATGCTATAATAAATTATTATTAATCTTTATATATAATGCTCATGGTGCTTTCTTTAGACCATACACAAATTTGTTCAATTTGTAAACTTTAGGTTCTTGTCCTTTAATCACAAACCCTCTTGGTTGTGACGTATATACTTATTCAATATCACCATTAAGAAATTCCCTTTTTACATCCTTATGATGTAGTTTCCATCCATGATGCACTACTACAACATAAATTGTTTGAATAGTGGTCATTCGTGTTTGTGGTGTAAACATTTTTTCATAATCAATACCTTCTATTTGAGTATAACCTTTTGCAACTAGTTGAGATTTGTATTTCTTAAGTGAACCATTTGCTTTATATTTGATCGTGTCGATCCATTTACACCCAACTAGTTTATTTTCCTATGGCAAATCAACTAGATTTCATGTTTTATTTTTCATCAAAGTTTTATATTTTGATTCTATAGTTGCCTTCAATTTTGGATGATTTAAGGCATTTAGTGTCATTGTAGATTCTACTACAAAACTTATCAATTCTCTATTCCTTCTTATTAAACTATGAGTTTAGGGTTTTGCAGTAGTAAGATATGGCATTTGCTTTAGTTTTGAATCCTTAAGTATATATCTAAGCCATATTGATTCTTTCCTTTGTGGATTTGTAGTAGTATTTGAGTTCTCAATATGTTAACTATGTATATCTAATTTTTAATATTTGCTTAATGAGTCTTCTTATGAAAAACTTAGAATTGTTTATGAATCAGATTTTTGGTCTCTAATAACATTTTTGTTTCTTTCATCAAAGACTACATCTCTGCTTATGTAGATTTTCTTTGTTATTGGATCAATTATTCTATAACCTACTGAATCATCATCATAACCAAGAAATATTCCACACATTTTTTTCATCTATTTTAGTTCTTATTTGCTTTGGGATATGCATGTATGCTTTACAACCAAAGATTCTTAACTATTCTACTACTAGTTTTTGTCTTGTCCATAATTCTTTAGGAGTGACATTTTTTAATATTCTTGTAGGTGATATATTTTTGAAATATATAGTTGTTTTTACTATTTCTGCACAATATTGATGATCAAGATGAGCTTCTTTTAACATATTATGAACCATTTCCATAATTTATTTATTTTTTATTTTTTCAATACCATTATTTTGTGGTGAATACGTTGTAGCAAGATGTATTTTTATACCATTGATTTCTAGAAATAGATTAAATTATTTTGACAAGAATTTAACTCCTCTATCAGATCTAAGATTCTTTATTATTTTTCCTATTTCTTTTTCTACTAGTAATTTGAATTGTTTAAAACATTTGAATGCTTTAGATTTAAATTTCATAAAATACACCTACATTTTTTGAGTAATAAACAATAAATAATTAAAAATATTTGTCCTACAATATTGGTGATGTCCATTAGACCTCATAAATTGGTATATACTAATTTGAATATTTCTAGAGTTCTATACTAACTAAGTTCAAAAAAAATTCTTTGTTCTTTCCCTGTTAGGCATTCTAGACATATAGTAGATTTCCAAGAAATTGTAGGTAATCCTTTAAAAATTTTATGTTTACTCATTTCATTTAATCTAGATGCACTTATATGTCCAAGTATTTTGTGCCAAAGTTCTCTAGTTTCTAAAGTTCCCATTGATAAAGGCTTGTTGGACAATGTATCTAAAGTAAATAAACTATTCTTATATGAACCCAAGGATATAAGTTTTCATTATTAGGTAATAAGACATATCTTTTTGTATTTAATAGTTTTGAATTCGACTGCTAGTATTTAATAGACATATTGAAAGAAGATTAGTAGTTAATCTAGGTACCTATAGTATATCTCCAATTATTCTTTTTCTATTTGATGAATTATTTAAAACATTTCCTACTCCTTCAACCTCATAAGTCATACTATAACAATTTCCTTTTTTATATTTCTCTTGAAGATTATTAAACCATTATTTATTTCTAATCATATGTCTACCTGTTCCAAAGTCAATGTACCAATAATCCATAGTAATTTTCTTTGACGTTGAAAAAATTATATCCCCTTAATAACTCAAATATAAATTTCACAAATTATAAAATTTCTAATCCTTTGGTGTAGACAACCTTTTAACTCCCTAATTTATATTTGCAAAGTTTAAAAACTTACAAAATATTCAATTTCCAAAAACCCCTAAGTTTTTAAAGTTTCCAAATTCTCAAAATAACTTTTAAAACTTTTAATTCTACATTAATCAAAGACTTTAATCCTTACGAATCCTATGCAGCCAAATATTTAAATATTCCAAATATTAAAGTGCTTAAATAAATAATATTCCTTATTACTCCAAACTATAGCACTTAATATTCAAATATGAAATTGAAATTCCCTCTAAAAGATTAGGCACTTAAATAATAAGTATTTTTTTTATGTTACCTAGACTTAGCGTGAAATGTGTTGATGATTCATTCACTACTTACTTAAAATTCTATTACAATAACACTTAGAAATTGGATAAACCTTAACACCTTTCTTCTGCTCATTGTAAACCACTCACTCAACTATTTGGCTTTCAACATTTCAATATCTGGGATTGAATCGTCTTTGATTTTAAATTAGCTCTGAAAAATGTGATTGATTCACCCTAGTGCAAATATGATCTGAATAGGCAACTAGTTTGCCTTGTGCTATCCTATACTGAGTAGGTGATTGAATTGTACTATGCTATCTTATTCCAATAAAGCAATTGGTTTTTCTTATGCTATCTTATTCCAATAAGGTGACTGGTTCACCTTGTGCTTCGTTATCCCAAGAAGACAACTAGTTTACCTTGTGCTTTATTATCCTAGACAACAGACTGGTTTACTTGGTGTGCAATTTTGTTGGATGGGAAAATAGTTTACCTTGAATCTACCTCCACTTAGATAGGTAACTATTTCGCTCATGTCTTTGGATTCCTTACCTTCTCTTTGCATAATCTATTTTCTAAGAAATTTGTGTAGATTGACTATAGTTAGGTAGCGTATTTACCTTATAATTTTTAGGATATTTGCACTAGTTGTATTTGCACTACAACGTATTTACTAGGAAACAAAAATGTGGTTAAGGCATTTCCTCTTACCTTTCCATATTTTTCCATTTTAGTTATCTAATATGATGCATTTTCCTATCTCCTTACAACAATTGCAATCATATCATAATTTTGATTTTTGTATTTGCATTTCATTATTAGTGTAGGTCTTCGTTGTCATAAATATTCTTAGTCATCATATCATTCTTATCATATACTTGCTACACATTAGAGAATTTGTCTATCTAAAAATATTCTACACCTCTAGTTAGGTACTTTGCATTTTAATCTTCATGTCCTACTATCAAAATTATTTATGTTGCATAATTGTAGGTAAATAGTGCAAATGCCATTAGGGAGTTTATTTAATATATTTTCATCAATTTTACCAATTTCTTTAAGTGAACAAGGGTCTAACTTGCTAACCTAGAAATCTCACTATCTTTTCTTAGGTTAGGAAGATCCTTTTGCTCTTATCTTTGAATTTTCTTTCTCCATTTTATGGGTTTTATATTTGGGCCATTTAAATACATATGTGCTAGATGAATTATAGGTAGTGTAATTATGGTTAGGTAATACATTTGCCTTCATAGAAAATTGAAGTATCATCATTCCAAGGTCCCCATTATTTTATTTTTGTAATTTGATATTTTGTTTACTAATTATTGAAATTAGGTTGTATCTCTATTTTTTTTGTAAGTTTAATAAAAATGAAAATTTTAAAGATTAATTTAGTTGTGACTTTGTGTTCTGAATACTTCTGATGAGCAAGGTGCAACCAAAGTATTGTCATTGTTGTCAACACAGTCAAGTTGATCAGTTGATGCAATGGACAGGAGTTCATTGATGAGCAAGGTGCAGCCAAAGTGCAATGGATAGGAGTTCATTGATGAGTAAGGTGCAGCCAAAGTATAATGGACAGGAGTTCATTGATGAGCAAGGTGCAGCCAAAGTATTGTCATTGTTGTCAACACAGACAGAGGATCGGTTGATGCAATGGACAGGAGTGTAGAGGTCATTAGATAGATCGGTTGATGAAGTGAACAAGAGTTTAGAGCAGTCAGAGCATGTACAATGAATTTCCAAGAAGACAGAAGTGGCCCAGATTCAAAGGATCAAAGAAAAAGATAAGTAAGAAAACTGTCGCGATATCGCGACATGTTTTTTGTCGTGATATCGCGACATATCGGAGGAGAGAGAAAATGCTGGCAAAACTGTCACGATTTTGTGACATATCGGAGGAGAGAGAAAATGCTGGCAAAACTGTCGTGATTTCGTGACATGTTTGAGGAGAGAGAAAGCGCAAGAAAAACTATCACGATTTCGCGACATGTTTGAAGAAGCTGCATGCAAGAAAAACTGTCGTGATTTCGTGACATGTTTGGAGAGAAGGCACAGGCAAAGAAAACTATCATGATTTTGCGACATGTTGGAAGCAATGAAGGCCAGTAGAAAAATTGTCATGATTTCGTGACATGTTGAAAGCAAAGAAGGCAAGTAGAAAAACTGTCGCGATTTCGCGACATGTTGGAGAGAAAGAAGCCAAGTAGAAAAACTGTCGTGATTTCGTGACATGTTGGAAGAGAGAGAAAACACAAAGAAAACTATCATGATTTCGCGACATGTTCGAAGACGAAGTGCATGCAAGAAAAACTGTCGTGATTTTGTGACATGTTCGGGGAGAAGGCGTAAGCAAAGAAAACTGTCACGATTTCGTGACATGTTCGGGGAGAAGGAGCTTGCAAAGAAAAGTGTCACGATTTCACGACAATCTGCAAGAGAGGTAGTATGGATGAAAATGTGTCACGATTTCGTGACATGTTTGAGAGAAGGAGCTCGCAAAGAAAAGTGTCACGATTTCGTGACAATCTGCAAGAGAGGCAGTACGGACGAAAATGTGTCATGATTTCGTGACATGTTTGAGAGAAAGAGCTTGCAAGGAAAAGTGTCGCGATTTCACGACAATTTGCAAGAGGAAGTGCTAAGGAGAAAAAGTGTCACGATATCGCGACATGTTAGGTTTTCGTGACCCAAAGGGAAGAAAAGCACTAAGGCAAAAATGTGTCGCGATTTCGTGACATGTTTCGTTTTCATGGGTGAAAGGTAGAGAAAGGCACAAGGCAATGAAAGTGTCATGATTTTGTGACATGTCATGATTTCGTGGGTGCATGCCGAGAAAAGTGGAAGGAAGCGAAAAGTGTCACGATTTCATGACATGTCATGTTTTCGTTGGTGCTTGCAGAGAAGAGTGTATGGAAGTGAAAGGTGTCACGATTTTGCAACATGTCATGTTTTCGCTAGTGCTTGCAGAGAAGAGTGTACGGAAGTGAAAGGTGTCACGATTTCATGACATGTCATGTTTTCGCTAGTGCAAGCAGAGAAGAGTGCAAGGAAGCGAAAGTGTCATGATTTTGCGACATGTTCTATTTTTGCGGGCAAGAGACAGAGAAGAGCTCAAGGCAACGAAAGTGTCACGATTTCGTGACATGTTCTATTTTCGTGGGTGCAAGCCGAGAAGAGGTTAAGAAAGTGAAAAGTGTCGCGATATCGTGACATGTTATGTTTTCACGGTCAACTGCCAAGAAAAAGTCAAAGGGGCAGAAATGTCGCGATTTCACGACATGTCATAGTTTTGTGGGTAAAAGATGAGAAGCATACACAGGGACAGTTACAGAATAAGTTCATGCAGCAAAATAAGAACTGTTATAGGTAGAGTTACAGTGAGATCATGTATGCTATAATAAGAAATGTGAAAAAGAGTGCGACAGTTACAAAAATGCTATAGAGTAATAGGCAGACAGAAACTACAGTGGCAAATAGAATCTGACGAAGACCAAGAATTAACAAATAGAAAATATTATTATAATATGTATACAGTAGTGGGTCCGTAGTGTGGTGAAAAGAGCACGGGAAATGAGGAAAAAGAAAGCGTGGAAAAACAAGAAAAATAAAGTGTGGCAAACGAGAAAAAGAAAGCATGGCAAAACAAGGTAAAAAGGAAAGCATGAGAAAACAAGGAAAAAGCAGAGTGTGGTAGTGGGTCTGCAGTGCTATGGGACGAGCATAGAAAGCATGTGCAGTAACAGTGCATGGAAAGTAAGTGCTATATGAGCTAGGAAAGCATGTGCAGAAATAGGGCATGCCAAATGAGTAGGAAAATAGTGAACCGCTAATAGAGAGTGCTGTCAATAAAGAAAAAGTGTTGTCTCATAAATAGAAAATGAAGTAAGAAGAAATTGTTGTTGCTCAGTAGGAAAATGTGCATATAAGTTAAGATTTAGGGTTGAGCTTTGAACTGTGTAAGAGAGAAGATAAGAATGTCAGAGTGTCGAAATGAGAAGAGAAGGCTATTAGAGAGCCGTAAATGAGCAGATAAGGTTGTCAGAGCCATAAGCAAGCAGAGAAGTCTATCAGAGCACAGGGAAGGCTATCAGAGCACAGTAAGCAGAGTGGTAAGAGTGATCCGTTAGGTTGAGCTCTGTGTGGGTAGAGACAGATGAGAAAAGCCGAAGAGATAAATTGAGATGAGACAGAGCACTACTAAGATAAGAGTGGTGAGGAAAGAGTGCTATTGTATAGAGGGATAGTGTTGTGGGCTATTACAAAGCTAAAAGAATGTTGTAAGAAGTACAGAGTTGTGAGAGCTGCAAGAGTAAGCCATAAGAAAGGGCTGTAAGTGTGCAGTAAGTAGAGCTATAAAAGAGTGTATGCTTTGTGGACAGGGAGTTGAGATTGAGAGTTAGAAATAGAACATATTGAGTCTCTAAAAATTCTCCTTATGCTTCTATGAGATTGATTTGAGTGAGCAATAGACCAGTGAGGGTCTTGTAAAAGAGAAGACATTTTTATGTCAATCTAAGATTCAAAATAGAAATCCAAGTTGGTGCTTGGAATCAGGGGTTGGTGCTCCTTTCTGTTGGTGCAGATAAATTAGGGGTTGGTGCTCCTTCCAGTGGGTGCTGGTAAACTATTTGTGAAGTTGGTGCTTTGCAAAGGCTGGATTTGGATGGAAGTCCAAGCAGTCTATTTTTGAGGAGTAGCCAAAACTAGTGAACCTCGTTAAATCATGTGTTGTGGAATGCTCTCTTGTTATATTTGCTTTATTTGTTTTAAGTTCTCCTTGCTTCAGCTTTAAGAGTTGTAGATTTGAAATTTAAATAGCTACACTGATTCACCCCCCCTCTCAGTGCCATTGTAAGACTAACAATTGGTATCAGAGCCAAGTTCCCAGTTCAGGCTAAATCAGTCAAGGTTGATCTTGGATTAGTACACAATGGGTAAGAAGAATAGATCCTCCTCCAAAAAGGCATCTCAGTCAGTTTCAATTTCTGTGGAAGAGAAAATTGAACCAGAAAAGGTAGAAGAAGTGAATCCTAAAGTTTGTGATGAAAATCTTGAGATTGAAGTAGATCTAGAAGGTGAGTTGATCTCTGCACTTGAAGAGTTGAGTATAGAAAAGAAAAAGAACAAAAGAATGTCCAAGAAGTTAGAAGAATATGGGGATGAGATTGAAGATCTCTTCCTACAATTTCAAAAGGCCAAGAAATCAGAAGAAGCCTTGAAGACACACCTGGATGATGAGGATGATGTATGCAGCACAAGTGAAGAGGAATCTAACAAAGTTATTGTTGATCTAAAGCTGCAAGTAGAATAGTACAAAAGGATTGAAGATATTCTCAAGTCTCAAATCAATGAGAAAGAGACTGTTTGCTGCCAACAAGAAGAAGAGATTGTTTCATTGAAGAAACAACTAGAAGAGGCCAATATAAATCTCAAATATGAGAAGAGCACAGAGTTGCTAGATAAAATGATAAAGCAACAAAGAAGCTCCACGGCTAAGTTTGGTCTTGGATTTGAAGCTGAACAACCTTCATCTTCCAAAAGTATAGAAAAGAAGAAGTCCACTGCTGAAGGATCGAAGCAAGAAAAGTCTGAAGCTGAATCTTCAAAAGGAAGAAAATATCAAAGAAGATCTACAACAAAGCAACCACAACAAAAGAGGTTCTCTCACTCTCACTCTTTTAATAATAATGCTTTTAATGGCTATTGTTCTAAATGCAACTGCTATGGTCACAAGGCAATTTATTGTGGACTGAACAATAGATCAAAAAGTTATGCTGATAAAAACACATCTGCTTTCTTGAGTGAACACCCTGTGCAATGTTTTAAATGTAATGGCCATGGGCACATAGCAAGGTTTTGTCCAAGCACTTTTGTATCCAATCTAAGGCAAGACCATAGATTTCATCATACACATAGAATGCAATGCAGACAGGGAATAAAACATGTGCAATGTTTTAAATGTAATGGTCAAGGGCACATAGCAAGGTTCTCTCCAAGCACTTTTGTATCTAATCTATGGCAAAACCCTAGATTTCATCGGACACAAAGAGGGCAACACGAAAGGGAACATATCATGTGCATAAAAGAAAAGAAAATAATCATCCATCAAGAATGCACAAGAGACAACCCCGCAAGAGAAATGTTCAAGTTCACGAACAGGGGCAAAATAGGGAAGTAATTGAAAAACTCAAGCCCAAGTTCAGGAAAGTCTGGAGAAAGGTAGAAGAAAGGAAATCGTGTCTCCTTGGACTGAAGGAGGCTACTCCGCCATTGCTCTAAGCAACTCCAGGTGGCACATCCTCAGGGGGAGCAATATTAAAGTTTATTCTCCTATGTATTTGTCTGGGTATCTGAGGATGAAAGGAAAGTAGTCGGGTTATTGTTGTATAGTTGTCAAGTGTGTTGTCAGTTCATGTAGTTGTGTGTGGAAGTGCCATGAAGGGTGATGATTAAATTGAGAATTGTCACCATTGGTAGTATTGCTATACGTCATTGTTGTTCTATTGATAGTTCTTACTGCCACTGTTCAAAGCATCAGATTATAACAGACAGTTTCATTTTAACTGTTGATAAAATGCCAATCCGAGATTACGAAGTATGAGGTTGAGTAAGGTGCACCATGGTTGGCCATGAAGTGTTTGACAAAATGTCTTCTCCTGATTTGCATAGTTGAAAGTAAGGTGTGATCTATAGTAACTGTAGAAAACTCAGATCAGGTTGTAAATATAAAAAGGAATTTGGTTGTGCTACAGTACAGTATTTGATGCTTACACAGAGTTGAAAGTGGATTGAGGTAGCCTGCTAGATTCTCACTGAAGAGAGAGACAAACAACTGACATTAGGTTCAAGCTTGTTGAGAATATCCAAGATGCATTTGTAGATGCTACCAACATTGCAGAACAAACAGTTGGATATATACAATCATTGTATGCCTTCACTAATAGTGGACAAGTTTGAGATTGCAGAGCAATAGAGGGTTGGTACTCAGAAGATAGTAGTCCAGCCATGTTCTTACACATATTATATTGGTGAAGTTGACAGTGATGATGTCATTCACTGGTTATTGTTGCTACTCACATTATTGATATTGTTGATGCCTATTATGCTTATCATGATGTTGTCAAACAGTGAAATGAAGTGGTCACATATTCCCAAGAATAGACTAAGAATTGACTAGGCCATCGGGATCAAATTCTTAGGGGGAGCATTTATGCATCTGTTTATCATATTGCTCATGTTTATGCTTTTTGCTAACTGTAATAATTTTTTCTTGAGAATGTTGTGCATGGACTCAGGGGGAGTTTTGCAGCCGCCCTTTGGTATTATTGTCAAAGGGGGAGAAGAATTATAGGTAATTGCACACAATTACGTGTGTTGCCAACAATTCCAAAGGGGGAGATTGATGAGCAAGGTGCAACCAAAGTATTGTCATTGTTGTCAACACAGTCAGGTTGATCAGTTGATGCAATGGACAGGAGTTCATTGATGAGCAAGGTGCAGCCAAAGTGCAATGGAAAGGAGTTCATTGATGAGCAAGGTGCAGCCAAAGTATAATGGACAGGAGTTCATTGATGAGCAAGGTGTAGCCAAAGTATTGTCATTGTTGTCAACACAGACAGAGGATCGGTTGATGCAATGGACAAGAGTGCAGAGGTCATTAGATAGATCGGTTGATGAAGTGAACAAGAGTTTAGAGCAGTCAGAGCATGTACAATGAATTTCCAAGAAGACAGAAGTGGCCCAGATTCAAAGGATCAAAGAAAAAGACAAGTAAGAAAAGTGTCGTGATATCGCGACATATTGGAGGATAGAGAAAATGTTGGAAAACTGTCGTGATTTCATGACATATCGAAGGAGAGAGAAAATGCTGGAAAAACTATCGTGATTTCGTGACATGTTTGAGGAGAGAGAAAGTGCAAGAAAAACTGTCACGATTTCGCGACATGTTTGAAGAAGCATGCAAGAAAAACTGTCATGATTTCGCGACATGTTTGGAGAGAAGGCACAGGCAAAGAAAACTATCACGATTTCGTGACATGTTGGAAGCAATGAAGGCCAGTAGAAAAACTATCATGATTTCGTGACATGTTGAAAGCAAAGAAGGCAAGTAGAAAAACTGTCATGATTTCGTGACATGTTGGAGGCAAAGAAGCCAAGTAGAAAAACTGTCACGATTTCATGACATTTTGGAGGAGAGAGAAAGCGCAAAGAAAACTGTCACGATTTCGTGACATGTTCAAAGAAGAAGCGCATGCAAGAAAAATTGTCATGATTTCATGACATGTTCGGGGAGAAGGCACAAGCAAAGAAAACTGTCATGATTTCGTGACATGTTCGGGGAGAAGGAGCTTGCAAAGAAAAGTGTCATGATTTCATGACAATTTGTAAAAGAGGCAGTACGGATGAAAATGTGTCACGATTTCATGACATGTTTGAGAGAAGGAGCTCGTAAAGAAAAGTGTCATGATTTCATGACAATCTGCAAGAGAGGCAGTACGGACGAAAATGTGTCACGATTTCGTGACATGTTTGAGAGAAAGAGCTTGCAAGGAAAAGTGTCACGATTTCATGACAATTTGCAAGAGGAAGTGCTAAGGAGAAAAAGTGTCGCGATATCGCGACATGTCGGGTTTTCGTGACCCGAAGGGAAGAAAAGCGCTAAGGCAAAAATGTGTCACAATTTCGTGACATGTTCCATTTTCATGGGCGAAAGGTAGAGAAAGGCACAAGGCAGCAAAAGTGTCACGATTTCATGACATGTCATGATTTCGTGGGTGCATGCCAAGAAGAGTGGAAGGAAGAAAAAGTGTCACGATTTCACGACATGTCATGTTTTCGCTGGTGCTTGCAGAGAAGAGTGTACGAAAGCGAAAGATGTCACGATTTCGTGACATGTCATGTTTTCGCTAGTGCTTGCAGAGAAGAGTGTACGGAAGCGAAAGGTGTCACGATTTCGTGACATGTCATGTTTTCGCTAGTGCAAGCAGAGAAGAGTGCAAGGAAGCGAAAGTGTCACGATTTTATGACATGTTCTATTTTCACAGGCAAGAGACAGAGAAGAGCTCAAGGCAGCGAAAGTGTCGCGATTTCGTGACATGTTCTATTTTCGTGGGTGCAAGCCAAGAAGAGGTTAAGAAAGTGAAAAGTGTCATGATATCGTGACATGTTATGTTTTCATGGTCAACTGCCAAGAAAAATTCAAAGGGGTAGAAATGTCACGATATCGTGACATGTCATAGTTTCATGGGTAAAAGCCGAGAAGCATACACAAGGACAGTTGTAGAATAAGTTCATGCAACAAAATAAGAACTGTTACAGGTGGAGTTATAGTGAGATCATGTAAGCTATAATAAGAAATGTGAAAAAGAGTGTGGCGATTATAGAAATGCTACAGAGTAACAGGAAAACATAAACTACAGTGGCAAACAAAATCTGACGAAGACCAAGAATTAACAAATAGAAAATATTATTATAATATGTATATAGTAGTGGGTCCACAGTGCGGCAGAAAGAGCGCAAGAAACAAGGAAAAAAAAAGCATGACAAAACAAGAAAAAGAAAGTGCGGAAAATGAGAAAAAGAAAGCACGGCAAAACAAGGTAAAAAGGAAAGCATGGGAAAACAAGGAAAAAGCAGAGTGCAGTAGTGGGTCCGCAGTGCTGTGGGATGAGCACAGAAAGCATGTGCAGTAACAGTGCATGAAAAGTAAGTGCTATATGAGCTGGGAAAGCATGTGCAAAAATAGGGCATGCCAAATGAGCGAGAAAATAGTGAACCGCTAATAGAGAGTGTTGTCAATAAAGAAAAAGTGTTGTCTCATAAATAGAAAATGAAGTAAGAAGAAATTGTTGTTGCTTAGTAGGAAAATGTGCATATAAGTTAAGATTTAGGGTTGAGCTCTAAACTATGTAAGAGAGCAGATAAGAATGTCAGAGCACCGAAATGAGCAGAGAAGGCTATCAGAGAGCCGTAAATGAGCAGATAAGGTTGTCAGAGCCATAAGTGAGCAGAGAAGGCTGTCAGAGAATAGAGAAGGCTGTTAGAGAACAGAGAAGGCTGTCAGAGCACAGATAAGGCTGTCAGAGCGCAGTAAGCAAAGTGATAAGAGTGATTCATTACGTTGAGCTCTATGTGGGTAGAGAAAGATGAGAGAAGCCAAAGAGAGAAATTGAGCTGAGACAGAGCACTACTGAGATAAGAGCGGTGAGGAAAGAGTGCTGCTGTATAGAGGGATAGTGTTGTGGGTTTTTACAAAGCTAGAAGTATGCTATAAGAAGTACAGAGCTGTGAGAGCTACAAGAGTAAGCCATAAGAAAGGGTTGTAAGTGTGTAGTAAGTAGAGCTATAAAAGAGTGTATGCTTTGTGGATAGGGAGTTGAGATTGAGAGTTAGAAATAGAACATATTGAGTCTCTAACAATTCTCCTTATGCTTCTATGAGATTGATTTGAGTGAGCAATAGACCAGTGAGGGTCTTGTAAAAGTGAAGGCATATTTATGTCAATCTAAGATTCAAAATAGAAATCCAAGTTGGTGCTTGGAATCAGGGGTTGGTGCTCCTTTCTGTTGGTGTAGATAAATTAGGGGTTGGTGCTCCTTCCAGTGGGTGCTGGTAAACTATTTGTGAAGTTGGTGCTTTGCAAAGGCTGGATTTGGATGGGAGTCCAAGTAGTCTATTTTTGAGGAGTAGCCAAAACTGGTGAACCTCATTAAATCGTGTGTTGTGGAATGCTCTCTTGTTATATTTGCTTTATCTATTTTAAGTTCTCCTTGCTTCAGCTTTAAGAGTTGTAGATTTGAAATTTAAATAGCTACACTGATTCACCCCCCCCTCTCAGTGCCATTGTAAGACTAACAACTTCTTTATCTCTATTTCTTTATGAATGCTTCTTTTTTCTCTTTCTTTCTTTCTTTTAGAAGATGAAATTCTTCTCTATCTTTGTAGGAAGCTTCTCAACCTCTAACTTAGTCTTTGCTACTTATTTTCCTTTCAATATGAATTTTTCAATATCTTAGGTCGTACCTAAGAACCCAATATCAATGTTAATGTGGCTCTATAAATACCTAAATAACCAACTATATTCTGATTTGATTCTACTTGAAACTTTAATCTACAAATCCTTAAATTTTTTAAATCTCTAAAACTTTAAAATTTTAAAATTAATGTCAGGGTTGGATTTATCCCTAAATGACCAACTTCTTTATAAGTTAGTTCTACCAATCAATCTATGTCCAACTTTTATTCTAAATTGATGATTGTTCTTCAATATAGTTGATTTCTAGTCTTCACTGGTTTTCCTTCAACCTAGTGGAAAGACCTTAGCCTGCTCTACTCAATAAGACCTTTATTATAGAGTCCAAGGATTCACTAACTTTAAAGTGGAAAGACTAAATTAACTTTATCAAAATGGACAAAGCTAGTTAATAATAGTTTCAAAAAATATTATGTAGCAACTTGTCCTATGTAATGTTATTTAGGAATTCGTATGAGAGTTATTTTATATTTGATTCTTTATGCATCCTATTGGATACATACAAAAAGAGCAATACATATTTTTAGGAATGGATTTGACATATTTCCTATTCTATGGAGATGAGATTCATACCATAATTAGGAAATGTGGCTCTTTTAGTATTGGAGATATATGTTGGTTCTTTGCTAAGACAATCATGTGTTTAAAATGCAAGACTATATTTCTCACCCTAATCATGAAACATAATTTCTAGTTAATTTCTAGCCTTTAATGATTATATGTATAGGATATTGTTATCAAAGGTCTCATGTGGTGCATAGAAGGTTTTATTTAAGTACTTAGGTTTCATAGGTCATAGGTTTATATCCATACCTTAGATAATGGAATCCTTTAGTTAGAGGATTTAAGATAACACTTATATTGTGTGCTTCATTAAGTCTCTAATGTAAGGTGTAGGATGCTAGCTATTACGACTTATAATAAATACTAGATATCCAAGAGGTATGGTTTTGAATCCTACCCCTGTCACACTTTATACTTAGTATACTTTTTTTCAATGGATATTTACATGGTGGCCATCATGGACTTTATGTTGTAAAATATCAAGTTGTGTGTGGAAGAAAGAGATAGTAGAAATCCAAATTTGCACACTAAATAAGTCATAATCCCCATTAGTTAATCCTACAAGTAATCAAATTATCCAAATTTACTCCATGATCAAAATCAAAGTATTTATGATACAATGCATTTATTCTAGTCAATGAGCATTATATTGGTTGCATTTGTGTTGGCTACCAAGCATTTTTTGGGCAACAAAAATATTAATTTTGACTATTTGACCTTTTATTGAAAAAAAATTGATCTTTAATGATCAATTGATATTTGTGCTAGTTGCATTTGTTCTTACAGCACACATTCTTTGTAATGAGTGGAGTCTTAGAGGTATACCTCTTAGGCACATCCAAAACATAATACCACTCTCTAGCATGATCATGCATATTAATCTTCCCTTGATGCCTAATTTCCTTTTATATTTGAATCTCTAGAATCTTCCCTCTTAAAACCTCATGGAAAAATCTATAAATAACCCCCTTAAGGATGGCATTTCATCAATAATCTATAAATATTTATCTTGCATCATCATAGGAATTTTTCTTAGCATATCATATGAAAAAAGGAATACCATCAATCAACATCTTTAGCAGACATCAAGGGATCTATTAGACAATATCTAGAAGGAGGAAACAATACAAGGCTTAAGTTGCATCACTACTTCCATTCTTTACTATTGGGTATCTTTCATTTTATGTTTTCATCTAATATATCTCCTCATTTCATCATATATAGCTGATTAAGGGCTAAACATACTTTGGGTTATTACTTCCTATAATATTTTGCATTTGAAATACATTCTCCTTGCATTCATTATCATATTATTTTACATTACATCATTGACTAGAATCTAATTAGTAGTTGTTTTTTTTTTCTTATTGGTCACATAATGAGGTGTTTATTCCCTTAAAAATTATCTCTATATCATATTTTCTCATGTCTTTGGCTTCCTTACCTTCTCTTTTCATAATCTAATGTCTAAGATATTTGTGTTTCTTGACTATAGTTAGGTAGCACATTTACCTTATTATTTAAAGGATATTTGCACTAGTTATGTTTGCACTACAATGCATTTTCTAGGAAACACAAATGTGGTTAAGGCATTTCCCCTTACCTTTCCATATTTTTCTATTTTAGTTCTCTAATATGATGAATGTTATTGTCTCTTTACAACAATTCCAATCATATTATCATTTTGATTTTTGCATTAACATTTCATCATTAGTGTGGGTCTTCATTGTCATAAATATCCTGTCATCATATCATTCTTATCATCTATTTGCTACACATTAGAGCATTTTTTCTATCTAAAAACATTCTACACTTATAGTTAGGTACTTTGCATTTTAATCTTCATATCCTACTATCAAAATATTTTGTCTTATAGAATTGTAGGTAAATAGTACAAATGTCATTAGGGAATTTATTTCATGTCTTTCTATCAATATTACCAACTTTCTTATGTGAAAAAGGGTCTAACTTGCTAACCCAAAAAACTCACTATCTTTTCTCAGGTTAAGAAGCTTCTTTTGCTCTCATCTTTGCTTTTTTTTTTTTTCTTTTTTTTGTGGGTTTTGTATTTGAGCCATCTAAAGACATTTTTTCTAGATGAATTATAGGTAGCGTAATTATGGTTAGGCAATACATTTACCTCTTTGTAAAATTTAAGTATCATCATTACAAGATCCCCTCTATTTCATTTTTGTAATTTTATATTTTTTTTACTGATTATTGAAATTATGTTTTATCTCTAATTTAATTGTAAGTTTAATAAAAAGGAAAATTTGGAAGGTTAATTTAGTTATGACTAGTTTTATAATGCATTTCATCTTAGGCAAAAAACAATATCCCGTGTAATTGCATTTAAGATAGCTTGTATACTTGAATTTATCTCTTGTTGCCTTGGAAAAGAAAAGTAACTTTACTTTTGTTGTAATATTTGAATAAAAAAGGCATATATTATGGGATTGTCTTCTTGCATTCTTTTAATTTTAGTTTTAGTATCTTAAAGGCTTAGGCATAGAAGCTTAGAGAGAAAATTTATTTTCTCTCTAGAACCCTTAAGTGTTTGTATAACTTACACATTAAATGTAGCCTACATTTATAACAAACTCCCCCATCCACATATTGAGGATCAATTGAGGAGATTTTTTATGCCTAACTTACACAAACCATAATTTATTAATTATTTATAGTGGAGATAGGTATTGATAGTATGATATGTTAGTTCATATCAGTATGTGATAAGTTTTGTATCTTGGTTGGTATTTTTAAAAATTATCATTTGATAATTATTGTTTCTTCCTCAAAAGGCTTATAAATAGACCCCCACCATGCTTGAGAGGTATTCTTTCTTCCATGCATATTTTATGTATCATAGCTCCAACCATTATTTGTGTGTAGTATTTATTGAATTTTATCTTATATTGAGTCCAACAATGGATAAGAAGGTAACATTGGGCATATGAACACACAACCTCTTCACTATGGTCATCACATTCCATAGGATCATCCACATATTGGTCATATTTTTATGTATCAAACTACACAACCCTCACTTGTTCCTATTTTTCCCTATGCTTTGCTCAAATTATTAGCACCATCCTTGAAGTCATCAACAAATTTATACATTATAGGTCTTGATAAACTTCTTTAAATTGAAACTTTATCATCAATTTGCTTATGACCTTTCAAAATTATCTTGAAATACTCAATCATCACATAATAAGATCATTTTCCTTGAGACAACAAAATGAAGTTTTTAAATGCTCTGTCCATTTTTGTTGACACTACATTTGTCTAGAATTCTTTGAAACTATAGATTTTTTTTGTGAATTTCATGAAATTTTTAGAATGTATGCTTTACCAAGCATCAAATTTATCAAGATTTTCATTAATTTTCTTCTTCTTAGGTCCTTTTTCATGGATAATCTAGGTAAGCTTATTGGCACTCACATTGAAATAAAAGTTGAGTTGAATATTTAAGTTGTGATTTGCACTAGGGAATGAAGTGTGCATATACTTAGATCTTCAATTTTCTTCTCCTTCATCCTTCAAAAAGCTACTCCTATTGCAACTATAGCAAAAGATAAAATATTTTCTTTAATGATAATTATTATTATAATTATCACCATTGAAAACCGACTTTTGTAGGGATTCAACCCCATGCCAATGCTCCTCCACAATGCCTTTATCAAAGAAATTACAAAAGTATCCTAGTGTGTCTTTCCTTTCTTCAAGCTAATTTTCTTCTTTGCCCTAATTAGTTAATCCATGCTTCTATAATAAGACATGAGGTTGCACATTTTTAATTGGATTTGTCCATGATCATTTGTCCAAATCATTTATCAAATTACTTTCTATGTGCTATAATTCCTTTGTGCAAGTAGATTTTTGAAACCCAAACCTTCAATTATTATTTATGAAGAATAAATAAAACAATGAATATCTGTCTGTTCAAGAATACCTTTCCATGACTTTGAACTATCAAAATCATGGTCTCATTTTTCTACCAAGATGATCCCTCATCTTGTAATGTGAACAATGAATAACATTTAAAAATTTAATGTCAATTTCACCTATGGTTTCCTAATCTCTTGCAAATTGATTCTCCTATTTGCATTAATCTATACTAAATTGTCTTTCATCAATTCTCAACCTGGGAACCAGATATCACTTTTAGAGATGGGTAAAAGATACGTTTTATTCAAAAATAACATTACATGTATGCCTACTTGCTTAGAGTTTCATATTATTAAATTCCTTTTTCATCTACCGTTTTGGATGTTAATCTAACAATAGATGAGCTTCCAAGTTTTAATGCAAATAAACCTTATATTATTCATTTCTAGAATATGAAAGACTAACGGCTACATCACACATTTTTCAGTTGTTATTATTCCTTTTAAAGGTGACTACTATAAAAATAAATTTATATAAAATGGATATAACATTAAGTACTATTAATTAATTTAAAATAATTTAATATAGTTAATATAACGGATACCAAAAGTTAATAACATAAAAATCTACATTTTAAAAAACCAAATCAAATTTGAAAAACATACTATCCTTTTAATTTAGAACAGCATGACGTGATTATCAGTCTCGCTACAAAGGCGGCGAATTGCAATGGTAGGCGATTGACGCAGACGAATGCCGAGATCAAACCGGTGATGGCGGATGTGATAGACTGGTATGTTGCACAGCCGTTAACTTCGTCAATGGCTATGTTCTTTAGAATGTTATTTTTATTACATAGTGCTTCTTTCGCCAAATAAATTTAAAATTATTGATCATTTTATATTCTTTTATAATAAAATAAATTACCGTATTTTGATTTAATTCGTTATTTTGCATGCCTTAATTTGTTTGTGTTATATATATCTGTTGTTCGAGTTTAATGTCAGAGTTTGTTAAGTATTTGGCTTTTGATGTGTCTTTATGAGGCACATATATCTTTCATGTAGACTTTGACAAAAGGGCAAAGAGGGCGGCTTATCCATATTCCTCCGCATGCTTCGTAGAAAGTCGGTTGTTAAGTGGTATGGGAAGGTCTGAATGTGGACATCCGTTGGTAGAAAGTGTGTTGCTATATATATTTGATAGTGTTTGGCTTAAGAAAAATAACTTAATAATTATTACACTATATATTGTCAATCTACTTGATAAGTGGGAAATATAATTGTTTTAATTTTTTTTATTTATATAATTTTTTTTGGGGTAAAGGTAAGAGTTTTGAAAGGATGAGATAACTTTATACATAGAGTTTCAAAAGGAGTTACCACAAAGGTAAATTCAAAGCAGCATAACAATTTGAACACAAAATCAAAATCAAAATTATCTTCATTTCTCCTAGCGGGGGACCAACCAACTGGCCAACAATGTCATCAAACCCCAACAACTAGGACTTAGGGTATCAACGATTCATCTCCAAGGCATAAAAAACTTAGGGCCCCTACACTTCCATAGAAATGAAAAATGTTCTTCCCTAAGAACACCATTGGGACCTGAGCGTAGAAGAAGGATTTGAACTTTGGATCACCCGCTCAACCAACTCAATAGAAACCAACCACTGGAAATGGAGATCTGCAACATATTACTCCAGCGATAGTAAAACCCTCCATCTCAAAAATCTATGAAGACTAAAACCCCACAGATCCTATTGGATTCCAACCATCCTCCGAACTCCAGAGAACAACTCATACCAAACCTCCATATCAGAACAAAAATAGGGGCCATAGAGCAAGGTTTTGGAAAGGACCTAGAACCTTGGGATCTGTGGGTTCAAACCCCACAGACAACCGAGATGAGCGTAGAAGAAGGATTTGAACTTTGGATCACCCGCTCAACCATCTCAATAGAAACCAGTTGCTGGAAATGGAGATCTACAACATATTTCTCCAGTGATAGTAAAACCCTCCATCTCAAAAATCTATGAAGACTAAAACCCCATAGATCCTATTGGATTCCAACCATCCTTTGAACTCTAGAGAACAACTCATACCAAACCTCCATCTCAGAACAAAAATAGGGGCCATGGAGCAGGGTTTTGGAAAGGACCCAGAACCTTGGGATCTGTGGGTTCAAACCCCACAGACAACCGGTAAGAAAAAACCCCACCCCTATGGGTTTTAATCCTACTAGTATGCAAAAGAATAGAAGACCCCCCAATGAAGGAACCCAACAACAAAAAATCAGCCAAACACTGCCTCTAGACCAAAATAACAATAGCATTTTAGAAAAAGTTGGACGAGGGAACTTTGGTACAAACATCAAGTCACTATGAGGCACAAAAAATATTTCACCACCACCTAGCTAGTTGCACAATAGTGGATTCGAAAAAACTAGAACACCAGACTCTGGCACCACACGGGACTCTGGCACCACCACAGAGTCCCCACCAAGCACGAGAAAAGCTTTGCCACCAACAACGATCATACTAACAGCCACATATCTCTCTTGCAAATACTCCAAGAAATCCAAACATGACCCTGTTCCTATGAGCTCCCCTTCCATTGGCTCCTCTACCATTCCACTCTATTCCTAAAATTTATAAGGGTTAAATCTTCCCAACCTAAAATGCAATTTGGATCTTGCTATATTTTGTGCACCAGTTGGGCTCCTCTGAAACCCTAACTCCCTCCCAAAAAAATCTAATACACTAAAATATTATTTATATAATTTTTTTGATAAATATACACTTTTTAATTTTTTTTTGCAATAAATTAATTATATATTTTTAATTAAACTTATTTATTTATATAATTTTTAATATGAATTTTAAACAATATATAATAAATATAAAAAAATTAAAATATATATATGAATGATAATAAGTATATATTTATAATAATATTAACAATGATATATATATATACAATGCAATCAATTTATCTTTAAATAAAATATGATATGAAGTAAAATTATTAATAATTAAATTAATGGTTATAAAGGTTTTTTTTCAAGTTCACTCATGTACACTTACCCTACCGTGGTTTGACCTGTCTCCGAGATCTTAAAATCTAGATATTTATATGTTACAATATAAAAATATTATTTTTTATTTTTTATGTAATATTTTTTAATGTTTTAAATTTAATTGTAAGGGACAAACATTCAATTATATTTTACATTCATATTATATCAACACTATATTTTTTAGCATTTTTTAAATGTTAATATTCTAAGTTATTTTGATGGAAGCTTTAGGTTGCAAGATTTTCATGTTATACTAGCATTATAAATATTGTAGATTACCATTTCTAAAACATCTATATAGTTTCAATAAAATATAAATTTAAAAATATTAAAAACATTAATTAAAACTTTAAGTGTTACCATAATAGTGTGCAATACAATAGTAAAAAAAAAATAGTATTTAAAATTTGTTTGGCAACCATACCTGTATGTGAAGAGCAAGAGCTTTTATGAGTAAACTTTTGTAGAAATTGTATGACAATGATAAGCTTTGTATTATTATTTATGTGATAGTTTGGTTGAGAATTTGAAAACTTTTAAGCATGGTCACCTAGGAGTGAATGACGGTTGTGTAATTATCCTTTTGGTAGAGAAATATGTCTCTGATCAATTTTTTTTTTAAACTTATATTTAGTTTTATTAAGGATCATTTTTATTACAATATTAAAATATTATATTTGTTGTAACTTATATTTTTATGGTGATCTTTAAATTTATTTTTTCTCTTAAATATATTTTTAACTTCTTCAAAGTATTGATTTTACAATTAATTCTTTGACATCATTTTGATTAAAACATAAAATCTCATTTGACCAGTTGCCTTCTAAAATTTGAATTTCACTGGGATAAAGATCAACACTAATTTATCTGTTACTCGATTTTCTTCTCTATAAATATGCTCACACTACCAAGAGATTACCTCTAGTAGTAGACAATGAACATCAACAATAATACTATTTTTTATCCAGTATTCACATCTATTTTTGTTAATAGCAATCATAATAATTTGAGTCCCCCTCAATTGAAATATATTTCCATATTTTTTTTGTTACAATTTTAATACCAGTAAGAAGTGCCCTAGCCTCTGCATAGTTGGTAATTGAAGTTCCATATAATTATGAATAAGTGAGGAGAATTTTGCCTTCGCTATTTCTAAAAACACCACCTCTATCAGCTTTTCTTAGATTTATTTTAGAAGCGCCATCAAAATTAATTTTGATAAACTCAATTTATGGACATTTTTATGCTACGGTAGATCTAATTGTATCCTTTGTTTTAATTTTGTTGTTGAAAATGACTCTTCCATGTATGTTCAAAACCTATAGCCAAGTTATTAGCACCTCTTTTTCTTTTTTGTGATTGAGACTTCCCATAATGAGCACCATATTTTTAGACATTCTGCTAGAGGCACTAATACGATTCCAAATGTGGGCATGATTTTGATATTTATTTGTTTAAAATTTATTATTCTTTTCAAGCCATAAATTCCAAAAAATAATGGTAGGACCAATCCTCCAAATAATACATAATGCTTTAGCTTTAATATTGTTTATCCAACATTTTATCAACTCTTTCAATGTTGATGGAGCTACCCAATATAATTTCATATTTTTTTAAATTACCCCAAATGGTGTGAGCAAACAAAAAATGAAGAAGTAAACGTTTTGAAGTTTCTAAATACTTCTCACATAAGGCACATATGAAGGGTCCATAATATCCCCTTCTTTGTAGAATATCTCTGGTAAGAATCTTACATTGAACCGCTAACCAAAGAAATGTTGAGGCCTTAGAGAGAGCCTCTAATCACCAAAAATTCTTCTAAGGAAAATAATTGGGAGAAGGAAATTTTAATTTTTCTAAATCCTCATATCTCAACTTGGTAGAGTATTCCCCATCCTTTGATAAATTCCAAACCAACTCATCATTTCATGTAAAAATTGGCAAATAAAACTCTCAAAGCATATTTTGAAGTTCATTTGCAATTTTTTTGAGTTCCTCTCCTTCAACCAGGTTACTAAAATAAATCCATGATCTGGATTTTTTGCTCATAATAATATAATATTTGACCTTTGGACCTTTACATGCTACCCACATGTAAGCTAATGATTTCCATTTTGAGTCGGAGATAAGAGGATAAGGCTTCAACCAAGCATTAGACCAAAAGTTTTCATAACTCCCCTCATTAACCATCTAATATATTTCTTTATCAAATACAAATTCTTTAATATGAAGTTCCATGTTGTTGATACTTTGGGTAGAGTTTTTTTCCTAAACAATTTCATTGCATCAAGAGAACCTATATATATTTGAAGTAATATTTTTACCCAATTCTTTATTTGATCTCTGAATAGTCTCCACCCAAGATTTAATCCTAATCCCAAATTCATAAGTTTAAAATTTTAAATGTATGCTCCTCCAAATATTCTTTCCTTTGCAAACCCTATACCACTTACAAATAGGAAACCTAAATATTTCCTTACAACCTTTCCATAGAAAGTATCTTTAAATTTTATCCATTTTTTATGCAATACCTATTGGCAGTCTTGAAAGTGACATCATATAAATAGGAATGAATTGCAGAGTAGTCAATATGAGTTGTAGCCTTCATGTCATGGTTAATAACTTACCTTTCCAAACTTCCAAGAAACCTTTCATTCTATCCAGAAAAGATATCCAAAGCTCTTTTATATTTCCTTTATAAAACAAAGGAATACCCAAGTAGGTTGATTTAAAATTTTCAATTTTGAACCCTAAAATATTCAGAATAATTTGTTGTAAATCTAGGGTAGTATTAATGAAAAATATCTTGGGTTTTGAATTATTTACCAGCTATCTAGTAGTCTTATTATAATATGATAATATTTATTTGAGCTCCATGGCATCACTGACTAAGGGATGGCCCAAAATAAAATTATCATAAACAAATTAGAGATGATATTCGAAGGGACCATTTTTTGCAACTTGAATACCCTTGATTTTTCCTTCCATTTTTACCTTTTAAAAGGTTCTTCGTAATGCTTCTACAAGAAAAATGAATATATAATGAGAAAGAGGATCACCTTGACAAAGTCCACAAGATGACTTGAAGTACCCAGTAGGAGAACCATTGATCAAAATAGAAAATTTTGTAGTGCTATAACAAAATTTAACCCACTCACACCAACTATAATCAAAGCTAAACTTTCTGAGAATAGCATGTAGAATATTCCAGGAAACTCTATCATATGCTTTATTCATATCTAATTTCAAAAGCATACCTGATTTTTTTCGTAGAATGAAGAGAATGTATTTTGTGCAATAATTATACTAGAAATAATTTGTTTACCCTGAACAAAGCCATCTTGTTCCTCTAATATAATACACCATAGAATACCTTTTAACCTGTTTGCCATAATTTTTTAAATGGCCTTATAAATCATATTACAAAGGCTTATTGCATGAAAGTTATCAAAATATTTTGTGTTGTCTTTCTCGAGAACCAAGGTAATAAAAGTAGCATTGATATCACTTATTATAGCCTTTATTTTTTGAGTCTCTTCAAGTGCATCTAACATATCACTCTTCAATAAATCTCAAATTTTTTGAAAAGGGCCAGGTGCCTTGTTAGGATGGAAAGAGAAAACTGCTTCATGGAGCTCCTCCATAGAAATATTCTTTATCAAGCTTTCATTTTGTCACTGAGTAATAAGTGATGGAACATTTTGCAGAAGTTTTTCTTGTGCCTCCTTATCTTGCCTAGAATCTGATAAAATATTTTTTAAATAATTTATTGCTTATTTTATTATATATTCTTCATCCTCAATATAGCTTTCATATGGAGTTATAATATTTTTAATTTAAGGAATGGAAAATTTTGTTTTTGTTGTAGCATGAATTTTTTTTGTATTTCTATCTCCTTCCTTGAGCCATTTCTCTCTAGATTTTTGGAATCAATATGACTTCTCCTTCTTCAATGCATTATGATAATCTGAAAGTAATTATTTTTCTTTCACATAAGAATCTTGGTCCATTCCATTAATTTCTACTCTCTTGTAAATTTTTGAGTTTGGATTCAATTTCTTTTTTTTTCTTTAAAAATATTACCAAAATATTTGACATTCCATATATTCATTTTCTCCTTTAAATATTTTAACTTTTGAAAAAACCTATACATACATAATCCTTCAAATTTTGATTCATCCCACCATAACATAACCATCTGGAAAAAATTTGGGTCTTGAAACCACATAGACTAGAAGCGAAATGGATTTGAATGACCATTTTTAGGTAACTCACAAGTCAAAAGAATGGGTTTGTGATTTGATCTTGCTTGCAATAAAATATGAAGAGATTGTATACTTTGTTTGCAACCATTTATTGGATAAAAAAAATCCATCTAGTCTTTCTGTTATATAATTTTTCCCAATGCATCTACTATCCCATGTGTATTGAAATATTGGGGGACTAACATACCAAAGGTCATTTAAATTGACAAATGAAGAAAATTTTTGCATTGATTTCGACCATCCTAGAATGCCACCCTTCTTTTCCAAAGGAGATATAACAAAATTAAAATCACCCCCAAGAATCCATAGATCCCAATGAATCATCATTGTATTTGATAAAAATATACTATGGTCCTTCCAACATCTTTCACGAGGAGAAACTATAGTTGGAGCATATACAAATATAATCCCAAATTTGATGTTTTGCTGTTTCCAAAAAAATAATCCAACAACCCAATTATATTTTGCTTCTAATAGTTGTCCATCCAATTTGCATTTGTCCCATATTATTGTAATGCCGCCTGAAGCTCATGTAGAAGAAACTACTAAACAATCACCTACCTTCCAAATCTTCTTAAAAGCATCCTTACATTTCTCATTGCTTAATTTTGTTTCTTGTATTAAAATAAACTCACGGCTATAACAACCTATTAATTCCATAATAACTCTTTTTTTAGGGATTTTATTCATACCCCTAATATTCCATAATATCATTTTCATCATCAACACTTCTTATTTTTATTAGTGGACTTAACCCCTCTTCCTGTTAACACCTGTGATATTTTTATTTGGCTTCTCAGATCAATACCCTTTTGAGTTTCTTTTTCTCTTTTTTCTTTCTATGATAGCCTTCCTCTCCTTCCATTCTTGCCACCACTCTCATTTTCGTCATTCTCTTCCATTTTTTCATATTGTTCAAAATGGGACTTATCTTCTAAATATTTATGTTGCTCTAAAGAGTCGAAAGTGCAAGGAATTGCCTCAATAAATTTTTTTCTTTATCTTGCCCTGAAAATCTGCACTACATAGATGATCCTCCATAGTCATCATTTTCTTATGTTGTACCGAAATACCTAAATTTTCTTGGATATCCTCTCATGATTGTTGATAATGTATCAAAAGGAAATTTATATGGATTTATTTTATGATGATAGTAAATATGATTATGGTTTACAAAAAACAGAGTGCTACATATTGGACTCCAAACATTGTGATTGGTATATCATTGATACATATGTTAATTATTTGGATTGAGATATGATGGTTAAGTACTATGATAGCATAATTGTTTAGATTGAGCTATGATGATTGAGTACTATGATAGCATAATCAAGTAATCCTAATAATATGGAGGCCCAAACCAAACCTAAAGACAATGCTAATCAAACCATAATATTGAACATACAATTAAAATTAGAAAACAAATTAATTTGTCATGTCACCATAACTGATATGATTGCTCTATAATTTTCTCGTAAGGTCTTCTACATAGGATGTCCTATTGTAGGACTTCCATTATGAAAATAAATTCATGATATGATTTGTGATTTGGAATTATAAATAGACATGTTATTATACTCATGATGATTTGCTCTATCATAATGTGAGATTAATAGTGGTTGGAAGATGTTAACATTCAATAAAAAAACTTAAAATTATTATCTATTATTAGGAAGTTCAATGATTTCATCTCCCAAAGGATAAGTTGATTTGCACATTAGAATATATCATTATAATAGTGAATCTATAAATGATTTCATTATGATCCAACTACAAAAAAAAAAAAACCTAACTTGAACCATATATATATATATTTTTTCTTGACTCAATATAATAGAGGACATTAAGGAGTTGTAAAATACATTTCAGCGTGGTTCCACTAGTTGAAGACCTCGATGATGGAATTTTCCTAGGTTTTTATCTTATCTATGTTGAAGACGATAGATTATAGGTTAACTTAATACATGCTTTATTTCCTTTTATATATATAATGGATCCCAATAAATTTCTAATATATTATATATAATTAGGGATGTAATTATATTATTTAAATAAAATATATTATAACATTAAATAAATTTAAAAATATGTTATAATATATTTAAATCTAAATTATTACTTAATAGTTAAAATATTATTATATTTAATTAATTATGATAAAATAATTAATTATTTATACTATTGAAAACTTATGAATTTACACTATGTTATGTCTCTATAACAAGGTATTTTACCTTTATGGTAATAAAACATTATAAATAAAAGATCATATTATAACTAACACAATCTTTTTTTAATAAAAGATGTACTAATATATAACTAACACAACTTTAACACATAATTTTCTTTTAAATTATTAACATTTAATTTTAAATAATAAATGAAAACTATTCAAAATCAATTTTATTTGTATTGTTCTATCATAATTTTTACTTATACTTAAGTATTAATTTTCTTTATTTGGAGCCCCTCAAAATTTCCTAACTCAAAATAAATATTTAAAAATATATATATTTTATATATATTTATATTTTCTTTAATATCTAAGATTTGCTCTCACATAAAACATTCCTCATTATAGGCACTAAAACGAAGCTTATTCTTTTTTAGGGCTTTATTTTTATCTCTTTTGTCTTCATTCTCGACAAACAAATGAAACCAAACGTAAAATATATCTAGCTACGAGAACATTATAAGTTTATTCGCCCTTTCAAATAGTTTACTTCATTACGCCGAAGGCGTTCCTACAACACATGGGTGGGAGGTAAAGAGGTCATACATGTCACGTTGTAAACAATTGTTTTTTATTAAAAGATTCGATATTAACAAAAACATTTAAAATATTTAAACTATAACAGCCGATTAACCAGCAGTTACAAACATTTAAAATATTTAAACTAAAACAGCCGACTAACCAACCGTTGCAACTGTTTAATAAAATATTGTATAAATAAATGAACATTCATTGCAATATACCAAAAACAATCCACATCACAATTGATTTCGAATTGCTTTCGTAAATTGCAAATAGCAAGAAATTCATTCGACACTGCTTCTATAAAGGTTTGAATAATGATATAGAGTTACATTCACCAACGTTATTTAGTTGGGCAGATGCAAAGATATAATCCTGTAGATGGTGCCAGGTAGCATAATTGGAAATTCTTGACATCATCGAAATTACAAATGCACACAATCGATACTAAATACTATTCAAAACATTGTATACTAGAATTGATTTAGTATATTATATTAATATATATATTATATTAATATATATATTAAATAAAGGGGTAAAAATTTATTGATAAAAAGTCTAGATTACAGAGTACAACTGAGCTTCCAACCAGGACTCAAATAAGTAGCCAAACAGGCTAAAACCACTAGACTAGAATGACACCCAAAAAAGACAATAAGAACAAACCACATTAAGTCTGTACATCCTTATGGATCAACTCCCACAGGTGTTGAGAGTCCCGAGACGAGAGACTCTCCCCATTATCGATACTCCAAGGATCCAACAGCTCAGAAGCCCTTTTGGCCAGGTAATCAGCAACCACATTCTATTCCCTTGGAATGTACACAAAGGATATAAATTCGAACTCTTCACTCATTATGAGAATCTAAATGGCTACAGAGGCAAACTACCAATTAACTTCCTCCACCCTTTTACTGTTTAAAATATTAACCACAATTTGAGAGTCAGACTCGCAGATAATCCTATACTAGCCAAGAGAAAAACCCCTCTACAAGGGCTTAATAATTGCAAGAGTTTCCATAAAATTATTGGAGTGAACACCTTTATAAATGGAAAATAAAAAAATGACACCACCAGTAGAATCTCTCCCAACACCGCCAATGCTAGCATGTCAAGGATTACCCCTGGATGATCCATCAGTATTAATTTTTAAAACTCCTCTAGGGGGTGGCCTCCACCTACCATCTCTCCTAACCTTATTGCTGAGCTGAGGAACCCTACTAGGGCTAGAAAAGTTCACACCATCCCCAAAGAGACCAAGGGCTTGTTGTACTTTCTCCTCCCTAGAATCCAAAAGAGGGTCCACATAACATTTGTTGTGGATGGTTTCCTAAACCATATACAGGATCCTTTGCCAGATCTGTTGAACAACCAAATAACTGCCCTAAAATATGCGTCGATTTTTTTCGATCCAAATTTTCCATATGATGCAATAAAGGCCCAAATTCCAAGCCACCCGAAGGAAGGGGGCCTTGGCCGGAGGTCTGCCTAGACTACTCCAAAACTCCACCAAGGACAACACATGAAAACATGGATGGTTCCAAGCGCTCCACCAATGGTGCCAAATGTCTCTGGCAAAGGAGCATTGGAAAAATAAATGAGAAGAGTCATCCTCATTATTACTGCAAAGTACACAAAAAGAGGGACCCTGAAATCCCCTCTTTCTCACATTATCCCAAGTGAGGCATTTATTACGATCTACAAACCAGAGAAAGAAGTTATATTTTGACCAGGTAAATTTGTTTCGCACCTTTTTCCACCAAGTGATAGGAAGACTCTCATACTTTTGCTTATCAAGAACTTGATAACCATAGGCTACCGAGTAGGTTCCCTTAGGATCAGGGTTCGAAGCCAAAATATCTTTACCCCTCAATTAATAACAAGGTCTCCCCGTAATAATAAGAGCAAGCACCTCTCTGTCCTTGGCCAGTCCCCTCTAGGCCCATTCTTATGGATCTTTGCACCTGTACATCTCCATATTTCCAACAGATTGGATTTTTTAAAGTCCACACAAGACCAGCTTGCTTCCAAGAAAATAATGCTTAGGGAACGTAACCTAGGATATTGATTCAATATAGGAGGGTGACCATCCCAAGAATCCTCCCAAAAAGAGCATTTGATCCCTGATTGCAAATCCAGAACAAACCCTCGCTTGATTAAATTAGCTCCTCTTTTTAGAGTGTCCTAGATAACTGAACCTTTCCCAACCAAGCTGACTCTAGAGATCTTAGCCTCAAAAATACCTCTCAAGTATTTACAAGATAATATTTTAGCCCAAATCCGATCTTGAGAGGTACACCATCTCCAATAAAGTTTTATAGCCAAAGCCTGCCCAAAAAGAGTTGTATGTTGCAACCCAAGACCTCCCTCTTACATCAGCCTACATATAGAATCCCACCTAACCAAACTCCATTTATATTGATCAAGTTTTCCAAACCATAAAAATTGTCTTGACAAAGCATCCATGTCCTTGATGAAGTGAGAGGGAGCTATTTGTACAAAACATCTATAAATGGGTAAAGCTTGAACAACAGATTTTAAAAGCAACACTCTACCTATAGTGGATAGCCATCTGAAAGTCCAGTGATTCATCTTCCTTCTAAACTTATCAAGCATATATTGCCAAGAATATCTAGGTAGAGGATGAGATGAAATTTAAATACCAAGATAAATGAAGGGGGGAGTCCCAACCTGGAATCTTAGAATGCAAGCATTCCTAGCTTGAATAAGATGACGGGTATTGAAGAAGAAAATAGAAGACTTGTCCTCATTAATCAACTGTCTAGAAGCACCAAGATATATGTCAAGAGATTGTCTAATATTGTCAACCTCCCTAATAGTGGCAACTCCCAAAAAAGTAGTATCATAAATAATTTGAAGGTGGGAAAGAGGTGGCAAACTACTATCCCACTTCCACCCCTGAATGAGACCCTGCATGACTTGAGACTTGAGCAATCTTCCCAAACCTTCCGCCATAATGATAAACAAATAAGGAGATAAAGGATCTCCTTGCCTCAATCCCCTTGAGGCCTCAAATAGATCTGATGGCTCATTATTAACAAGAACAAAGAATGAGGAAGAAGAAACACAGCTCATCACCCATCTAATCCATTCCTCCTCAAATCCAAAAGCAGCAAGAACTTTCTGATGAAAGGACCATCTGACCCTTTCATAGGCTTTGGCCATGTCCAACTTAAAGAACATAGTTTTCTCCTTAGAAGTTTCCATCAATTGAATAGATTCTGTAGCAATAACAACCCCATCCAAGATTTTTCAACCAACAACAGACCCTCCTTGCTCCTCAGAGATGATTTTGCTCAACCATATCTTCAGCCTCTCAACAATAATTTTTGTTATGATATTATACACAAAATTGCATAGAGCAATAGGCTTGAACATATCCAAGGAATTTGCTCCCTCTTTTTTGGGCATAAATACCACAAAGGTAGTCTTTAGGGCCCTTAGCATTTGTTTATTATTTTGGGACTCATGGACCACCTCTAAAAGATCAAATTTGATTAAATCCCAAAACTCTTGATAAAAATCAATCGAGAATCCATTTGGGCCTGGGGCTTTTCCTTTTTTCATATTAAATACAAAATTTTCTAACTCCTCAAGGAAAATTGGACCCATAAAGTGCTCATTCATCTCTCTATAAATAATCACTAGAATACAGTTTAGAATAAGCTTTTCATTATCATCATCTGATAGGGAGTCCTCCTTGAAGAGAGAGGAAAAATAACTCTTAGTCTCTTCTAAAATCTCCCTGAAAGAAGAGAGCAAGGCACCCTCAAAATTAATAAGAGAGGTTATAAGGTTACCATTATGGCGAGCCTTACCTGAGTTATAAAATAAGGTTGTGTTCCTATCCCCTTCCTGAAGCCAATCTACTCAAGCTTTTTGTTTCCAAAAAATTTCTTCCCTCAGTTCCCATTTAGCAAGGTCTTTCGTAGCCTTAGATTCCTCAACAAGAAGCTCCTTTGTGAATCCCTGATCTCTAATATTCCTTGAAGATTCTTCCATCCTCCTAAGAACTACTAGCTTAACCAAGGAAAGATTCCCAAAATTTAGTCTATGCCATCTCTTCAATTTATGTTTTACAAATTTTAGTCACTTCATAAAGGAATACATAGCAGTGCCATGAGGAGGTTTTCCAGTGGTCCGGTTGCCTCGCATGAAATCATGAATCTTAGGATCACGAAGCCACATAAGTTGAAACTTAAATGAGGGATTCTTTTTTAGCCCTAACTCCAAAGCAGAGAGTTTGATAGGCCAATGATCAGATCCCCTACCCTCCAAAATCATAGAACTAGCACTTCTGTTATTACCCATCCAATAACTAGATATCAAAAACCTATCTAGTCTCTCTAAGATGGAAGCTTCCCCACACCTTCTATTGTGCCAAGTAAAGATCTCATTATCTGTCTTGATGTCAACCAAGTTTAGGGCCTAGATATAAGCTCTGAAGATAGAATAAAAATGCTCGAGACGGTCCACCCCACCACGTTTCTCCTCCAGACAAGTGATAGAGTTGAAGTCTCCAGCCAAAATCCATGGGTATAGGGGAACCAAACTTCTCACAAAGCAAATGTGCTCCCACAAATTCACTTTACCATTGTAATCAACATGAGCATACACATTTGTAAGTAGGATGGTTTCACCAGATTCATTATCATGCCCGACCATCAAAATAGACTATCTGCTAGAAATCCAAGTAAGAGGCGATATCTTAACCAGATCCCATAAACAAGCGATGCCACCAACATATCCACATGTACCAATACAATGGAATTGACCCCTTCTCCACAACTTGGGAGCAATATTGAACATACTATTAATAGCCAATTTAGTCTCCTGAATAAACACCACATTCGGAGAATGCACACAAACCAAATCATGAAAAACTTTTTACTTGGGGATGTTGTTCAACCCCCTTACATTCCATGAGAGGATAATCATTTTGGGGGGTTATAAAAATGGGAGTCCAATTTTCACACCAAGCCTGACTCCACCAAATTATCCCCCATTAACTTAATTTTATCCTAGTATTTCTTCTGACCCACCTTCATATTCTTATCCAAAAAAACTTTTTTTAATTATTTTCTACTGCAATCCCAACACCGTAGGATTTTTGCAGTCTAAGGATGACTACATCAGTGCCTGAGTAGGAGAGGGCATAACTAAATCTGTAAAAATTTCAAAAATAGTTTCCTTTATAGGGCTAGACCCAACCATGTCCCCTATACTCAGATCCAAAGTCCTTTGTTTTTCATTTAAACCCCCTAGATCTGATTTCTTAAGTTCCCCCTCAAGAAGAGGTATATGATTCGGCCTTATTATATTTGCATCAGGTAGCGACGTTTCAAGTATCTCCATGCACTGATCAAGATCATCTAATATTTCAAAATGTTTGAGTAGAGCATCTGGCTGGCTATCCTTAAGGTCTTTGTTTGCCCTTCATCCTCTGTTTTGGGCTTTTATCAGAACAAAACCTTCCTTATCCCATTCTCCTTCCTTTATCGGGGCTTTTCCTTTATCCAAACTTTTTCTAGACCGAGAGGGCCCAGGATTTGAAGCCATAGGCGATACAAAATTAGGGCATTTTCTTTGCAGGTGGCCATATTCACGGCAAATCCGGCAACGAAATGGAAGAGCTTCATAGTCAAGTTTTTGAACCCATGTAGTTGATCCAAATTGTATTTCAATAGAATCTAGAATAGGATTATTTAAGTCAATTTCAACACAAATACGAGCATTAGAGATTACCTTTTAATCCATTGTCTATTGTGATGGTCCAACCGACTTCCCAATAAGAAGGGCAATCTAATGCAAGATATCAATTCTCCAGAATTCCAATGGGATCCATGGAATTCGTACCCATACTGGAACTCGCGATGACCGCTCCTCTGATGGGTTGAAACCCACATGCCAAGGTTTAATAAAGAGTCCCACTTGGTTATAGAAATAATGACCCCCTTCAAATGCTTCGTTACAATCTACAATACAAGAGAAAACCACCACAAAATAGTTGTTCGCACTCAGCATCACCTCCACATCGCCTTCAAGATTCCAAGTCTTCTTGACCCAAGCCTCCACAAAGGGGAGAGAAATTCAGATGCCCAAAAATTTGCCAATAAGGGTATGTTTGGTTAGATACTCCACATCTTCCACCACCGATTCTGGTTGAACCACTAGAATCGGCCTAGATTCACATTGTTCCAAACATCCATTGTTATTTAACAAGCAATTCCTGACATGCACTGTAAAATCCTGTTCCTTCCAATCATTTTAAGATTAAAAAACATCACGTTCATGCACTCTCCTTGCCGGACCCGATGTCGTCACGACATTCCTCCAATTTTTTAGACCTCTTACGGAAGATGCTGCCATCCTCGTAGAGCCATTATATATATTATAATACTATATTATTAATTTCTAAGGTTTCATTGATTTATTGAAATATATATATTATTTATTATAGTATTATCATATTATAATATTATAATACTATAATATATATATTATAGTACTAGTTTAGATATAAAGGATATATCTAAAAACATCAAAATTTATCAATTCCGAGGTGCTTATCTTGGAGATCACACCCCAAGAAATGAGATAGGTGCCTCGAGATTGATAAATCTCGACATTTTTAGATATATATCCTTTATATCTAAGCTAGTTTCATTTACAACTATAATACATTATTGTTTTTAAGATTATATTACAATATTTTATGGGTCCTCGGATAAAAATTTCTAACATTTTTACTATGCTTAAGTAAATATATTAATACAAAATTACAATTATGGGTCCTTGGGTAAGAATTTCTAACATTGTTACTATGCTTTAAGTAAATATATTAGGAAAAAATTACAATAAAGTTTATTATTACGATTTTTTATATTTTAAGATTATTTTTTATTTGGTTAGTGGAAAAAAATTCTATGACATTGTGTTGGGGTTAGTATATTTATATTAACATGATATTTTATAAGGGAGAGAGTTGAATTTATCAATAGGAAATTTAATACACTAGCGCGCACGCCACAAAACCTCTCAAATAAAAGCCAAAACCTTGAAACTATTAAATTGCCCTTTGAAACACATTTTAATATTATTTATTATAAAAAATAAAGATATATGTTATATATTTATAAATTTTTTTAACTTATTATTGATTTAAATTGTCTTGTCCCACTTAAATTATCAATTATTTATATTGAGTGAGGGAAACCATTAGTCACTCAGGATTCGTACAACCATCATCGGTCTAGCGAGCACTAGCAAGCACTTAGAAGATTCATATTAGACTACTACCTTTGCAATAGGTATACCCCCAACGTTTGAACCTAGGTATCTTCCTAGTAAGTGTCACTCGATAGACAATTACCAATCCACCTAACCCTTGGGGACCCAATGGGGATAATAATGAGTTATTTGAGACCGAAAGAAGTCTTATTTACGATGATTTTTCAATAATCAATACTTTGGAACTATAAATGAGAGGTCCAGTATGTAAAGTATAAGAGGTGGCACAATTGGAGGCCATAGTCTCTAAGAGCATAGCAACAAAGGGTCTCTCTCATAGTGATTCATATTGAGGTCATGAAGATGAAACACCAATAACATACCATTAGGGTGTGCCAAAAATGACTTTATTTTACATTAGAAAACAATATTTTAATATAAAAATTTGAACTTGGGTTATGCTCGCTTTTATTGTTTTACATCTATCATTATTTCAATGTCATATTTATAATGATCTTATAATAATTAGGAATTTAAGACTATAAATAAGAGGTCTAGGATTCAAATCCATTAGAAATAAGGTTATACAACCTTTAAACATTTCTTGTCTTAATTAGTATTTTTGTTTTATTTAGTATCACAATTTCCAATATTTTTTTTCCTTTTGTGACTAAATGGGAATTTTTATTTTGGATCTTTGAGTGAAAGAAACTAGATTATTTTCCATTATATTTGTAAACATATTTACATGTTGATTTTTCAAATTGTAGCATTTAAATTTAACTTCTTATTTCTAAACTATATCTTTAATAAAATAACACTTTAATTCAATGTGGTTTTATTTTATAACAACAATAGGATATATAATCATTTGAATTACACTCATGTTATCATAAAAATGGTAGTTGGTTTTTCTTTTATTCTACCAAGGTCTTCAAGGATCTGCCTCAACCACACTACTTATGTGCTTGTTGATGTTGTATACACTACCTCTAATTTTAGAGTATAACCATTGCTTGTTTCTTCAAACTGCAAGTTAGCAATCCATTTTCAAGTAATAAGCAATTTTCTAATGTATATTTCCTATCATCAATTGAGCCTCACTAATCTAAATTATTGTATATAAACAACTCAATATTATTACATAAAGTATAATGGATTTCATAATTTAAATTTCTTTTCACATACCTCAAAATTCTCTTAGCTTCTCTTATATATGTAGACACCTTAAACGCATCATGTTTAGGAGACTATTCGTATGGACACACCCAAAGACCATATGAAATATCTTGGACCTCTCTAAGAGCTAGCAATGCTCCTAACCACTCAAAAGGGTAGTTCTAGCCCATCCAGGCTTAGTCGCTCTCAAGCAAAGTGACCGTCATACCTAGCCGTTGAAGCTAAGAATGGTAACACCTAGTCATTGCTCTGAATAACGACTAGCACCAAGCATAGTCTAGCCGTGAATATAAACCCAGATCACTCAGTCTGACTGCACCTTGTTGGAAATTTTGAGCTCATTTAGTTGTCATTGATGTAAAGGTGAAAATTCATCATTGATGCCAAAGTAAACATATGAATACAACATTAATACCATGGAGCACACTATCGATAGCACCAGGAACAATGCAAAGAGTTGAAGAAAAATTTGGTAAAATAATGTTTTATGAGGATTTATGGTAAACTCATGGTGGAAGATTAAATGGTTTTATTAAAATCATTATGAGGATATAAAATTCTCATCACACATTGAGATGGCAATTAATATTTTAAAAGACCCACGATGACAAAATTTTACAAATTAAAGGTTTAAGTTTAAACCCCAGAAAGGCTTTAATCTCCTTAAAGTTAAATTTTATAAATATAATTTATAAAATTTAAATTCCTTAGAATTTAAATAATTTATAAACTATAAAGGTTGAAAAGCGTCGATGTCTAGGCAACAAAGAGAATTCGTGTATAAATTAATGCCAAAGAGGCATTTAAAATTCATCCCTCGACATTTTAATGCATGCGGCAAAATTGGAAATGTTTTCGTGCAATCGTTGATCATTGAGGAAGAAGACAAGGGATTCGCTTTTCTTTAGCGCCAGGTGAAATACATAAGGGGAAGAGCATATAGGTTGAATCACTTAGGACACAGTGGTCCATTGGTAGAGCACATTTTATGAAGACATTGGGAGTTGAGGAACCCATGATCGATTTGCATGGAGTGGTGTGTATCTTGAGCGACAAGGGAAGTCTTTTGCATGTGCTCATTTTGAGCGCTAGCCTAGGAAAAAGGGGATGAAGAGCGTCCAAGCACTAAAATGTGTTTCTAGAGCACGCAGCGGTCAAAGCCACAGCTAGAGTGCTCATGGAGGTAGAGATTGTGGGTTCGAATCCCACTAGTGGCAAAGGTAATTTTTGATTAAATGTTTTTATTGCCTAAAGTTTTTCTAAGGTGTGGTTTGGAGTTATAAGGGTTTGTTGAAGAATTATTTTTGGTAATTGATTTGTGTTGTTTGGAGTTATAAGGGTTTGTTGAAGAATTATTTTTGGTAATTGATTTGTGTTGTTTGGAGTTATAAGGGTTTGTTGAAGAATTATTTTTTGGTAATTGATTTGTGCCATTTGGAGTTAAAAGGGTTTTTGAAATATTGTTTTATTGAGAAGTGATTTATGTTATTTTAAGGAAATAGAATTTGATTCTTTCCAAAGTTCTTTTTGCCATTAACTTGATTAAAGAGGTTTTGAGTTATTTTGGTGGATGTTGAATTTATTTTTAGTTGGGAGTTTATAAGGTGTTAATGGATAAATATTCTATGTATGTTGATGGTTGTTTTTGAAATGTGGAGTGATAAGGTGTAATTAAGTATTTACATTATATTGTGAGAAATATTTATCTTCTAACCTCTTTGAGTTTGGCATAGAAGTTTTTTTGGTTGTGATAGATTTATGAGATCCCTTCATATCCAATGCATATTCTTCCATAAGTTGAGTTGATTGATTGGTTTTCTAGAAAATAAGTTTAGAGTGAAAAGAGCTTGATTAGGGTTTCCTTTTGAGAGTGTTTGAGTTAATGCATCAAGGTTTTATAGAATAATAAACATTTTTGTTGAAGTTATTTGTTGTGTCAATAAATTGATTTAGGGTTTTGCAAAGAACATAAGTATCATTGTTATGTGAAGATTGTTTTATAAGCATTGTTGTTGAAGTGAGTTGTTGAGCAAAGAACTTGAACTAGGGTTTGAAAAGAACATGAGTTCATTGTTATGTGGTTTTTGAGCATTGTTGGAAATATTTTGAGTTGGTGGTTATATGATTGGACTAGGGTTTGTGAGAAATGGGTGTTTAATTGAGTGATTGGTTGAGTAGAGTTCATTGAGCCTAGTCAAGTGGATGTGTGATGTGATTGTTCAAGTTTCATAAAACAAACTATTATATATTCTTATTTGAGTTGAGAAAGTGATTGAGCATTGAGTGTAGAACATATTGAGTATCTAACAATTCTCTTTATATTTCTATGATATTGGACAAGTTCTGTGTGG
The DNA here is from genome assembly GCA_028583015.1 of Wollemia nobilis. NCBI lineage: Eukaryota > Viridiplantae > Streptophyta > Pinopsida > Araucariales > Araucariaceae > Wollemia > Wollemia nobilis. The sequence continues at coordinate 3,680,459 of JAQPPZ010016564.1, forward strand.
ACATGTTAAGTAGATTTGAGGCAAGCCTTTGAGGAGACTTGTGGATTGATTTTGTGTGAAGATTTTTGTGGAAGCTTACAATACATATTTGGTTAAAGTTATGAGTGGACTTATTGAGAATATTGGTTAAGTTCTATGTGGACTTATTGAGCATATTTGACCAAGTTTTGAGTGGACTTGTTGAGCATATTTGAGCAAGTTATGAGTGGACTCATTGAGCATATTTGAGCAAGTTCTGAGTGGACTTGTTGAGTATATTTGAGAAAGTCCTAAGTGGACTTGTTGAGAATATTTGAGAAAGTTATGAGTGGACTTTTTGAGTAGATTTGAGCAAGTTTTGAGTGGATTTGTTGATCATATTTGAGCAAGTTCTAAGTGGACTTGAGAAAATTTCAGCAAGTTTTGAGTGGAATTATTGAGTAGATTTGAGCAAGTTATGAGTGGACTTGTTGAGCAAATTTGAGCAAGTTCTGAGTGGAAATTTTGGGCAGATTTAAGCAAGTTTTGTGTGGACTTGTGGAGTAGAGTTTGATGCAGATTTGAGGATAGGTTTGTGTCAGACCAAAGATAGATTTGAGCAAATTTGTGCTAGATTGAAGGACTATGTTTAGTACAAATTTGAGACAGATATTTGGAGGTGATAGATTAAAGAGGATAGTGGTCTCCAGTGGATAGAGATCCATCATATAGGGTAGTGATGACAATTCTTCTGAGTTGGGACAAGAGTCTTCAGTGGAGAGAGATCCACAAGCCAGTGCAATGGAGGTAGTAGTCTTCTAGAGGATCACCATCCATAGTAGAGGATAAGGAGTTATCCTATGGATAGAAATCCACGAAATTGATTTAGGGGATTAGTATCTCCTTTGGATAGAGGTCCATAAAACATTGTAATAGGGAAAGGATTACCAAGATATTTATTGAGAAAATTTTAGTGAAATATATTTTCTGTGGAGTAGCCCAAATTGGGTGAACCACATAAATTGTGGTATCTCCATTGTGTGTGGTGATTTATGCATTGCTTTTATTACTACTGTTGATATTTCTATTTATACATTGCATAATATTGATTTGGACATAAAAGTAAAAAAGTGGTATTATATTGTCCACCCCTCCTATCAATATAAGGTTGTGTTCTTCAATTGGTATAAGAGCGGGTTCCTTCATAAGAGTTAAAAAACTTTAAGGAAAAGCTAATAAGAACACAATGGATCCTAAGGAGGTGTCCTTAAATAATTCAACACCAGTATTTTATGTAAGTGACTATATATATTGGAGTATGATGATGAAGATCTACATGATGGCACTTGGTAATGAAGTTTCGAAAATAGTGGAATTTGGATACGATCCCTTAGTCAATCCTCCTAAATATAAGGAAGGTAAGCTTATACAACACTATAATTTAAAATAAATGAATGCACTTGTGAGAGGTTTGTGTATAACAGAGTCTATGAAATTTATGCATTGTCAAACTACAAAATAAATGTTGGATAAATTACAAAATATATATGAAGGAGATAAGAGTGTCAGGAAAGAAAAAATTCAAAATCTCAAAAGAAAATTTGAAGCATTAAGAATTAATGATGAGGAAAATATTAGTTCTTATCTACTTCGAATTGATGAGGTTGTTAATGATATATAAGGACTTGGAATGAAGATTGATGAATCTGATGTTTGTGATAAAGTATTAAGATCTCTTCCAAAAAGATTTAGTGAAAAGGTTTCTGCTATAGGAGTATCATTGGATGGTGATACTTTGACAAGAGATATGTTGCTAGGTATTCTCATAGTATTTGAGATAAGAACAAAAAATCCTATTCCTCAGAAGGAAGAAACATTCAAAGCAATCAATAGGACAAAGGGTAAGAAGTCAAAATCAAGCAATGAGTCATCCAATGATGAAGAAGCTAATTATTGTAGAAGAGATACAGACTCTAAAAGATATAGAGATATAAGATCTATTAAGTGTTTCAATTGTGGAAAGTTTGGACACTTTTCAATAGATTTTGAAGAACCAAAGAACAACAATGGTGAAGAAAAATAGGATCACAGGAATAGGGAATCAAAAAGATATAGGCACTAGAAGAAAAGCAAGGATGGAAAAAGCAGACAAGGAAAGAAGTTATTTCAAAGACAAAAGAGGAGCTACTATGTGGATAAGGCAAGTAAGTATTCAAGTGATAGTGATGCTAGCTTTTCAGAAAATTATAGAGATGAAGTCCTATTTATGATTGAATACAAAGAGCAAGTTAAGAAAAAGACTCTAGTAATTCTCAAGTTTTTTAGATGTGGTAACTTTGGACATATTAAATATAATTGTACAAGGGATGGTTATATTTTAAGTGATGATGAGTATGAGAATGTACTTGAAGGACCGGATGAAAATATTTTTAATGGCATTGGAAGAAGAAGTAAGTGATCATATAGAAGACAAGCCCATAGAAAATAAATATGTGGACAAAGGTAGAGGAATATTCAGAAAGGGATGGTTATGATCTCAAGAGAGAACTTATTTATACCCTTGACATGGTAAATAAGGTAAGAAAACAACACTCTAAACTTGAAATTCAATTTCAAGAATGTGATGAAGAGAGAAGATTGCTTATAGAGGATTTAGAAAAATCAAAGGCTAAGGCAAAAAGGTTCAAGGATAAGTTAGAAGCAAAGATCTTAGAATGTTAGAAGTTATCACAAGAAGTGTCATTACTAAGAGAATATTTATAAGACTTTAAGATCAAGATGAAATGGTTTAAAAAAAACTCAAATATATTGGATAAGTTCATCAAGACACAAAGACTACATAAATAAAAATAGGTCTTGGATTTGAACAAAATCAAAATAAATGGGAAGGAGAGTCAACCTCAAGTTTTGGAGATGAAGATACTTCAAAAGAAAATATTGTAAAATAAAGTGATACATCTGAGGATGAGTTGGACAATAGAGAGTTCAACAAAAATAGGAACAATGCACAAAGAAGATACATATGGAACAACAATTAGAATATGTCAAAAGAGACTAGGAGACCAATGAGGTCAAGACAAGGAAAATTCAATGGAAGATGCTTTTCATGTCATAAGTTTGAGAACATGGATTCACAATGAAGGATACATGAAAGACAATAATATGGGAATAAACAGGTTTTCCATGGGTATTGCTACTCATGTAATCAGTTTGGTCACAAAGCAATGAATTGTAGGGTTCATGACAAAATAGGATATGGCTTCACTAGGTGAAATCCTATGACATTTGCACCTCCAAGGAATAATAACATCAAGTGTTATAAGTGCAACAATGATGTTCATATAGAAAAGTTGTGTAGAGAAGACATTATAGAAACAGGTATGAACAGGAACAGGAACATGAATATGGATATGAACAGGAATAGGAATATGGATATGAATAGGAATAGGAATAGGAACAGGAATATGGATATGAATAGGAATAAGAATAGGAATAGGAACATGGGTATGAATAGGAACATGGACTTGGAAAAAAATAGTCAAAGGAATCAAAAGGATCAGATAGAAAGGAAATAGGATAAAGGTAAAGAATAGTGTTTTTTGGAGTAGAAACACTCTCACCCCAAAATTAACCACTTCAAGAGGAGGTGGGGGAGAGACTAAGTTAAGAGGCTCATTCTTAGCCCTGAGCCCCAAAGGTGACCCTTTGCCATTTATGTCAAATGGGGAGAGATTTTAGTAAGGGGGAGAGATTTTATATTTGAGAGAGCATTGAGCCAGGGGGAGCAATGTCCTAGGGGGAGTAGAACAAAGGAAATATCATGTTTTCAGTTAAAATAATTTGGGTTGCCATAAATGACAAAGGGGCGGATTGTTGGATATTTTGAGCTCATTTAGTTGTCATTGATATCAAGTTGAAAATTCATCATTGATGCCAAAGTAAACATATGAATACGTCATTAATACCATGGAGCACACTATCAATAGCACCAAAAACAATACAAAGAGTTGAAGAAAAAGATGGCAAAATAATGTTTTATGAGGATTTATGGTAAACTCATGGTGGAAGATTAAATGGTTTTATTAAAATCATTATGAGGATATAAAAGTCTCATCACACATTGAGATGGCAATTAATATTTTAAAAGACCCACGATGACAAAAATTTTCAAATTAAAGGTTTAAGTTTAAACCCAAGGAAGGTTTTAATCTCCTTAAATTTAAAGTTTATAAATATAATTTATAAAATTTAAATTCCTTAGACTTTAAATAATTTATAAACTATAAAGGTTTGAAAGTACCGAAGTCATAAAATAAGTGGGAGAGCCGACGTCTAAGGAACAAAGGGAATTTGTGTATAAATTAATGCCAAAGAGGCATTCAAAATTCACCCCTCGACATTTTAATGCATGCGATAAAGTTGGAAATATTTTTGTGCAATCATTGATCATTGAGAAATAATACAAGGGATTCGCTTGTATTTAGCGCCAAGTGAAAGGCATAAGGGGAATATCATATTGGTTGAATCACAAAAGACACGATGGTACATTCGTAGTTCACGTTTTGTGAAGGCGTTGGGAGTTGAGGAGCCCACGATCGATTTATGTGGAGTGGTGTGTATATTAAGCACCAAGGGAAGTTTTTTGCATGTGCTTGTTTTGAGCATTAGCATATGACAAAAGGGACGAAAAGCATCCAAGCTCTCAAATGTGCGTCTAGCGCACATGGCGATCAAAGTCATGGCTAGAGCACTCACGAAGGCAAAGATTGAGGGTTCGAATCCCACTAGTGGCAAAGGTAATTTTTGATTAAATTTTTATATTACCTAATTTTTTTCTAAGGTGTGGTTTGGAGTTATAAGGGTTTGTTGAAGAATTATTTTTTGGTAATTGATTTGTGTTGTTTGGAGTTATAAGGGTTTGTTGAAGAATTATTTTTTGGTAATTGATTTGTGCCATTTGGAGTTAAAAGGGTTTTTGAAATATTGTTTTATTGAGAAGTGATTTATGTTATTTTAAGGAAAGAGGATTTGATTCTTGCCAAAGTTCTTTTTGCCATTAAATTGATTAAAGAGGTTTTGCATTGTTTTGGTGGAAGTTGAATTTATTTTTAGTTGGGAGTTTATAAGGTGTTAATGGATAAATATTTTATGTATGTTGATGGTTGTTTTTGAAAGGTGGAGTGATAAGGTGTAATTTAGTATTTACATTATATTGTGAGAAATATTTATCTTCTAACCTCTTTGAGCTTGGTATAGAAGTGTTTATGGTTGTGACAGATTTATGAGATCCCTTCATCTTCAATAAAAAGGTATGAGCACATTCTTCCATAATTTGAGTTGATTTATTGGTTTTCTGGAAAATAAGTTTGGAGTGAAAAGGACTTGATTAGGGTTTCCTTTTGAGAGTGTTTGAGTTAATGCATTAGGGTTTTCTAGAATAAAGAGTTGTTGTTAAAACATTTTTTGATAAGCATTGTTGTTGAAGCCATTTTTTGTGTGAAGAACTTGATTTAGGGTTTTGTAAAGAACATAAGTATCATTGTTATGTGAAGATTCTTTTATAAGCATTGTTGTTGAAGTGAGTTGTTGAGCAAATAAATTGAACTAGGGTTTGAAAAGAACATGAGTATCATTGTTATGTGAGATTAGTTATTGAGCATTGTTGGAAATATTTTGAGTTGGTGGTTATATGCTTGGACTAGGGTTTGTGAGAAAGGGGTGTTTCATTGAGTGATTGGTTGAGTAGAGTTCATTGAGGCTAGTCAAGTGGATATGTGATGTGATTGTTCAAGCTCCATAAAACAAACTATTCTCTATTTTGATTTGAGTTGAGAAAGTGATTGAGCATTGAGTGTAGAACATATTGAGTCTCTAACAATTCTCTTTATGTTTCTATGAGATTGGACAAGTTCTGTGTGGACTTGTTAAAGAAATTTGAGGTAAGTCTTTTTGGAGAGTTGTGGATTGATTTTTTGTGAAGCCTTTTGTGGAATCTTACATTACAGATTTGGTTAAAGTTTTGAGTGGACTTATTGAGCAGATTGGGTAAGCTCTATGTGGAATTATTGAGAAAATTTGAGCAATTTTTGAGTGGACTTATTGAGCATATTTGAGAAAGTTCTGAGTGGACTTGTTGAGCAAATTTGGGCAATTTTTGAGTGAACTTGTTGAGAAAATTTGAGCAAGTTCTAAGTGGACTTGTTGAGAATATTTGATAAATTTTTTATTGGACTTGTTGAGTAGATTTGAGAAAGTTTTAAGTGGACTATGTGAGCATATTTGAGCAAGTTCTGATTGGACTTGTTGAGAAGATTTGAGCAAGTTCTGAGTGGACTTGTTGAACAGATTTGAGCAAGTCCTGAGTGGACTTGATGAGCATATTTAAACAAGTTTTGAGTGGAATTATTGAGCATATTTAAGCAAGTTATATGTGGACTTGTGGAGCAAAGTTTGATGTAGATTTAAGGACAAATTTGTGCCAGACTAGAGATAGAGATTGAGTAAATTTGTGCTATACTAAAGGACTATGTTTAGTACAGATTTGAGATAGATCATTGGAGGTGATAGAGCAAAGAGGACAATGATCTCCAGTGGATAGAGATACATAAACCAAGGTAGTGAGGATAGGTCTTCTAAGTGGGGATAAGAATCTTCAGTGGAGATAGATCCACAAGCTAGTGCAATGGAGGTAGTAGTCTTCTAGAGGATCACCAGCCATAGCAGAGGATAAGGAGTTATCCTATGGATAGAGATCCATGAACTTAATTTAGGAGATTGGTATCTCCTTTGGAAAAAGGTCCATAAAATATTGAAATAGAGAAAGGATTCCCAAGAGATTGATTGAGGAAATTTTAGTGAAAGATTTTCTCCGTGGAGTAGCCCACATCTGGTGAACCACATAAATTATGGTATATCTATTGTGTGTGGTGATTTGTGCTTTTCTTTGATTACTGTTGTTGATATTACTATCTATACATTGCATAATATTGATTTGGAAATAAAAGTAAAAAAGTGGTTTTATATTGTTCACCCCCTATCAGTATAAGCTTGTGTTCTTCACACCTTGCATTACTTGCAGGAATATTTAGGTGAGACATTCCTAGATCTCCTCCTAAATGCCCCTTCAATGCCAATTTATGACTGATGCTTCCCCCTTGAGATGTTTAGTTACATGTAAATTTGGATCTTGGATTCTACAAGAAGCCAAGATCTAGATCTAGATCTAAATCTGAGAGGTCTACTTATGGACCCTTCCAAGTAAAATAAGAGATCTAGAATATCATAATTTTATGCAACAAATACCTGGCTGATAAAAGAGTGAATCCATACCCTCTTTTAGGAGCAACGAAGCACTTTCCAACTAAGATACATCTATGGACTCACTTTCAAATCCATTTATTCTTCATCGTTAACCAGTATACCAGATACAAGAGGCAACCCTTGAACATCAATTGGAGCAAGGAATCTAGTGCTACAACCCTTGGTTCATGAGGAGAAGAACTTCATTTCATGGCCTCTATCATTGGCAGTGCCCTACAAGCATAGCCTAGGGTTTTCATACATTACTTTCCAAGTTCTAGCTTATATTTGTAATTGCTTTGATTCATTAATTATTTTTAGCATAGCTCTAATTTTAATGTATTTGCACTATCATTCCTTGAGTTCAACACGCATTTATAATTTAGTTTCATTTCATTTTGATCTTATTATGCTCATATATCATGTTTATCAAATTTTCTAATAATAACCTCATTCGGAGAGGTTTCCCATGCTATTGATAGTGTTATGTTGTTTTTATACACACGAGTTACAGGTTTACAGGACCAATTAGAGGCATTCAATGCATAAGATCCCTCCAAGGTGGGAGAAGAAGAAGGAGGTATCTATAAGCCCTTATATATGTTCATGTACAATATCGGGAGGCCTGTAGAAGCGCACCACCCCCTTTGCGAGGGGACATCTTCTTCACTATTATTTCACTTGTATCTTATTGTATCAAAATAGGTGTCCCTTAGAGGGATCGATATGTAATTAGGATTTGTAAATAAATTAATAAAATATCTTTCTGTATTTATCATTTTTGTGTTATCTATTTCTTTATGGTATTTCATTTGATATAGTATTCCAAGTAGTGTAAGTGGTATGCGCTTCTCGAGGTCACACAAATGGTGATCGTAATGGGACCCCCACCTGGATTTTGTTTTTAATCATTTTACTAATGTTTTCATGTATTTTTATGTGTAGGTTTAGCCACTCTGGTCGACAACAACCAACAGAGCTTGATCACTCTTGCAATCAGTGGTCAATAGTAGCCACTCTGGTTGATAGAGGCTAGCAAAAACGTACAGCAAAGGGCAGCCCTTTCATCATCAAACAAGAATTTTAGGTTGGTGCTAATCCCTACTTTTCTTTCTTTATCTATCTGCAATTTATTTTTAGAAAACATAAAGTAAAATCACATTTTTTTTATTAAGGAAACATAAGAAAATATGGAAGAAAAATGTATTGTAATATTCTTAGATTTTTTTAGCTTTCCTCTAGTCACTGCTAAGAACAACGGACCTCTATTTTTGAGGTCTACCCTAGTCTCCAGTGGTCTATACTCTTGTGTGTTTAAGATTTCTTACATGTGGCCTAGCTAGAGGTTGTTACATCACAAAGTAGAAATTGCATTGTATAAAAGCCATTTAGATCATTTAGAGATACATTTTCTAAAATCAAACATTCTTTTTCAGCATATAGGGAAATAATCATGAATGTTATTTGATGCATAACTTTCCATTATAAAAATATAAAAATAATCCCACACACCACGTATCACTTTAATGCTAGTGAGTTGGAGGTCATGACCAACCATTGGTAGAGATCAGTGAGGTGGATTTCATCTCCACTTGTTGTCTCAAATCTCATGTACGTATTATTATTGGCCAATACTAGCTCTAATATCCATCATAACCTATGTAAAATTTACATGTATCCCTGTTTGGAGAGGTATATCATTGACTACAGGTGACTGGGTGAGGATCGAGAGGACTTGTGCTCCCTGACCGTGTGTGGACTTCATTAACACACATTATAGGTTGGATTACGTGACCTAAAATTCATCACTAGGTTGTCGAGCTATGAGTATATAGGTGAAATCCATTTTAACACAAGAATATCATCCAAAGAAATGTAAAATACGTGACACAAGGTGTTATTTATATAGAATTCATCAAAACACACAAAATATCTTAGGGAACACACATTAATCCTTAAAGTAGATAAAAATTTGTTTGCTTTGCTTGTGTGGTTTGAAATTAATATAAGAATATAATTCACAAATCATGGTATACACACAAAGCAATCGCCCTTAGTCCAACATCGAGGTAGAAATTGATGCTTCACACACTCACAATCATAATGATGTTGAGCCACCCACCCATAGTTTTGTTGGACAAAGTTTAGCAAGTATTAGGGCACATAAATCAACCCTTGGAGAGACTCCTCAATAAACTCCAGTGAGAGAGCTATATCCTGGTTTCTCTCATAATAGATATGAGGAGGCCTCAAGGCCTTCATCATCATATAGAAATGAGGTGGTATCAAGGCCTCCATCATCATATAGACATGAGGAGGCATCAATGACTCCATCATCACATAAACATATGGAGACCTCATGGCTTCCATCATCATACAAATATGCGGAGGCATCAAGGCCTCCATCATCACACAAACATGTGAAGGCCTCAAGGCCTCCAACATCACATAGATATGTGAAAACCTCAAGATATCCATAATCACATAGAAATCCAGAGGCCTCAAAACCTCCATCATCACAGAGACATGAGTAGGCATCCAGGCCTTCATCATCACATAGGCATACAGGGTCTACAAGGACCCAAACTTCACATGATACACTTAAGATAGATCAGCCCACTAAGGGGTAAGACACTAGACCTACATCCAATCATAGACTGAGAGCATATTATAGCCTTTTTTAATATGGGAGGATACCCCTATATTATGATCTCATTGGTACTAATGGGACTCCATGGTATCGGTCGTGGAAGACCAGATAACTTTATGAGTTGGATTGAACTCCCTCGAGACTAGCTCAAATAAGCATTACTACCACACATTCTATCTTGGGAATTTTGCATAGCATAACCACAAGGTACACCAATGAATTAGGGGAAGCTTCAAAGTATCCCCACAACACATAAACTACATCTGATCATGGGGGTACACAACACATATCATAGTGTATAGAGCAATTCACCTTAATAGACAAGGACAATAACATAGCTAGAGCCTCTCTGAGATGCCTATCCATTAGAACTCCTCACACAGATTTAGAGATACATGAACCTTTAGTTGCAGTTTAGTTCAACCACATACATAGGTTATAAGAAGTAGTGTGCGGTGAATGAGAGCACTTATCAAGCCTTAAGCAAGAAGAATGAAGAAAAAGGTGTTTGTGCCTACATGAGCAATGATTGAGGGAAGACCAGATAGAGCATGAAGAGCAAGTAAAAAAATTGTCTTGGGATGACCTACACATAGATGGTGAGCAATACCAACATTATAGATGTGTCAATTCTCAGATGCACTAGACAAAGGGATGAGTGCACAGACCATACCTCACAACATCAATAATGCCTAGATCCAAAATAGACACAACTTAATGAGGAACATGGAGGGTTGGAAAATCAGGAGCATACATACCTTGAACCTCCATTCATGGTTATGGGGGATGAATATAGATGCCCAAATCGAGCAAACATAGGATTACTTCCCTTACCATCATGAGTAAACCTTCAATAATAGGAGATTATTTCTTCAAAGGTATACCAAATACTCACTGAGAGAGTCAAATATCTTGAGAAGTAGGACATAGTTAGGAAAAAGTTGACTTTGAGAAAAATACACAACCAACCTCTATGCCCCTCAGTACCAAGTCTTGCATACCCTAGGCACTTTGATATACCTAGGCTAGACAAGCTTAAAGGAGAGGAAGACACACAAGAAAACATTACAAATTTCATTAATGCATGCTTATAGCTTGAGAAAAATTATTCCCTAATTCTAAGAACATTTATTATGATGTTATTGGGTGCAAAAACTCAATGGTTCAATCAACTTCCCAAGTACAACATCATGAGCTTTGAGCAACTGGCAAATGCATTTATTAAATGCTTCTCCTTCGGTGTCAAGAAGAAGGTGAACTTGTCTGATACGGTAAACTTAAACCAATATGATGATGGGTCGGTTATGGACTATGGTAATAGATGGAGGAAAATAAAGGCAAAACTACCATTCTCCATTCCCACTGAAGAGCTCACCCGAATGTTCACAAAGAGCTACACCAAACACATCTTATTGTTATTGTAATTGCAGCAATATGAAACATTCAAAGAACTATTGGCTCAAGCCAATATTATAGAGGGCATAAATTTTGATGAAGGAGACCTCAAGCTTCGAAACAAGAAAGAGTGGAATAATGCCAACCACAACAAGAATCAACAAAAGCAGGTCAAGCCTACTAAAGTCAACCAGGTTATTTTAAGCACGCCAAAGGGAGGTAATGGCCAACAGCCACAAAACTATTAGGCTCACCCCTTGTCGAAAAATTACAATCCAAAGAATAACCAAGGTTAAAATAAGGAGCATCGGCCACCTCGTTATTTCATGCTTCTACCTAAATCGATGCAATCGATATTTAGTAAGTTAAGCGAGGCACAAAGGATCATATTTCCCTATGTACAACTTCTTGACCCTAATAATCCCAAGCCAAAGGGATATAGGGAATATTAATACTACCCATATCATAGAATACAGAGGCATGACATCAAAATATGTATCAAATTTAAGAATGTGGTGCAAAAAATGATTGAGAAAGGTGAGCTAAAAGTTGACAACTAATGAATAGTCATTATACCATCATTAATTCTCAATGAATCTGTCAATCCAGGGTAGTGTACAAGGCTATCTGCGAAAGAAGAAGTGAAACAGCTATAACTTAGGTCAATTTAGAGCAACAGGTCTTATTGGTGAAACCGATTGTGTGGGGGGTTTTAGGACATTCCTATCTCTAAATTGCATGAAATAAACCTTAATATAAGTTGCAGAATTAGAAACTAATCATTAACTACATAAATGAAGTCCTAATTACAATTGCAGAATAAGACCTAATTATATTGTAAAAATAACAGTTACAGAATTGAAAGTCTGATCCTAATTGCAGAAAGGAAATCTAATTACTTTTGCAGTAATGAAAGTCTAGATCTAATGTGGAAATAAAAACTATGAAATTTCTGCAATAGAAGGTTGTCAATATTCTATTTAGGTTTTAACAGTAAAACATTAAATGTAGGAAATTGCTAAAAAATAGTAAATTCTGAAAGTAACAGTCTAAAATAAAGTGGAAGCTTTGCTGAAAGTAAGATTGCAACTAAAACATTAAGCACAAGGTTAATCTAAGAAAAAATAAACTAAGACTACAAATATTGTCAACTGTTTACAAGCAATTGAAATAACAAGTTCTACAACTCATTCTGCTGCAGCAAAATAAAAAAAAAAACCTGCTTTATTAGTCCTCCTCCTAGGTCTGGAAGTGGCCAGCCTCTTTTTCCAGAAGAAGGTGTAAGTCTCTCTCTCTTTCTAAATCTTAATTACACTCATTTACAAGCAATATGAAATAGAACTGGTGCACTTTATTGATCAAAAGACATGATTACAAAAATTCTGTTGAAAAACTGTTACAAGACTGTAACAATCAATTTCTACCTATACTCTGTATTTTCTACTAGCTTCCTTACTCTTTTCACTATTTTCTATCTCTTTTTCTACCTACTAGACTCAACTTGAATGGGAGCAATATTTATAGTTATCCTATGATCTGATTACAAACAAATAATATCTCAAAAGATATAATCTTACAATGCTGCAACAAATTTTGGTTTTATCCTAGAAGAGGACTAAAACTTGATATTTCCTTTAATGATGACTTTGGTCGGCAATGACAGCAAAGACAGATGGAAAATATTTCCCTTTACCTTTTCCAACCTTTATTTCCCTTTTTTTGGCTTCAAAAATTGATCAACAGGTCAAAAACACATTATGTTCTTCATTTCGAAGATAAGTGGCTTCATTTCGAAGACAATGCAGTTCTCATTCCGAAGATCACTCATTCCGAAGATACTGCATTCTCATTTTGAAGATCGCTCATTCTGAATATACTGCATTCTCATTCCGAAGATCCACTTATTTCGAAGACACTGCATGCTTCATTTCGAAGATCCACTCATTTCGAAGATGCTATGTTCTTTCATTCCAAAGAAATTTGTTCATTCTGAAGATACTTCAGAATGAACAAATGTATGATTTTCCGTGATTCCTTCTGCATCTCTCAGGTGGGTTATCTCCTAAGATCAAATTCCAATTGTCTTCATCCCTTTCCTCATGTGAATTCCATGCCTTGCTATTTATGGACAGCTAGCTGGAATTTACATGGGAAAGACCAGTTTTTGCTACACAGCAACAGTTTACTTGTACTGTTGTCAGATTTAGGTGAAATAAATGTTTGAGACAAATCAAAACATAATTAGTGAAATGCTGCTATTATTATAAGCATATCCCATTGTAGCAAATCATAGCAAAAAGAACACAAAACTATGCAAAAAGCTGTAAAATCAGCATATAATATTTCAAATACATTGATCATGCAAAATGGTTAATATACAGTATATTGAATCAACTTAACTAACATATCAGATAAAACATAAGATTTTATAGGCATTTTTAGTGTTCAAAACATGTTATGATTGAGGCATTTCCAGGCCTCATCATTTTCCCCCCAACTTATATTAATGCATGCCCTCATGCATTCTATTGGGCTATGGAATCACATATGTCCATGTTTAGATTCCATGACCTATAGAATAATTTCTTGCCTATGTAATACCCCTTGTTTTCCTGAATGTTTCTGAGCCAATATTCAAATTGTTCATCAGGCTGGGCATCTTCCTCAAAGTAGAATGGAACTGGAGTAATGATGGTCGGAGGCTCGAACTTGAGACCTATCCGAGTTATGTTGCATGATCTGAATCAGTTGGACTACACCTTCTGCTCTTCTTCTGGACCATTCTAAGTTGATGGGGGAGATAGGTTCTCTTTTCCTCAAAGACATGGAAAGTTCATTCTATCTGTCTCTGCATACTGACAATGCTGGGAAGAAATTGTGATCACAAAAATTGTTAAATTTGGCCACACAGTCCCTCAAATTTTTCAAGTACATTCTCTTAATATCATCCCTGTTCATCATTGAGAAGTGCTGCCTAGTGATAACTAGGTGATTTGGCTGGATTGCTCTGACTAACAACTCAACCCTTATTTCAATCACTTTATTCTGCCTTTTCTCTTGATCCCAGTAAAGTTGATTCTGCAAAGTAGACATAAATGCTCTCAACTGAACATCTCCAATGTAGATTTGAGGATGAGAGTCAACTTCCTCTAGAATGAAGAAACTGTGTAAAAACAGTTCACACAGGAGATTTTTCTGCTCAAAAGGACTATCAAAATATGCCTCCAAAAAATATTCAATAGTGTCTAATTTATATGGAAGGTTTGAAGTAATCCTCATGACCTGCCATCTGAGGTATTTTTCCTTCAAAATAAGGCTGTAAAATCTGGCTGGTCATCTAAATTGGACTAAAAATTTAGCAATTTGGCATAAGTCAGACACCTTTTCTTTCAATGCCTAAATTTTTGTTTCCTTGGCTTCTAGTTGTTTTGCTTCCAATTTGAACTTTTCAGTTTTAGTGGCAAGTTGCTCATATCTAATCATCCAACTAGCTATGTCTACATTATACTACTCTAGAGACACAATATTAGGTGGTATGACTACAGGGGGGATCCTAGGAAAAAAATTTATTTGAACTCCTTTTTCTGCCACTTCCACTCGCTGTTCATTTGTCAATAACTCTACTTGCACCTCCTTATTTGCTATTTCTATGGGATTGTCATCAGATAGTATTTCTACTTGTACCCCCTTATCTGTTGTTTCTACTGAAAGTGTAACAAGTTGAAATGCAGGGACCTCAATAGGAGTACTTACTTGAACATTTTCTTGCTTCTGGGATTGTTCCTGTGTTGGTGGCTCATTTGCAACATCCTCTGCAATATTCTTTATCATTTTTGAAGCATCTTTAGAACAAGAAGGTAATGCTTCAGAATAATATGGTGCTACTTCAGAATGAACAGGAACTTCTTTAGAATGAAGGAGTGCTATTTCAGGATGGACTCCTATGTCTACCTCAACAGATTCATCTGTCCTTGATAGACCCAGAAGCAATTGAGCCAAATTATCTTCATCATGGGATATAGCTGTCTGTTTTTTAGATTGTGACAACAATTTTCTCAGTTCTGCCACTTCCTACTGAAGCTCTACAATTTTTCTTTCTTGCATCTCAATGATGCTTTCTTTCTCTGAAATCCACCTGGTCTGTGTTTTGACAACACTCCTTGCTGCCCTCAACTGCTCTCGTGATGTCTTCTACTTCTGTTTCTGCTTCAGAAACTGATGCAAACAAATCAGTTGCAGTTGGTTGTTCAACCAAATTTTCCTCTTCTTCTACAATAGTTTGTTCTTGTTCAAGAGGCTCTGTGAGACTGTCTATAAGGGTATCTACCATATCTGTAGCCTGTTGAACTGTAGCCTCCTCCAAACCATCCTACTCAATTTCTACCTCAGCTATTTGTTCAAGGAATTCTAGAAAGTTTTTAGATGTTGGTTGTATCTCTATGACATCTGGGCTGCTTGGTCTATCTTCTTCCTCCATGACCTATTCTGCAGTTTCTTTCAAATGGATTCTTGTAGACCTCCTAGTTCTAGATGCAAACTTCTTTTTGCTCTATTTTCTAGTGACAGTAGGGGTCATGGGGTCAGTTTCAGATGCCTCTGTTTCCCTTGTTGTTTTTGCCTCTATTTGGTTGAGTGCTTCACTTCTTTGTTCTAACAAATCAGTTGCAGCTTCAGCAAAACAAACTTTCTTTTGTTTTTCTACTCTGCTGCCAGTTCCATATCCTCTTCTCTTTTGTTTCTTAGCTCGTGAAGTAGAGGGTTCAAGAGCAAGGTTTTCTGCTGCTGCTATGGGGTGTATTTCTATAACAGCTTTAGGGGCACCTTCTGCAGTTACTTCTGCAAAATTTTCTACAGTAGTTGTTTCCTCTTCTGCAGCAACATCAGTAGCATTTGGTTCTTCTTCTTCCTCACTTTCATCCCCAAAAATGACATCATTTAGGGTAGAGTAAAACCTATCAAAACTCCTAGGTTTTCCTCTAAAATGGTGTTGGCAAACTAATTTGATGAGGCCATGATGGCGAAGACTTCCTTTACCCTCCTGATATCTCTTTGCCATGTTCTTTAATTCTTGATACAGATACATGGGAATATTTACCCTAACTTATGGTTTTTGCCCACCATGTCTGAGATGGTTTAAAATTCGCAAATGATGCCTTGATAATAGCACATACTGCCCTTCACAGGTTAGGAATTTAATTACCCAGGTGGCTACTTCATCCCAGGGTTCCTGCAGGCTAGCCCTTTTTAACCCTTTGCATGTGTTGTTATGGGTTAAGTACTCTGGTTCTCTATAATTTTCTTCTACAAACTGATTAACTACATTTGCCAATGTGTTCTTGCCAGATCTAGAAATTGAAATCCCTTCTAATGGAAGCTCTGTAATATGAATTAAAATTTTAGGACTTACCTCAATAGTCATGTCGTTAACATGTGCTCGGTTGTTTCTAAACGTATGGGAAAACATGCAAGCCAAATCTTCAAAATACCCATTGAATTTATCCAAAAATGGCATAAACCCTTCGTCTTCAAAAATCTGCACAACTACCAGATTTTCTCGGAGGTAAGTGGTATCTACAGGCTCTGTTCTGATCTTTCACCCCATTTTTTTTTGTTTAAAAATTGTATACTATGGCTGCTATTCTTTTGATGGATCTCTGGCTATTTTCTATTACAAATTTGTAGAGTTTTAGTTTGAAACCTTCGTTGCTCTATTTCTCGTCTGCTTCTTTAGAATGAACCATAACCTATGCACTGTACTTTGCAACACGTCTTCGAAAAGAAATATGGCACACATTTCTACTTTTGCACTGTACACCTATTCGTTGATAATTGCATGGATGTCCTTGTCGTTAGATCCACCTCATTAGTTTTGTAGATTCTCACGTGCATGTTAATTGGCATTAAAAACTGGTGGCATATGGTTGGTCACGTTCTCTGTATTTCCAATGAGTGCAAAAACAAACCATGTGCTAACTGACACGTGTTCCTTCCTCATATGCAACTAAAATTTTTTGATTTTGTCGTACCTTGTCTTCTTAGATGCCACATGGAAATGCTCTTTCTGAAGATTATAACTAATTGCACAGACAAAATTTCATTTCAAATATTATGACCTCATTCCGAAGACAAGTATTCATTCCAAAGACAAATCCTCCTTCCGAAGATTATGACTTCATTCCAAAGATAGGTCTTCATTCCGAAGACAAATCTTCTTTGCAAAATTTTTATTCCGAAGATTAATCCTCATTCCAAATATCAAGCTGTATTGTGAAGGTAAATTGTCATTCCGAAGACAAACCCTCATTCCGAAGATAGATCCTCATTTCGAAGACAAATCTTCATTCCGAAGATAGATCTTCATTCCGAAGACAGATCTTCATTTCGAAGATAGATCTTCATTCCGAAGATGATGCAGCAAGTCATCATTCCGAAGACCAAGTTTCATTCTGAAGACAAATTTTCTTTCTGAAGACAAAGTGCAACATTCATTTTGCTGTCATTTTGAAGACAATTTCAATCTGAAGATAATATAGTAGGCACTGTTTTTGGCCTTCTTGTTCTGAAGATTAGGCAGAAATCAATATTTTCATTCTCAAAACGTGTTTTTAAGTATGCAAACTCTTATGAATACCTTTTATGCTAATGGTCAATTGTCACATACTATATACTAATCATTTTACAATGAAGAAATGTAAGAAATATATACCTGATAAAAACAGTTAATGCCAGTTTTGAAGAATGACTGCCTTTGTTGATATTCTGCTGAGATTTTCTGCAACATTTCAAAACAAGTGCACTTGGTGAATTTGTACAATGATGGTTCAAAAATTTCTCAAGGTTATGCATGCTAGAAAACTAGTTTTCATGCACACCAACTCAGTAGTGCCTTAAGAAAAGGTTTTCACTGCTGAGTTATTCATTTTTCTCTCTTCTTTTTTCTTGATTTTCCCCTTCTTTTTTTTAACCTCTCCTTTTCTCTTTTTTTTTTGTTTTTTTTTCTTGATCCTGACTATGCCCATGAAGGAATTTCATGATTTTCCCTGAAACCATGCCCGTGAAGCAATTCATACTCAGAATTTATTCATCTTTTTGTTTTCTATTTTCTGATTTTTTTGTATTTTCTATTTTTTATTGAAATCCACTGATCATGTTGATTGTTTTGAAGTGGAAGAGGGAATCTCTTCCACCTGCTATGTATCCAAACTATCAAGTTGTTGCAAGAATTCTTCTTTAGTCAGAGGTGTATGGTATACCCTGAGGTGATGTCCATTCCTTACCAACTTTCTTCATGACCCATCAATAGGGGATAAACGAGCTGCTCCGTTGTTAAATACCTCCTCAATCCAATAAGGTCCCAACCATCTAATTCTCAATTTTCCAGGGAAGTCTTCATATTGAGAATCAAACAGTAAAGCCCAATCTCCTTGTTGAAGTTTCCTCTGCTGAATGTGACTGTCATGCCACAACTTCCTCTGCTCTTGAATTACCTTAGTTTGGTGCAGAGCATCCAATCTAAGTTCATCCAATGCATTCAGCTGTAGAATCCTATCTATTTGTGCCTACGACAAGTCAATTCCAATTTCTAGTGTTGTGCGCAATGTTAGTAGCTCAAATTCAATAGGTAAGAGAGGCTTTTTACCAAAGACTAGTTCATAAGGTGTGAATCCAGTAGTGGACTTCCAAGTAGTATTGTAGGCCCAAACTGCTTCAGGTAATTTATCTAGCCAATTTTTCCTATGAAAAGCTACTTTTTTTGTCAAGATGTGTTCTAGTTCCCTGTTTGTTACTTCAACCTGGCCATTTGCTTGTGGGTGGTAAGGTGATGATTTCCTATGTTTGATTTCATACAATTATGTAAATGCTTTTATGACTTTGGATACAAATTGGGGTCCTTGGTCTGTGGTGATAGATCGTGGAGCTCCAAATCTCTAAAAAAATTGAGTATACAAGAAATCAGCGACCTTCTCTTCACGAGCATGTTTAAAAGCACGCACCTCTACCCACTTTGTCAGGTAATTAGTGCATACTATAATATGCACCTTTCCTTGAGAAGGTGGATCAATAGGTCCTACAAAATCAAGCCCCCACCTCTCAAATGGTTCTAAAACCATTTGAGGCTGTAGTGGCATCTCATTTGTATGAGTGGGTTTCCCCATTCTTTGGCATGCATCACAATGCCTGATGTACTTTTTCACATCCTTGTAAAGAGATGGCCAATAATATCCTATCCCTAATATTTTCCTAACTGTGCTTTTTATAGAATAGTGTCCACATGAGGGTTCATCATGACAAGCTCTAAGTATATCATACACTTCATCCTTTCGAATGCACCTACATAACACATGGTCAGTACTGCACTTAAAAAGCATACCCTTAATCCATTCAAAAGAAGAACTCTGTTTGATCAATTGTTTTTTCTGTTTTGAGGTGAAATGTGGAGGAACTTTCCCTGTGACCAAATAATTAGCTATATCTACAAACCAAGGTGATTGAACTGATATAGAAAATAGTTTTTCATCAGGAAAAGTGTCATCAACTAATTCCCCTTCATCTGTGTTCTGCAACCTGGACAAGAAATTTGCCACAACATTAGCTTTTCCTGGTTTGTTGATTATAGTGATATCAAATTCTTGCAGCAACAGCAACCAACAAATAATTCTTGCACTTACCATAGGTTTATTCATCAAATACTTAATGGATGTATGATCTATGTGAATAAATATTTGATAACCTGTGATATAATGCCTAAATTTGTTGATGGCATAAATTACTACTAGGAATTCCTTCTCAGTTGTTGTATAATTTTTCTCGGCTCCTGTCAAGTTCTTGCTAATGTTGTATATGGTATAATGTTCACCATTATCAATTTGTCCTAATGCTACTCCAATTTTTGTATTGGAGGCATCAGTTTGTATGTGAAATGGTAATGTCCAATTAGGTCCTCTGAGCATAGGTGGAGTTATCAATTTCTCTTTCATAGCTTCAAATGCTTCCTGACACTTTGCAGTCCAGGAGAATTCAGAATATTTAGTCAATAGGGCAAACATAGGACTGGCTATTGTACTAAATTTGGGAATAAACCTGTAGTAAAAACCAATGTGTCCTAGGAAGCTTCTGACATTAGTCTAAGTTTTAGGAGGAAGGAGATTCTTGATGATTTCAACCTTCTTTGGGTCAACTTGGATCCCTTCAGGAGAGATGTGATAACCAAGAACTATCCCTTCCTTCATCATCATGAAGCATTTATCTAGATTTAAGGATAAGTGGTATGTTTCACAGTGAGTTAAGACTTTATCAAGATTTTCCAATGTAAAATCAAAAGTTTGTCCACATACTGTGAAATCATCCATGTAAATTTCAACGCTTTTGGTGGTCAAATCAGCAAAAATTGCTAGGACTACTCTTTGAAAAGTTGCTGGGGCATTACACAAACCAAAAGGTAAAACCCTATAGGCAAATGTTCCCCATGGACATGTAAAAGTTGTTTTTTCTTGATCTTCAGGTGCAATATGAATTTGATTATATCCACTAAATCCATGAATAAAACAAAAGTATCTTTTTCCAGCAAGAGTATCTAACACTTGATCTATGAAAGGTAATGGAAAATGGTCTTTGTATGTCACCTTATTCTATTCTCTATAGTCTACACATACTCTCTTTTTTCCATTTTTCTTAGGAACTATTACCAATGGAGAAACCCATTGGCTATCAAAAATTAGGTAAATGAATCCTACTTCCAGGAGTTTTTCAATTTCTTCTTTCACAATATCTCTTAAGGCAGGATTCAATCTTCTTTGAGGTTGTATGACTGGCTTGACTTCTTTAGTATAGATTCTATGGGTACATATATCAGGATGAACTCTTGACATATCTTTGTAGTTCCAAGCAAAAGCATGAACATGCTTTTGCAAGACAACTATTAGTTTTTCTTCCTCTTCCCTAGTAAGTTGGCTGTAGATGTTCAAAAATTTGCCTGGCTGGACTTCTATTTGCTTTGTATTTAGAAGGACTGAATTCACTCCTTCATATTTGGTAATTAAGGGATTAAGAGGACATTGCTAATATGGGAGAAAAGAAGCAGTTTCTATTTTTTTGTTGCTTGAGGGAAGCATATCTTGTATGGAACAGTGAGAAGGAAAAATCAGATGATGGTGCCATCCATGTGGTAGTGAAACGGAGTTTCCCTGTGATAGCACAGATGGTTCATCTTCAAATTTTTGATTCTCCTCATTACTTATCAACTTTTGGATATTTGTTGCTTCCCCTTCTAAACCTTGTTCATGCAGAACATTCATCAGGATTGTTTCATTTTCCAAGTTTTCTGTGTCACTAAGGTGTGTTCTCTTACTACTAAGGTAGCTAGTGTAGAAATGACCTCTTCTGGTTCTTCCTCTGAGTCAGAAAACCATAACTGACCTAAAAATTTGCTAGATGGTTTTGTAGGAGGATATAAAGAAATCTGTTTCAGATCAATACCATTTGAAATAGTCATATTTCTAGATCTGTAGTCTATGAAGGCTACTGC
The DNA here is from genome assembly GCA_028583015.1 of Wollemia nobilis. NCBI lineage: Eukaryota > Viridiplantae > Streptophyta > Pinopsida > Araucariales > Araucariaceae > Wollemia > Wollemia nobilis. The sequence goes on from JAQPPZ010016564.1 coordinate 3,702,286, forward strand.
AGTTGCAAGCCAAGGTCTTCCCAAAATAATGGGATATCCATGTGCTAAATTTCTTGGCTGTAAAACCAAAAAATTTGTAGGGAATTCCCAAGAAGAAACTTCTATAGGGACATCTTCAATGATTCCTTCAGGTTTTGCAACTAACCTATCAACCATTTCTAAAACTGTAAATGTGGGGCTGAGATGTTTGAGCTGTAATTGTTCCATTGTATCCTTGATCATGACATTTATTGTAGCTCCTAGATCCACTAAAACATTTGATATTGGTACTGAACCTATGGTGACTGTGATAACTGGGCTTCCTTGGTCACTATACTTTGGAGGTAGTAGTTTTCCAGATAAGAGATCAGCTATCTTTCCTTCAACCTGCACAGTTTTTGGAAATTCTTTCTTCTTTCTTCCTGCTCTTTTAATGCACAAATTTTGGACAGTACTGTTAATTTCTGGTATTTCCTTAATAGCTTGCAATAAGGGCAATGAGATAGTCAAATTTTTGAGTTCTTTGACAAATTCTAACTCAGAATTTTTTGGTATTACATTAAGTCTTTCAGGATATGGAATTATCCTTGGTAATTGTTCTGCTTGTGTTTCTTTCTCTATTGTTGGTTCCAATTTTTTTGTTTCTATTGTTGGTTGGACTTTCTCTAGTTCTGATGATTCTTGCTCTTCATTTTCTTTTATTTCAATTAAAACTGGTTTAGGTACAATTTTTCTTGAACGAAGTTGGATGTCACTACAATCAAGAACATTAATTTCAACATTTTCTTCAACTTCAGCCACAGACAGGAGGTGTCTGTCTCACACTGTTTGGATTAGTGATTGGATGAGCTGGCAATTGAGGTTGTTTTACTTGCTATTTTTGTTGTTATTTTTCTTGAAAATTTTGATTAGGTGCAGGCAACAAATGCTGATTTTGACCTTGATTCCTTTGTTGCCTTGGATAGGATTGGTATTGCTGATTCCACTGTGGTTGGTTTTGCATCCAATGTGGATTAGTCTGATTTTGATTCCAAGATGGATTGTTTTGATTCCAATATGGGTTGTTTTGATTCCATGAGGGGTTGTTTTGATTCTGATTCCAAGCTAGGTTACTCCAATTTTATTGTGGCCATTCTTGGTAATTTGTCCATTGAGGATAATTCCAGGGACGTTGGGGTGGTTCTGATTGTCCCCAAGGCATAGTACTAGGATTATGCCCCCAATTTGTAGGAAAAAGAGGGGGATTTTGATATTGAGAAAAATTTCCCCTTTGTTTTGGTCCAATATAGTTGAGTTCCTCAGTCTAGTTTTCTAATATAGTTTTGAGTTGTGGTAGTAGGTGGCATTGATCAGTTGAATGCCTTTTTGAACAGATACTACAAATGGCTGAGATAGATGTTTTATTCAAAGGACATTTATGCAAAGCATGTTTATTTCTACATCTTGGGCAATAAATTGCCAAAGAATCTATGTTTTTTTCTTTTGCAGACATTTCCCCCAACGTAGTGTTTAGATGCACTAGGATATCAGTTTCGAAATTTGCAAGTTCCTCTATCAAGTCCTTTACATTAGTGCCATTTGTGTGGCTTTTTCTTCTTCTCTGCTTAGTGCGAGAGTAATTCTTGCAGAGATCCATGATTTCCTCATTACTGAGAGTGGTTACATCCCCTTGTCCCATCAAATCCAGAAATTTTCTGGATTCATCTTGCAATCCTCTCAAAAATATGGTTTTACATAATTCTAGTTCTACAAGTCCACATCTCCTTTGAACAAAGGAGAACCTATCAAGATAATCTTCCAATGTCTCATCATCTTCCTTATTGATTCTGAATAACTCATCTTTTCTATTCCTTACACGGCAATATTCTTGATATTTGTTTAAAAAGACAGTCTCCATTTGATCCTAGGTTCTTATGGAATTTGGCTCTAAACTCATGAACCAGTGCAATGCTGAATCCTTGAGAGTTGATGGAAAAACCTTAAGTTTTTTATTGTCATTTATATAATCATAGGTCTGACACACTACCTTGAATTCAAACAAAAACTGGTCAGGATCTTCAGATACAACACCTCAAAAGGTTGGGAGTACTGATGGTGAAATGGTCTTCATGGGAGAGTTTTGGGTTGGATTCAAATGAATAGGATATTCAAATGTTCTGGATGGTTGGAGTATATCCTAATCATCTCCTTCATTATGAACATAGCCATGTTGGCCATCTATATTGCCTCCTTCTGCCATAGTTTTCTATTTATTGGGAGAAGTTAAAGCTTCCCAAATTGTTCTCTCAAGAGGTCCAAGCCTCTTTGTTGATGATGAGTCTGATGAATTGTCTTTCTTAGGATATTCTGATGATGATAAAATTGGTGATTTTCCTATCTCAGAATGTTCTAATGATGGTGAGACTGGTGATTTTTCTATCAATATTTCAAGTAATTCAAACACAGGTGATTCACCCCTTAAGCGTGAATATCTCCTTAATGGAACAAGCCAAGGATCCTTTGGGGTAGTTCTACCTTTTTCATCCCTAGAATTATTCATTCATGTCTACTCCTAAATGACATAAATTAAGTCAATAGTTGTTATCTTCCTCAACTGTTGTATTCAGATTTTAACCTAAATTCTCACAGCTTAGTCTGATTATAGCTATTGGACTATTTGTTTTCTTTTGACAACACTATTCCCTGGCAATGACACCAATAATTAATTCTTAGTCGTTATACCATCATTAATTCTCAATGAATCTGTCAATCCAGGGCAGTGTACAAGGCTATCTGCGAAATAAGAAGTGAAACAACTATAACTTAGGTCAATTTAGATCAATAGGTCTTATTGGTGAAACTAGTTGTGTGGGGGGGTTTAGGACATTCCTATATCTAAATTTCATGAAATAAACCTTAATCTAAGTTGTAGAATTGGAAACTAATCATTAAATGTAGAAATGAAGTCCTAATTACAATTGCAGAATAAGACCTAATTATATTGCAAAAATAACAGTTGCAGAATTGAAATTCTGATCCTAATTGCAGAAAGGAAATCTAATTACTTTTGTAGTAATGAAAGTCTTGATCTAATGTGGAAATAAAAACTGTCAAAGTTCTGCAACAGAAGGTTGTTAATCTTTTGTTTAGGTTTTAATAGCAAAACATAAAATGCAGGAAATTACTAAAAAACAGTAAATTCTGAAACAGTCTGAAATAAAGTGGAAGCTTTGCTAAAAGTAAGATTGCAACTAAAAAATTAAACACAAGGTTAATCTAAGAAAAAATAAACTAAGACTGCAAATATTGTCAACTGTTTACAAGTAATTGAAATAACAAGTTCTACAACTTATTCTGCTGCAGCAAAAAAAAAAAAAAACCTGCTTTATTAGTCCTCCTCCTAGGTCTGGAAGTGGCCGACCTCCTTGTCCAGAAGAAGGTGTAAGTCTCTCTCTCTTTCTAAATCTTAATTACACTCATTTACAAGCAATATGAAATAGAACTTGTGCACTTTATTGATCAAAAGACATGATTACAATAATTCTGTTGAAAAACTGTTATAGGACTGTAATAGTCAATTTCTACCTATACCCTGTATTTTTTGCTAGCTTCCTTACTCTTTTCACTATTTTCTATCTCCTTTTCTACCTACTAGGTTCAACCTGAATGGGAGCAATATTTATAGCTATCCTATGATCTGATTACAAACAAAGAATATCTCAAAAGAACTAATGCTATAATGTTGCAATAAATTCTGGTTTTATCTTAGAAGAGGACTAAAACTTGATCTTTCCTTTAATTATGACTTTGGTTGGCAATGACGGCAAATATAGATAGAATATCTTTCCATTTACTTTTTCCAACCTTTATTTCCCTTTTTTTGGCTTCAAAAATCGGTCAAAAGGTCAAAAACACATTTTGTTCTTCATTCCGAAGATAAGTGGCTTCATTTCGAAGACAATGCAGTTCTCATTCCGAAGATCACTCATTTCAAATATAATGCGTTCTCATTCCAAAGATCTCTCATTTCGAAGATATTGCATGCTTCATTCTAAATATCCGCTCATTCCGAAGATGCTGCATTCTTCATTCCGAAGATCCGCTCATTCCGAAGATGTTGTGTTCTTTCATTTCAAAGATATCTGTTCATTCCGAAGATACTTCGAAATGAAAAAATGTATGCTTTTCTATGATTCCTTATGAATCTCTCAGGTGGGTTATCTCCTAAGATAAAATTCCAATGGTCTTCATCCCTTTCCTCATGTGAATTCCATGCCTTGCTATTTATGGACAGCTGGCTGGAATTTAAATGGGAAAGACCAGTTTTTGCTGCACATCAATAGTTTGCTTGTACTATTTCCAGATTTAGGTGAACTAAATGCTTGAGACAAATCAAAACATAATTAGTGAAATGTTGTTATTATTCTAAGAATATCCCATTGTAGCAAATCATAGCAAAAAGAACACAAAAATATGCAAAAAGTTGTAAAATCAGCATATAATATTTCAAATACATTGATCATGCAAAATGGTTAATATACAGCATATTGAATCAACTTAACTAACATATCAGATAAAAAATAAGAGTTTATAGGCATTTTTAGTGTTCAAAACATGTTATGATTGAGGCATTTCCATGCCTCATCAACAACCCCTTAGCACCTGATAATAGAGACATGGGCATATTCAAAAACACATTGCAAAATTAAGAGGCTCCCATGGATTAGGATGCCTAAGTCAACCAAATTCGAGTTGAACCATCCACTCATGGATGCATCAGAATGGTTGAGATAGTCAACATGGCAACTAGGACTTGGTGATATGGTCAACAAGAGCCTTCAATGGCTCCTATTCATATCCCAGTTGCACCTCAATAGAGATAGGTGCAAAACAATCCTGTAGGTCCATCAGCGTGACCTGTGGTAACTTTTTTGAGTAGACTAGAGTAGAATCTACTAACGACTTTGGCCAAGTTGTCAATTTATGAGATCATATAACAATATCCTAGGCACAAGGATACTTTGATGGAGATCTTGAGATCGATCGAGCTCCAACCCCAAAACCCATATGCATTCACACACTTTGTGGGGTAAGTGTAGTAGTGCCAAGAGCCTGTGATTCATTTCTATGATTACAAAATCAAGGTAGTGCCTACTACCATAGTAGACCGCCTTTACATATCATTGCATCAATCAATGGCATACCCTTCAAGTGGGTTCTAATCGACATGATCTCATCGATCAATATTATCACAAAAAAGGCTATACGGCACCTAAATATCCCTAAGTCCAACATCGTACCAACATCCTACACGTTAATGGCTTTTAATGATCCACTATGTTCCATAGTGGGTACAGTCATTCTACCTATATAGGTAGGGCAAAATACCATCCCCATGATGTGTCATGTATTGGAGGGGGTAATGTAATACAACATCCTCCTAGGGCATCCTTGGATAAGGGACATGCAGTGTGTTCCCTCAATCTGGCATCAATGCATCAAGTATGTGCATGAGGGGCAAGTTCATGTGGTTCTATATAATTAAGAGCTATTTAAAAACATGTATTAGGTAGAATTTTTGGGGTACTTTGTCCTTCCATAAACACACCTATATATAAGACCTTCATCCTTGACCACGCAACCAAAAAACAAGAGCAAATCAGCATGAGGTGACCCATCCACATTGGCACCACCTCCTACATCTAAAACTAATGGCACTTCTGAAAAGATTTCAACATATAAAGCAAAATATACTCAAAAATTTAAAGCACCCCTAGTGGATAAAGGACCTAAAGAACTTCCAAATATAGCAGCTATGGAAATTCCAAATCCCATTGAGGAGGAAGATTCACATGACATAGTCGAGACTTGGGTGACAAATGGGTGTCTAACAACACTGGTGACCCTAGTCATTGTTGTGTGAGGAGCATGCTAAGATCCTCAAGAAGGTCTTCAATCACCTGATTGATCACAATGTCAGTTTGAATCCTAGGAAATGCATCTTTAGCATAACTTCTAGAAAACTCTTCAGATTCATCGTTTCTAAACGAGGCATTGAAGTAGATCCAACAAATGTAAAGGCTATCTTGGAAATGACCCTACCCACTAACATCAAAAATTTGAGAAGCTTATAGGGTAAAGTAGTATCCATAAAGTGATTCATCGTACAACTCTCAGATAAGTATCGACCCATGAATTGCTTGCTACACAAGGGAGTCCCATTCCAGTGGGATGAATAATATTAGCAAGCCTTTGCTAAAATCAAGAAGTACCTAGCAACACCACCAGTCCTAGCTCCACCAAGGCCAGATGTGCCATTCCTACTATATATATCCACTACCAATTTTACTTTGGGCACCATGTTGACTCAAAAGAATGTGCAAGATAAATAACAAGCGATATATTACATTAGTTGCACCTTGGTGAGCTACGATATAGGATATGCATACATAGAAAATTTGTACCTAGCAGTGGTCTTTGTAACGAAGAAATTATACCACTACATTCTGAGCCATAAAATGTATGTAATATCTAAACAAAATCCTTTCCATCATATGATGATTAATATAAATCATAATACACATACTACAAAGTGGATCATGCTATTGACAAAATTTGACCTAGAATTCATAATCCAAAAGTCCATAAATTGACAAGTCATAGCTGATAAACTAGCAGAGGTGCCTCTTCAGAATAGTATACCTCTCACCATATAACTTCTTGATGATGTAGTCTTTGCATTATCATAAGCACCCTAACCCAAAGAACCAAAAAATGAAGTTGACATGACTTTTTTCTTTGATGGTTTGAAGTGTGAGCAAGGAGGTGGTGTAGGTATTGTCTTTTTCATGCCAAAAGGTGCTCCAATGCCCTTTTCATTTAAACTAGACTTTCCTTGCATGAATAACAACACTGAATGTGAGGCCCTAATATCGGGTCTCCAAACAACCATCGCCATGAAGATCAAAAGGCTAAATATCTTCTGTGACTCCCTCCTCATATTCAACCAAGTCAAGGGACTATTTCAATGTAGGGATCCAATATTGAAAGCTTACAATGAGCTTTTTGACACCTATCTAGCCCAAATGGAGTGGTACAACATCGAGGTAATCCCTCGTGCATCAAATAGATTTATAGACACCATGGCATCTTTGGGATCCTTGATCCCTCAAAATCCATATGTTGATTTCACTACCATTCATGTGAAAATGCTCTCGCACTCAAAAATGTAGCATGATGCTTTTGAGAACAAAGAATCAGTTAACATGATTCATGTAGAACCATACCACGACTAGTTCTGTAAGCCAAATACTTTTTAAAGAAGACACCTTAGGGGTCCATGATCTCGCATGGTCATATAGAGAATGGTACCATCATTCACCACAAGGTTATTTCTCAATCTATATTTGTACACATTGAATCATAGGAGAAATAAGTCATCTTATCTGTTGATGTTGTAGCTTACCAGGATTGGATATCCTAGTTACAAGATTTCCTGAAACTTGGAATTGTCCCACAAGGACTATCGCATGTTGAAATATGAGCATGAAAGTAAAAATTGGTAAGATATATCTTTCTAGGAGTCATATTGTATCATTGAAGCTATGATGGAGTCCTCCTTCATTGCTTAGAGTCCCAATAATAAGCTTGGGCAATTTTACAAGCTCACAATGATACATGTGGTGGCCACTTCAATGGTATGGCCATCATCAAGTGCATCCTTCGAATGGGCTATTATTGGCTGACCATGGAGAAGGATTATTGCGAGTATATTAGGAAATGTGTTAAATGTCAATATCATTCAAATTTGATGCACCTGCCATCTCAAGCCTTATAGACCATTCAAGCAACTTGGCCATTTTCTTAGTGGGGTTTCAATCTAATCAAAAATATTTCTCCTCTATCATCGAGTCGACACATGTTTATCTTAACGGCCATTGAGTACTTCATCAAATGGGTGTAATTGATCCCCTTAAACTTGAAAATTGGACCATGAATTACAGAGTTTATACTTCACAACATCATCTATCATTTTGGGGTCCCCTTCAAGATAATCTCGAATAATGGTCCATAATTCAAAAATAAAAATGTGCGGGCTTTAACATCCAAATACAACATTCAATATAGTTTTACGATACCATACTATCCGTGGGCAAATGGACAAGTATAGGCCTTGAACAAGACAATAGTACCCATATTAAATAATATGGTGAAAGAAAATCATAAGGATTGGCATCTGTAATTACCCCTTGCATTATGGGCTTACAAGACTAGCATACGGACGCCCACTGGGGCAACACCATTTTTTCTTGTATATTGAGGTTGTTATGCCCTTAGAGTTGGAAATTCCAACATTTTGCATTGCATTGAAAGAGTTCATTAATGAAAACACTACATGGCAAGCTCGCTTGGATCAGTTGACCCTTCTGGATTAATGTCGCATCAATGCTCTTGAGAATATTTGTATTTACCAACATCATCTAACATGAGTTTATAACACTAAAGTCCACTTGAGGGACATTAAGTTTGGGGATCTTGTGCTTAAATAAAACTAGCATAACTCAAACCTACCCTCACATCTATGAGATAAATTTATGGTCAACTGGATAGGTCCTTATATCATCTCTGAGAAGATTAGACCTGGTACATACCGCCTAACATCACTAGAAGGTGTTGAGGAACCAGAGCCTCTCAACATTATTCATATAAGAGTGTTTTACACTTAAGCACAACAAAACACAAAAAAAATCAAATACACCAACAAAATATCATAAACATTCAAATAAATTTAAAAATTACAAAAATAATAGAAAACTGCAAAAACAAAAGGCTCCAGAGGTATCTTAAAGCCCTTTAGTCAAATCACAAAAATCTCCAAAGGCATCATAAGATCTTTAGTAAAATCACAAAATACCTCAAAGTCATATTAAAGCCCTTTGGTCAAAAGCAAAACATAAAAGCACAGAAATAGTTTGAAGTCAAAAATTTCAAAAACATTCAAAATAATCAAAACTCAAAAACAATTGAAAGCATCAAAAATATAAAAAATATTTGCATTTGGCATTTACATCCATTAGTTGCATTGCATTAGGCACGTTGCATCCATTGCATTTGCATTAGGTAGGTTGTGTTCACAATATTACAAATGACACCATGTTTGTACCTCAATCATGCATTGTCAAAATCCATCATCATCCATAACTCGTGCGAGTAACTGTGTTTTTCAACACAACCCCTCCATGTTGCTATAAGGAATATACTAGGGTTTTTTCAGTCACTCAACCATACCTAGTGATTTCATCAGATTCTATAGAAATCTATCTTCACTAGCATAAGGTGAGGTCTAGTTGTGTTAGTACCTAGCATATTTATAATTCTATCACTAATCAAAACACTAAAATCCTATTTGAAACAAGGTAAATATGAATTCTACAAAGTGGTACTAGGCATTCTAAGTGAAATGTTTCTACTTTCCCACCTTGTGATGTGCATGGTCTAGGATTTTGATCATTGGAAAAAGGACAAGCTCCCCCCTACCCAAAGAAATCCCTTGCTTTCATAAAAACAAGCAAAAATTCTAAAACAAATCAAATTCAAAAGCAAAATAAACAATGATTATCATCACTACAAAAATCCCTTGCTAAAAAGAAAATAAAAATTCAAAATAAATAGTGATTTTCATCACTAAAGCATGAGCAAGTATCCCAAATAAATATGAATAAAATAAGGGGGTGAAGAGCTTGAATCCCTGGAATGGTCAATCTCCACAAACCGTTGAGTGATCCCTAATACAACAATGGGCTACATGAATCCCGCTTGGCATTAGGGTAAGCTCAAAGTAAATTTCAAAAAGGTCTAGCTTTAGGTGTCCTACATCACCTAGTGGTCTAATCCAACTAATTCCAACTTAGGATCAAGATGAACATTTGAGGATCTCAAAATACAGTAATGGGTTGCATGAATCTTGCCTGGTACTAAGGTATGCTTATGTTTTATCTAATATATTCATTTGCACACATATGGATAATGAGTATCTAGGTCTTCATAAAAAAACTTTATCTTTCAGGAGTCCTATATGGTCAGTATATAGTTTTTTATGGAGTAACTAGGGTGTTTGAGTCTCATGGAAAACCTCAAAAACCTCCTCATAGCAACAAATAATATCATCAATCAAATCAACTTTCTTTATGAGGTTTTGTTCATTAAACGATGTGCATGAATATAAAAGATACCGAATAAATATTAGCAATGTATTTACACAACCACTAATTGTTTTGTATAGTTATTTTAATTTACAGAAGCTTATAAAGAAAGCACATACATATCACATCATCTCATCTCATATTTCAATGTTTAAATATATATTCTTATGCTAAGAATTATTATTTACATTCATGATTGATATACATTATGTGGTGTCACCCATTAGATTGTAAAACTCATATCACATGCATTCCTTATGTTTTAAGTGATTAAAACATACAGGTTCATTTACATTAGATCATCATCATAGTGCATTACACACATTGCATTCATCATACCATAACAACATAAATTAAATGCATACAATGGAATCAAATTAAACATACATTTAAAACTAGGCAGTGCATCCATATATGCATCTATACATCTATATCATATCATCTAAGCATCCATCCATCACATATCTAGAGCATGTAAATAAATACATCACATCATATATCATAAAATCATAATATTGCATCACAAAAACATAAAAACAAATACACATAATGAGTCTCAAAAATGATATCATATATGTGTGTGTGTGTTCGATAAGTACATAAGGGTACAAAAATTACCATAAGATACAACTGTGTAGGTCATCCAACCTTACACTCAAAAATAATGCAAATAACTAAAAGCATACTCAAGAGTAGCTTGCACCACTAGCGCCACCTCTGCCCTTGCCACCCTCTCAGGGAGGCATCTGGGAGCTGGTACCTATGGTCTACTCTATCCGAGTTCTAGTCCTGTGGCTCAAACACACTGATGACTACCCTGATGTACTCTACCCACTCCTATGCGACCATTCGACTATAGAACTTTCTAGTAAATGATCATCCCAAATCTTGAACTCATGCTCTAGTGCAAGGATGTAAGCATTATCTCATGTGCGTTGCTCTAATTCCTCTAATAGAAGCCCATGTAGATGACTGATCTTCACATTTGCATCTAGCCCACTCGATCTCAAAGGTACTGGTATAGCTGGTAAAACCTATTTTTGGGAAGCATCCCTGTCGATAGTAAGTTGATCTATCCTGATCTATATCGAGTCTATCTATGTCTAGATGGTGGTCCTCTCCTCCTTAAAACTTCAAACATGTGTCTATAGCCCAAAAATAGTAGAATCCCACTACAAGATCTGGATCTGGTCTGCCTGAAGCTCGGCCCCCATGTGGTGTAGTTGATCCTAGAGAGGAGACTCTTGACTCATCTAGATCTAATTCCTCCTCAAAAGAAGAAACCTACTCCTTAGTGACCTGTTGCTCTGCAACCTACCCACATTCCTCTATCCAGGCCTACACTTGGCACCCCTCTGGATCCTCCCCTACAGTTACCTCATCTTGGTCCTGGCCTAAGATTCCACCTCCATGCCATATGCATGTGACAAACCACTGGGTGTATGCCTCTATGACCTCATTATCTACAATACCAGCATCCACTATGGGAGGATCATCATCCTCTATGATTGCTATAACTTGGGGAAGTATAAGATCCCTCTACAATAATTGGCCTATACAAAATGGACTCTAGAGGTGCATTCTACTATAGGCGATACCATTAGAACACCCGAGAATTGTGGAAGAACTCCTTGATGCTATCCTTGTGATCTATAACCCATCGGTCACATTGAGTCTAAGCTATGAACCCGTTTGCCTCTGCCTAGGTGGGGAAATCATGATAGGGCATCCAAATAATATCCTTGGTATACAGACCAATCAAAGAGGATATGTAGTGAGAAATCTCCCCTACATAGCATTGACTCTTATGCTCATCATGATCTCAAAGCCACTTGCCTTCATAGCACTAAGCCACATATGCTATATCAGTAATCTCAACTAGAATTCCTCTTGGGTGGTTCACCCTGATGTGCTCCCATCCCCAAATTTGGAGGATCATGATGCAAGTAATGCTAGCTCATCCTAGTTGTTGAATCCAATAGAGCTTATCATAACACTAGTCCAGCAGTGCACTCTCCTAAACCATGATGATGGAATTCGTACTATCCATCAAGTCCTAAACCATAGCTATGAGGTTCCATGGGAACCTCACTTCGGAGTAATCAGGTAAAAGCATATTACATATAACATGAATCAAAACTACCTATTGCTGAAAGAAACCATTCTTCCAGTACCACTGATCCATAGATATCTCACCATGATGATAGTCACCAAACGTAGTAGTTATATGTGCTCCAAAAGCCCTCAAAAAGACTGCATCTCTGGTATTAGTAGGAGAGGACACAATCGAGACTCCATCAAAAGGGATTCGAAAGATCTTGTAGATGTCCTTCAAAGTAATGGTCATCTCACCAGTAGGGAGATGAAATGTATTGGTCATAGAGTCCCACCTATGTGCTAGGGTCGTAAGATAGGCCTGGTTCTACATGATCGTCAATATCCTAGTGATGTACTAGAGGCCACAACCATCAAGCCATGCCCAATTTGTGGCATCCATATGATGCAAAAGCTACACGAGAAATCGAGGGTCTTGAGCTCACATAGATAAGATCTAAATAGTGCAAATTAAAAGCCTAAATTAAATTCACTTAAAATATAAAAAGAGCGATAAAATAAAATGGTGCAAAATAAGACTATGATAGCCTAAGGCTATAAGCATAATGACTAAATGCACCTAAACATTCAAAAAAATCAAAATCCACGGTTATAAAATCCAAAAAAATCAATTAAATGCCTTAAAAATAAAAAAATGCAAAAATAAACCTAAGGTTGTGTAGCCACTCACTCCAGGAGCGGCCACACAATGGTCACTGAAGCCAATAGCGACCAACCACCAATGGTTAAAAAATTTATCGTTGGAATTCAAGTTGGCCATTGATGGTGACAACAGCCCCTCTTTGGCCATTTAGGAGCTACTTTGAGCATCAAAGACCATGAGGCAGCACATCAACGGTGTCCCCCCTCAGCCAAAAAATAACAAAAAAAATTAAAAAATGCTAAAAACTAAGCTAAACCCACCTAGTAAAATCTTGAACTAAGCCTATCTACGGTTTCAGTTCATTTCCAACGGGTTTAATTTGTTTCATTTATAGATTACTTAGTGAGGTTCATCTTACCCAATAAAAAAATAAAAAGATAGAGTTTAAGAGATACCCATGAGTCATTGGCACCTCTGCTTGTTGATGCCTCGCCCTGCTCTACCATGAGGTCTAAATTTGGTAGCATCCTAGATCACAATCAATCACTCTCAACTCGAATATCAAAGTGCAAATTGAAAACTAGCAATAATAAAAGTCAAATCCTAAAAGTTGATTTTATATTTTCAATTTATGCCTCGGCCACTGTTGGCATCAGTAACCTGCACTTATTGGTTGCTAGACCTGACAACGACCATGAAGTGGAAATTAGGGACCACTAGACCTGATAGTAGCTAGGAAGCAAAGAGAAATTCACTCAAAATCTCACCATAAGGCACCTCAATATGGACCATTAAACACACCTAATGGTCCAAAACAATAAAAAAATTACACAAATACCAAAACAATTACATAAATCAAAATCTAAAAACAACAAAATCTCAATTGATCCTCGTATTCAGTTATTTACTCTATACACTTGGTGGTTGTAGTGACTTATGATCCATGCAATTCGATAAGATGAGTAAATTACCATAAGGCCACTTAGGGCAAATTAGTTATGGTAGAATTGAGATGCTTCACTCCAATCCCGAAGAAGGCCATGGCGGTCAGATTGCCCCACAGGAACAAGAATTCATATCATTTCTTCTATAACATTTTTTCAACAAATCATCAAATGTAGTGATTCACAACAATATTGAATGAAATTGCTATCACCTTGATTCTCTAAGAAGGTCATTACGGTCGGACCACTCCATGGGATAGAGATGTACAATTACTAATTATGGTTGAAATTATACCTGCAATGGGACTTGCCATGTAACAATAAAGCAAACCTCTAAAAGGGTCCAAATCATTCATCTTGGTCAAGTGACTTATCTCTTTATTCATTGTCCTTCCCTCATCGACTCGTTGTTTGAGGGGGTATTCATAATATCAACAATCATAATCAAAATCAACAAAAGATCACTTTATCATCTCAAATTGCGTTCGTCTTACAAACCATTGTCAAAAACTATCATAAGCTTACCCTTTGTTGGGGCAAAATCCAAATATGATAGTTAAGTTTGTAGCTCTCCTCCTTTCGAATCTATATTTGCACTGAAGCCTATAGTAGCACTGAAGCTACCCGATTGCCTAATGGACGTGTGCATGCTTTCAAAAAATTAAGCCTTCCATCCTGTTGGAAGAAATTATTCTAGGATGCATGCCCTTTATCATAACTAGGGCATCCAATATTGATCATATCAATGATCATCACACACCCTACAATGTGGCCATAGGTGGTCTATTTTTGCTTCGTGCTATGTTTTCCCATAATGCATCCCAAAAATGGGTATCTATAGACACCTACAATGTGTCATGTTTAGGATACTACTCATATGGACACACCTAAAGACCATATGAATGATCCTGGACCTCTCCAAGATCTAGAATTTGTCCTAACCACTCAAAAAGGGTAGTTCTAGTCCATCTAGGCTTAGCCACTCTCAAGCAGAGAGACTGCCACACCTAGCTGCTGAAATTGAGAGCGGCCACACATACCACTGCTCTAAACAACAACTAGAACCAAGCATAGTCTAGCCATGAATACAGGCCTAGATCACATAGTCTGACTACACATTGCATTTTTTACAGGTAGATTTTTGTGAGGAACTCCTAGAGATCCTCTTGACTGTCCCTTCAATGCCAATTTGTGACTAATTCTTCCCTCTAGGGATGGTCAGTTGCATGTAAATTTGGATCTTGGCTTCTCTAGGAAGCCAAGATCTAGATCTAGATCTAAATTCGAGAGGTCTACTTATGAACCCCCCCAAGCAAAATAAGAGATTTAAAACATTATAATTATGTGCAACGAAGCCCTAGTTGATCAGAGAGTGAATCCACACCCTCTTTGAGAAGCAATAAAGTGTTTTCTAGCTAAGCTATGTCTACACACTCATTTTTAGATCTGTTTATTCTTCACCATCAACTAGTGTACCAGACACAAGAGGTGACCCTTGAACATCAATTGGAGCAAGGAATATAGTGCTATAGCCCCTGGTCCATGAGAATAAGAGCTTCATTTCATAGTCATTGTCATTGATAGTGGCCCACAGGCATAGCCTAGGGTTTTCAAACATTACTTTCCAAGTTATAGCTTAGATCTGTTATTTCTTTAATTCAATAATTAGTTTTAGTATAGCTCTAATTTCTTTAATGTATTTGCACTATCATTTTCTGAGTTATACACATATTTATTATTTAGTTTCATTTTATATTGATCTTATTATTCATATATAACATGTTTATCAAATTTTCTAATAAGAGCATCATCTGGAGAGGCTACCTATTATACTGATAGTTTTTTTGTTGTTTCTATACACACAAGTTATAGGTTTATAGGACCGATTCAAGGCATTCAACGCATAAGATCCCTCCAAGGTGAGAGAAGGAGAAGGAGGCATCTATAAGCCCTCATACAAGTTTGTGTGTGAGATCGAGAGGCCTACAAAAGTGCACCACCCCCTTTGCGAGGGGACATATTATTCACCGTTATTCCACTTGTATATTATTGTATCAAATTGTGTATCCCTCAAAGGGACCGATATGTAACTGGGATTTGTAAAGAAATTAATAAAAGATATTTATTTATTTATAATTTTTTTGTTATCTTTTGCTTTATGATATTTCATTTGATATAGTATTGCAAGTAGCATATGTGGTGTGCACTTCCTGAGGTTGCACAATATGATCTTTTGATTTCTTAGACATGAATCTTGAAACTAAAGATACCATATATGCAATATATAATATTTTTATTGTCAAGACTTAAGTCTTCTAATCAAACTTCTATACTTCTCTCATTTATTCTTCCATTTCAATTATCCTTGAATATTTTCACCTTGTGTAAGTAGGGTAGCAACATATTTGTAACTTCCTATAATAAATATATTCAACATAGCATGAGCATATTTAGATTGGAAAAAATATCCCATCATGTGTTTGATGTACCTCCATGACAATAAAATAATGCATCAAATCCAAATAACTCATTTTAAATTCTTACTTCATGGGTTGCTTGAACTTTTTCTTCATTCTTGATTAATTTACCATGAAAACTAGATGATCAACACATTATAGATAATCCAAGTATCAAATCCAAATAAAATAAAATAAAATAATGCATCAAATCCAAATAACTCATTTTAAATTCTTACTTCATGGGTTGCTTGAACTTTGTCTTCATTCTTGATTAATTTACCATGAAAACTAGATGATCAACACATTATAGATAATCCAAGTATCATTACCATCTCTTTTCTATTACAATGTGGGCCCATTCATGATGAGCCACAAAATTGTTCATTTTTTGTACTCTTTTCTCCATAATGTGCGACATATATTCTTGTAGATATAAATGTTTTATGGAAATTATATATAATTTATAGTTTATTTTGCATGTTCTCTAATATTTGTCTTTAAGTGTAATTTGTGTAGATTTAGTGGAAATCATTGCATTTTGGCATGTTTTCGTCAAGGTCTAACTCGAACCTGGCACATATAAATTAATGAAGAAAAAACATCTACAGAATATCGGTAAAAAGGTACGAAGTCAAACGTCCAAGTCCTTTGAAGTGCCTTACTTTCATTCGAAACCTAATTGTTAGGCACCGGATTTTTATTAGGCACCTACTTTCCATTGTACAATGGAAGGCGTCTACTTCCCATTGTACGGTAGAAGGTTCCTGCTTCCCATTGTACGATGGAAGGTGTCTACTTTATATTGTATGGTGGAAGTCACCTTATTCTCGTTATGCGATGAAAGGTGCCTACTTCCTAACTTCTTAAATTGCAGCACCTGATTCTTGTTAATTCTAAACTTTAACAGGGCTCTATGGTCGATAGAATAGAGTGAATACTTCAGCAACCAGCGTGAAGGGATTTATAGCATCACAACCAAACATGGGATAATGTCAAATGTGACTCGTCACCTATTTTTTAGTTGATACATAAATTAATTATGTAAGTCGAGCAAATCAAATATTCGCATATTCTGGAAATAGAATACATTGAAATATCATGATATTTTACCCGATTTCTCTAATCAAGCAAACAACTGTAACATAAAATCATGTGTTTATTTGTTTTAAAAATTGTAACAAGGCTATCTACATACCTTATATTTATGCAGGCCACCCCTGAAGAAGACGTCCCTAGACTTTTTATGTAATTTTCTTTGCTACAAATTGTCAATAAAATCTTTGCATTGTTCTTGTAAAAATATCTTCTAAGCGTCCGGTGATCATTATACCATGGGTAGAACCTGTTGGAAGTGTGGGACCACTTACAAAAAATTTCTTCCCTATTTCCCCTAATTTTTGTATTTTTTTAATATATTAATTTATTTCTAGATATTTTCTCTATTTTCTATAATTTCTAGCAAGATAGTTATTTAGATTTTAAATGTTTTCAGTCCTATTTCTTAGACTTAGCATGAGATTATTGGTTTAAACATAAACTTCAATGAACACCAAACACCCCCTCAAACCATAATCCAAGGGACTCATCTCTGAAGGAGAAATTACAATCATAGATTTTGTACGACTACTCACAAGACTACGAGCTACCCTGGGTTAACAATTAAATGGAGGTAATTAATTGAACCATAGAAAATCTAACCAATGTTTTTTCCAACATTTTGGTAGCTTTTCCAAGGATTAGCCATTGTAATTTTCTATTTTGAAGAAAGCATAGTTATAGTAGTATAGAGTATTTTGTTTAGAAACCTTCATCTGAAACTTTATATGAGTCCACCAAAGAACAAGGGACCAAACGGTCATTTTATCAAAAACAAAGAAGTTGTTTCTCAAAATCCTTTTTCTTCAGTAGAACCTCAACCTAAGATTGAAATTTCACCATCTCAATCTCCACCTGTGCATTGGCAAGAACATGCACTATTTGCATAAGATCCATTTGAAATAATCAAAAAAAATCTTAGAGCAGGATCAGAGATAAGTAGAGTTCAATCTGAGGAGGATCTACTGAATGTTGAACGTTATAAAGCAATGTTAGATAGAACTATATCAAACACTAACTTATCCATCCTTATGAAGGATAAAATAAATGAATTAGAAGCATTGATAGCTGCTTTAAATGAAGCAGGGGTAGACACACTAGTAGCAGGTAGAATGTCAGGAAATCCATAGGAAACATCCACTAGTTTTAGTTTTCCAATAGAAGAGGCAGGAGGAGATCACAAGATGAAACACATCTCTCCTACCTGCCTTACAAATTTTAGAGGACTACCAACATAACATCTATATCTTTTTCTATTCAAAATTAATATTTTATGTTGATCTATGGACTACACCATAGATCCTTAGAAACTAAAATTATTCCCTTCTACCCTTGTTGATTCAGTTTTGTGTTGGTTCATAAACTTGGAAGATAAACGAATAACTATTTGGGAATAGTTGAAGAAACTTTTCTTGGATTAGTATCAAGATTTTGGCATAGCAAGATATGCAAGAGAGGAAGTCCTAGATATGATCCAAAAGGAAGGGGAATCCATGGAAGAATATTGGGATAGGTTCAGCTTCAATTTACAAAGATCACCCCATTCAAACTTAGGAGATAGATCCCTAAGAAGCATTTTTCTAAAAGTACTGAGAAATGAATCCTTGGAAGATTTAAACACGATAATTGGGGAGACATTTACCAACACCAAATGGATAATATTCGATATTTGTGTTAAAATTTCTCAATAAGAAAGGGTAAATTAATCTCTAGAAATGTTAAGCAGTCAACCACTATCACTAAAAAAGAAATAGACAACATGTTAGAAGACCTTAAGAGTGATATTTTATCATATATAGCTCTTCAAATGGATACTCTTCTACTTTAGAGAAATAAGTAGGAGAATGAGGCAGCATTGGCCTACTTCTATCCTAAATGCAGAGGAAAACACCCCAAAAATGAGTACCCTAAAAATAAAATTCATGTATGTGTTGTTTGTAAGAATGATCATAAAACAAAGTTGTGTCTACAATTAATGAAATATAAAGAGGAACCTAAAGTAGCTGAGGTATACTTCATGGGTAATAGTAGAAACTAGCAACAGTCTCTTATGGGTAACAATATGAAATCAGGAATGTCATTCTATGGGGATAGAAATTGCCAGAATCAAGCTCAAAACTAGCCACCCAACATGGGTTGGTATGGTCAACAACCTTGGAATCCATTTCCCTAAGGAGTAAATACTTTCAACCCTTATCCTTGGAACCAATATCAGCAACGTAGGTGGTAGTGGAGAAATCAGAATCCTTGGAAGCAATATCCAAAGCATACTACTCTAGCTCCACTATAGCCAAGTCTACCAACTTTACATGCTCTAAAGACTCCTCAGTTACTAGCGTAGCCAATAGCAAACCCAAACAACAAGCAGATAGCATATCAAATGGAAAATAAGATGTACCCTATGTATAATATTAAGGTAGATTGTGATCCTATCTAATTAAGGTTATGAAAGAAAGGAGGGGTAGAAGTCACTCCTCTTGTAAAATAAGAACCAATAGAAATAGAGAAAGGGGAATCACCCCTTATAGAAGAGGTAGAAGAAGAATCAACACATGTACATAACAAAGAGGAGGTTCCACCTTTTCCACAATGGTTGCAAGAATCCAAGAAACCAATACAAATAAGGTTTGATATCCTCTCCAGTTTAAAGAACTTAATGGTCACAATCCCTCTCTTTCAGTCCATTAGATACATATCTATCTATGGGAAGACCATAAGAGAGTTGTACCTCAAGAAACCAGGGAGGAAACAAGATAAATAAATTAGTTTGGTAGGTCAGTTAGCTGAACTTATGTTAGGTAAGTATTTAGATCCAATAAGCCTTGTGCTAAACGTAAAAATAAAGGGTTGTATTTTACCCAACACACTAGTAGATTTGGGGGTTGCCATCAATGTCATACCCTAGGAAACCATGTAAAAACTGAAATTGACCATCCTAAAGCCCACTAAAATTATGCTATAGTTGGCATACAAGTCTATCATACTTCTTGATGGAATACTGGAAGATATCACTATTACAGTAGATGCATGGGAGTATCCAACAAATTTCTTAGTGTTGTAATCTAAATCTAGACTAGGTGGATACCCAATAATCTTAGGTAGACCTTTGCTAGCAATAGCTGATGCATACATAAGTTGTAGATATGGGAAAATGACCATTTTAGATGGTCAGAATATAAATAAACTAATCATACATCCACCTGCATAGTCTACGGATTTGTTGAGAGAACATGAGGATAAAAATCAAAATGATGATGGTCTATCAATGATCCAACCTGTGATAACACTTGAGGAATTGGAATACAAAAGTGATGAGGATAAGATGATCTCCCAATTTTTTTAGGGAGAACCTTCCTAACCTCCTCCTAAGTTTCCATTAGTAGAGGGGAAATACCACCATATTCAAGTACTTTTCTTTCCTAAATTGGTTCAATGGATACAATCATATCCAAATAGGGGAGGAATATCAAGATAAAACCACCTTCACTTGTCCATGGGGTACATTTGCTTACCTATTTTTACCATTTGGCCTATGCAATGCACCTGCCACCTTTCAAAGGGTAGTTCTTAGCCTTTTTTCAAATATAATTGGAGAGACTATGGAAGTATACATGGATGATTTCATTGTGTATGGTGAGACTTTTGAAACTACTACAAAAAATATAGAAAAGAAACTTAAACGTTGTGAGAAAACTAACCTGTCCTTAAGAAATGAAAAATGTTAAATGTTGATGTAGGCAATGATAGTTTTAGGACATCACCTTTCTGTAGAAGGGATCAAAGTAGACAGAAATAAAATTGAATTCAACTAAACTCTACCTATTCCCAAAACACAAAGTGACATTCACAGTTTCCTAGGATCAGCCGGTTATTATCGGAGGTTTATATCAGACTTTAGCAAAACTACTAAACCTCTTACCACATTGTTAACAAAATATGCAGAGTTTGTCTAGACTAAAGAATGTGATCAAGCATTCAACACCCTAAAGGAAAAATTGATTACTGCACCAGTGATGAGAGGTCCAAATTGGACCATACCTTTTCACATATATGTTGATGCATCTAACAATGCAATAGGCTCAGTACTGGGATAAAAATATGGTGATGATTTTTATACCATCTATTATGTTAGTAAAAACCTTATAGGTGTTGAACTAAATTATACTATCATAGAGAAATAATTTCTTGCAATAATACATACTCTTAACAAATTTCATCATTATATTATAGGTTATCAGGTATTTGTACACATTGACCATTCAACAATCACATACTTGACAAAAAAACCTAGGATTGATGGCAAAATTATCATATGGTTGTTGCTCTTGTAGGAATTTGATGTGACAATAGTAGATAAGCCAGGAAAGGACAATGTGGTAGCTGATTTCCTATCTAGATTGACACCTCTAGACTATGTAGCTATAGAAGATCAATTTCTAGATGAGTGTTTGTTTGCTCTAAATGATCAAATACCTTGGTACGCAAATATGGCTAATTATTTAGCCATTGGTAGAGTATCCCCTATACTTTTACCTCATGAAAAACAAACTTTAATTGAGAAAAGTACATATTTCTCATGGATTTATGGGTGCCTGTTTAAAATAGGACCTAATAAAATCATGAAAATATGTGTTGTTTGAGAAGAAATAATTGAAATACTAAAGTCTTGCCATGATGAACCTTATGGTGGCCATTTTACAGAAAAAATGACTGCATATAAAGTGTTGTAGGCTGGTTATTACTGGCCTTCACTATTCAAAGATGCTCCTAAGCATGTGAGCTAGTGTGATCAATGTCAGAGGATGGGCAAACCTACTCTCAGAGATGATATGCCACTCCAGCCGCATGTTCACATTGAACCATTTTATAAATTGGGGATGGACTCCATAGGACCTATTAATATTCAGTTAGGAGGTAAGAGGTATATCCTAGTTTTTATTGAATATGTAATAAAGTGGGTTGAAGTAGAGTCTTTGCATGAATCAAAGGAAAAAATTGTAGTAGATTTATTGTATTCAACAATTTTTACAAGATTTGGGGTCCCAAGAGAGATCACAATAGATAAAGAACCTCAGTTTAATTGAATGATGATCCAATAACTCATGCATTAATACAAAATCAGGCATAACAAAATAACTCCCTACCAATAGGCAAATGGGCAAGTTGAGGTGACAAATAGATAATTGGAGAATATCCTAAAAAAGACAATGCATCAACATAGGAAGGACTAGGCTACTAGATTACCGGGAGTAGTGTGGACCTACAGAATCACTTAGAAGACTACTACTAGTTTCACACCATTTCAGTTATTATATGGGAAAACAACCATGATTCCTATCGAGTTTGAAGTTAAAAAACTTAGGACAACTATATAATTGAATATCAATCTGGATGATACACCAAAATATATAATTTAGCAACTTAATTATTTGTATGAATACCACCTTAAGGGTCTACAAAAAACATATATCATTTAAAAACAAAGGACCAAGTGGCATCATCACACCAGGCCAAAGTAGCTTAAAGTGAGAGAATGGGAATTACTCTATGATTCTCGGTTCCAAGAAAGAAAGGTAAATCTCATGCAACATTGGATGGGGCCATATAAAGTAACTAAAATCATTAATAATGGGGCTATAATAGTTAGAACAATATATGATAGCAACATTACATTAACAGTCAATGGACATCGCCTGTGTCCATACTGTGTTTGAATCATACATGATTGAGTCTAGATTAGGCATGGGTGAGACCCTAGTTGATTCTGATTTTATCTTGAGTCGATGAGATGTGGACCTATTCCACACAATCCCAAAGATAATTATTCTTTTAAAATTTTATTTTTTTAAAGTTGTGTTTTTGTTTTTTAGGAACAATGCTCTTTGTGCAACTATTAGGCAGCTTGGGAGACCTAGGCCTCACAAGCACAGGATCCATGAACTTGAATTTTCCAAGATTTCTAGGAGAATTTTCTTGTAGTAGGATTAGTTAGTCCCCATTCAGAAAGAGAAATACCAAACCTGAACCTACACAAGAAGTGTTTGGATTGGTCTTTTTTAACAATAAAACACTCGACTACTGGTTTAGGGGAAGATGTTTATTTTGTACCCATTTTTCAATCAGAATCACTGAAAGGTCTGATCAACCCGATAGTTCATATACAAGGACAAGTCAGCACCTATTTAATAAAATAAAAGTGCTATGTTTTTGTATTTTATGGGGAGGCACCTGCTTCTTGTTATTAGAAAAGGTGTCTTCTTCCCATTGTACAGTGGAAGGCACCTGCTTTTCATTGTACAATGGAAGGCACTTGTTTCCCATTGTACAATGAAAGGTGCTTGATTCCCATTATATGATGGAAGGTGCATGCTTCCCATTATACGATGGAAGGCTCTTGCTTTCCATTGTATGCTTCATGGTACCTGACTCCCAGTATGTTACGAAGATAGCACCTGCATCCTATTTTGTGGAAATTCAATGTCTGATTCCTAATTTTTTAGGAGAACGACTAACCACCAGTATTTGGGAAACTAACACCAAATATTCTTAGCATATATGTCAAAAAATTTGATGTTTCCATAAAGTTTTTTTATCAGTATAACACCCAACATTTAGCAAAAATGTGCATGCTTCCCATGTTAAGCATAAGTGTCTGATTGCTAAGGTGCATTCTTCTCGTGTTAAGTAGAGCACCTGAATGATAAGGCACATGCTTACCATGTAAGCAAATTTCTCGATTTCTATGGTGCCTATTTCCAATTTACAAGGCACCTACACACCGTACTTCAAAAAGAAGGTACTTGATTTCCATACAAGAAAGGTGCCTGATTTTCGTCTATTGTGGTCATTTTATTGCATTAACAGAATAATATGTTAGCCTTGGTATGTGGCCCGAGCCACATTAGCACCCCATACACATGCAAATTCAAATTCACCATGGTTAAAATTAAAAGTTGATTTCAACCAATTTCCAAGAAGGGGACATTTGTCATCCCAAGGCAATATGTTTTTCTAATTTTCATTTTTAATTTTTGTAGGATTTCTTGAATAACCCATAGTGCAACTACCAAGAACCAATCATGTTGAATAAAATTCATTGCATGGTAGCCATGGCCATCGTTGTCTATTATGGTTTTTCCCATCATCAAATGCTAGCCAATAGCGATGCACCACATACATCTACACATATGCACCCACAGAATAAATTTAGGTGCATGTTTAAATTTTATGTTTCTTGTCTATATTGTTTTCATGAACATGTGTGTCTATGGAAATGTTTCAGCACAAACCCCATTGTTACCTTAACCACTTGAACAAATCCATTTGGTATGATGTTGTGTGGCATACCTCATATTGGTCGATATTTTATGGTTATCATCTCCGCACAATTGGGAATATACTCGAAGGAAATTTACTACGGATAATCATAATCACTATTGATTATGGTAATTAATCACTTGTATGCATGAATGCATTTGTTTTAAAAAGTTTTTTACTAGCTACTATGCAACCAACTTAAGCAAGAAAAACATAGAGTAGTAAGGCATAGTGGTAATTCGAAGGGGAGGTAATAACATTGTTGAGTGAATTGTGAACTAGAGGTAAAGCATGGGGGGAAATTTGAAAATTTATGATCTTAAGAAGAGTGATTCAATCGATTACTTAGGTATTTCTGTAGACGTCCAAACATAGTTGGATGCTACAAAATGGATGAACTACTATTTACTGGTTAGTCAAGGCCAGGATGTGGTACTAGGAAATGAATTTGTTGCATTGATGAGCAATGGGGTCATGCGCATATGGGGGTTGGAGATCCCAGTCACTAAGGACTACATCGCTAGAGTTACGTGTCTCCCTCTTATAGAGGTGTGCACGTACAAGGAGCATAACCTTACCTTCTATGCACAAATATTTTTTGGAGCACCAACTAAGTACCTGACGTGCATTGGCTTGCTAAAATAGAATATTATTGAGATCTAGAGGTTCATTTTCAAATAGATCACCCATTTCTTCACATGCTCTGGTAGGTACTCCCACCTGAATTCCAACCACTTCCATTTCCTCAATCATATTCTGCATGGGGATAAAATCAACATCCCCCACTACCTTACATATGCCTTAAAATATAAGTTCAAATGATACCAGGCAGGCACCACCTCTGCCCTGACTTACCATAGCCTAATTTTTGACTTGGTGAGATATATAGAGTCACATAGAAATGTGACAATTGAGGAAGTTATAGGCACTTGTGCAGTGGTAGGGAAACAAGGAGAGGAGGAGGTGCCCATTCAAAATGAACAGTCAGCCTAAGAAGTAACAAAATGAGAAATGATGATGCTTATGTCCCAGCCTATAGGAAATACAAGGGAAGTAGGAAAGAACTTGTCCCCTGATTTTCTCCAATTTGGGGAGGAAGCAAGGTAGGATTTGTCCCCTTTTGCACCCCAATTTGAGGATGAGGTAGTTCAGGATTTCATGCCTATCTCCACTAGGACGTGAAGTAGAAGAATGAGGACATCGAGGGTGGTTTTGAACTCATATGATGAGGAGACACCCATCGATGACCTCAATAAGGAGGAGTATTTGACCCACATTTTACAGGGTATTTCTTGTGGGCAAACTCCTCAACAGGACGTAGCCATGGAAAATGTACCACCAAAAGGTTAAGCAAAGGATTTGCAATAGTATCTATAGGTTTTGAAAGAGCAGGCTTCCACTTGGGAAGCCAAATTTTAAAAGGAACATGCTCTGTTTGAAGAGTCCAAAAATGAGGCTGCATTAAAAATGTACAAATTGTATCAAACAATTTAGAAACTATGAAGACAATTGTAGTTGTAGGGTAGACCAGAAGGAGCTAAGAAGTTGACCAAGGTTGATGTAGCAGTACAGACCGATGGGACAATAGAAGTACCCCTTGCTGATAAGAAAACAAAATAGGGAGGTGCTACTACAATGGAAGTAGAGCAGCCCTTCTCTATGTCCCCCTCTTCAAATCAAGTAATTTAGGA
Source organism: Wollemia nobilis (assembly GCA_028583015.1). Lineage (NCBI taxonomy): Eukaryota > Viridiplantae > Streptophyta > Pinopsida > Araucariales > Araucariaceae > Wollemia > Wollemia nobilis. Next base: position 3,728,650 of record JAQPPZ010016564.1, read on the forward strand.
GGATGAGGTTGAAGTTGAAGAACCTAAAAATGTATAGTAGCCTAAAAAGGGGTGAGAATATGGAGAAAAGGATATGGAGATCGAAGAGCCTCAAATTATAGGTAAAGAGGGAGAGGCAGAGCACTCTCCAATTAATGTAAGGGCCAAACCGCATCAAGAAGCAGAACCAATCCTTGATGTGCAACAAGTAGCTACAGAGGAAAAAGAGGCTCACCATCTTGAATTCCTTGTATCCAAGGAGGCTCAATAGCCTGCATCCCTTATACAACAGGAAAAAAAAGTTGCACCAACACACCCTAGGGTACAGAGTATCAAGATGAGATCAAAACAAAAAACCTTAAGGTCATCTCAACAATGACCCAAGACTAGAGCAAGAGTTATAGAGATGAAGACCCTGGGTGTTGAATCTGACAAGGAATCAGAGCTGCATTTTTATTATGAATGGGAGGCAACAAAGAATATATTTTCTTCCTAAAAATAGAAATTTGAGGAGCTCAAGGAGGAAATTAAGGTAGACAAGAAGAACTGGAAGAAGGCCTCCAATAAATTCCTCAAGGAAGTAGAAAATGAGGCCAAAAAATAATCTGGCAGACCTCGTAGGAATATTCCAATTGCTCAACCTGAGCAGTTTTGGTATTTGTATGGGTCAGAGGATGGAAATCCTTTAAGGATGTAAACATATTTTAAGTGGATGGGATTTCTAGGCCCTGTGTAGAAGGAGGATCTGGCATGAAGCAACATAACTCCCCTTATGTAGAAAATAGAGGTCAAAGCTGAACTTGAGCTTGACACAACAGGGGTAGATATACCCATATCCAGGGTTTTTAAGGAATTTAGAATCCCATTTGGAGATAAAGAATCAGTGCCTATGAGTGAGAAGTTGTCACTTCACCACGAGTACTAGAAAATAGTTGAGCCTACATTCTAGAAGGATACCACCAGCTTCACTAGTTTTTATCTGAATGTTGATAAGGGAAATGTGGCCTAGAATAGAGAACCACCCAAGAAGAGGGTAGGTCCAAGTGAACCACTTCAGCACAACAAACTCCAGAAGCAACGAGGATAGGAGATAGCAGCTCCCATAACATCAAAGTAGTGAAAGCCCTGGGACAAAGAGAAATCCAAAGTCGCTAAAATAAAGAGGACACAGATCAACCAAGCCTATTGGGATGAGGTGAATAGAACTGGTAATTACCAGTTCAAAGTGGTACAGGGATGTGCCACCCCTTAAGCATGGGAGAATGATGAGCCAAATAATTACTCATTTTTTATACTCTTTTCCCTATAATGTGCGACATATATTATTGTAGATATAAATATTTTATGAAAATTATATATAATTTACAATTTATTTTGCATGTTCTCTAATATTTTTCTTTAAGTGTAATTTGTGTAGATTTAGTGGAAATCATTAAATTTTGGCATGTTTTCATTGAGGTCCAACTCGAACCTAGAACTTACAAATTAATGAAGGAAAAACATCTACAAAATATCGGCAAAGAGGTGAGAAATCAGGTGCCAAGTCCTTTGAAGCGCTTGACTTTCATTTGGCACCTAACTGTTAGGCGCCTAATTTCCATTAGGTACCTAATTCCCATTGTACAGTGAAATGCACATGCTTCTCATTGTACGATAGAAGGCACATGCTTCCCATTGTACGACAGAAGGCACCTGCTTCCCATTGTACAATGTAAAGTGCTTGCTTCCCGTTATGCGATGGAAGGTACCCGCTTCCCAACTTCTTCAATCATGATGTTTGATTCCTATTAACACCAAACTTTAGCACGACTTTGTGGTTATCAAAATAGAGTGAATACTTCAGAAACCAGCATGGAGGGATTTCTAGCATCACAATCAAACATGGGACAATGTCAAAGGTGACTCATCACCTATTTTTTAGCTAATACGTAAATTAATTTTTTAAGCCAAGCAGATTAAATATCAGCGTATTCTAGAAATAGAATACGTTGAAATATCATGATATTTTTCTCGATTCCTCTAACAATGAATCATGTGTTGATTTATTTTGACAATTGTAACAGGGCTAGCCACATACCTTATAAATATGCAGGTCACCCCTAAATAAGACGTCCCCAATATTTCTATGTAAGTTTATCTGCTACAAATTGTTAATAAAATAACTACATTATTCTTGTAAAAACATCTTCTAATTTTTCGGTGATCATTCTACCATGGGCAGAACCTGCTGGAAGCATGGACAGACTTACAACAAAGTTCTTCCCTATTTCCCCTATTTTCTATAATTGTTTTAATAGATTAATTTATTTCTAGCTATTTTCTTTGTTTTTTGTAATTTCTACCAAGATATTTATTTAGATTTTGAATGCTTTTAGTCCTATTTCTTAGACTTGGCATGAGATTATTAGTTTAAACATAAACTTCAATGAACACCAAACACCTCCCAAACCCTAATCCAAGGGACTCATCTTTGAAGGAGAAATTACAAGCACATATTTTGCATGACTACTCATAAGACTACGAGCTACCTTGGGTTGACAATTAAATGGAGGAAATTAATTGAACCATAGAAAAACTAAACAATATTTTGCCCAAAAATTCATACTTCTCACAAATCCACACTTTAATAAATATATGTTAATTCTTGAATATCACATATTTTGTGTTTTTTTGAATCCATATAATTTTTGTAAATAGATAGACATATCTTTCTATATATTTCATTTTAAATAATTATGGTTTCTCCATAAATACTTCTTCAATATTGTCATTCAGTGTACTCTTCATATCAAGTTGATTTACAATCCATATTTTTCGGGTTATCAAAGCAAAGATTATTTTTTTTGTATCTTGTCTTACAATAGGTGCATGTCTTAGCATAATCTATGTCAATTTGTTGTGTACATCTCTTTACCACTAGTATTTATTTATACCATTTAATTGATCCATTATTATTATACTTGGTCATATTTAATACCCATTTAACTCCAGTCATCTCTGTGTTCATTGAAAGTTCACACTACAAATTTTATTCAATTTTATTACATTTATTTTTTATTGCATGGATTCGGTTCATACCTTGCTTTGGGATACTTTTATAAAACTTGAGCCCTTTACTTCATCCTTGGACAGTAATGCATAGTTCATCATATTATCTTCTTGTTCCTTTTGTAATTGTTCATTACCTTATTCTTGGCTTCATATGAACCTCCTATCAAAAATTTAATCGAACATTTGGTAGTTTATTTGTGATTGTAATGTTCTCTTCCATTTTATGTTTATATTTGGATAAATGCTTGTGCCCCCACTTTATGTTTGTGATACACAAAAATCTTAGTTACAATTCTCTTCTTAGTCTTTTTTCCTTGTTATCCATGCTTCTCCCTTCATTGTAAATTGCATCTCTAGACACAATAGACTGTATAAATTTGGGTTCATGACACCTATATGCCTTTCTTTCTTTAGAATAACAAATAAATATACATTCTTGATTATTTAGATCTAATTTCATATTTTTCTTATCTTCAATATGAACATAAGCCAAACAATCAATCACTCTCAAATGATTGACTAAATATTTCTTTCCATACCATATCTAATGAGGATTCCTATTATTTACTACAATTATGGAACTTCTGTTGAAGATGTACTTATTTTTGTATCTAATCCATCCCATAGATGATTAACCAAATCTTTTATTAGTTCTATATTTCTTGTCATCTCCATGATTATCCTATTCTTCCTTACTCCCACTCCAATATGCTAAGGTGTATATGTTGTTATCAATCGTCTTCTTGTCCCATGAACTTCACAAAATTGATTGAATTTATTGGAATAATACTCACCACCATGATCAGTCCTTAATATTTGGATTCTATATTTAGTTTCATTCTTATTATATCTTTGAAGTTATTGAATAATTTAAAAACATAATTCTTATTCTTTCAAAAACATATCCAAGCTTTTCTAGTATTATAATCAATGGAAGTGATAAAATGGAATGATTTATGTATAATTGGTATGTGCAATGGACCATAAGTATCTGAATGAATTAGATGTAATGGATATAATGTTTTCCATTCTATTTATTTTAGAAATATCTCTTGATAATGTTTTTTTAATTTTTAAACGTTACACACTTCACTTCTTCCTCTACACAAGGTAGTTGATGGAATATTCCTTTATAATTCAATAAATACAAACTTTAAAAATTTAGGTGATCATAAATTTGGTGCCATAACCAATTGTTGTTGTCAATGGTTGTTTTATACAAATTGCTTTCTTCTCCTCCAAGATTCAAAGGAAATATTTTATTCTTTGTTATAGGTACAAAAACCATTGCTTAGTTCTCATTTTGTTTGTCATACATAATGCACTCCTTATTCTTAAATACCACTTTTTAGTTTTCATCTACAAGTTATCCCACACTCAACAAATTATGCTTCAAACCTGGTATTAAGTAAGTATTCTAGTTAGTTCTCTTTTCATATTTTGCATCAATTTATAAGGTTTATTTACATTCAATTTCAAATGATTTTTTATGTTTAAATTTAACCTTATTCTTGTTTGAGTCATCCACCTCCACAAAAAGTCATTTTTATTTGTCATATGATTTGAACAACTAAGATCTAAGTATCAAGACTCTTTAGTTTAAACTTTTGTCATGTTACATGATAAGAACATATTTTGATATTTTATCTTATTTATGTTAAACCTTTACCTTTTCTACTCCTTTATTACATGCCATTATTTTATATTCTCTTTCATAGTGGTCATACATTTTGAAATAGTAACACTGAACATTCTTGTTATCCATAAATATACCTCTATATCTTCCACTATAACATCCTCTTATACCATGAACTCTTTATCTTGTAGAATATTTATTTTGATGCTCCACTCTTTCACCTTAGGAATTGGATCTATCACAACCCTAAAATTTTTATCATCATTTTTTTTAAAGGGAACTAAGCTTATACGATTAATATTCAAGGATACTCACATTTTTTTAGTCCTTTTTCTTTGAGGTACACCCATCCTTACACCTTACATAAATCTAGCTATGCAAGGGCACTAGGTGTTTTATACATAGATCAATACTATCCATCTCATGGCTAGTGAGCTAGTATTGTCTTCCCCTTCATTCCCTTGAGGGGTGCACGATTTTTCTATACTTTGTATAATTCCTTCTATACAAGTGAATCATGCATGAAAATTGCCTATCCATATCATATCCATTTGAGCTAGACATTCCATAAATCCTCACACCAAATTCCTTCTTGGAGATTTCTTTACATTATGGTTAATCTCATTCTCAACCTATAATCATTTTTCCTATAATATTCCCTTACCAATATTATATTTAGGTATGCATATCTTTAAGGAAACTACCACCTATCCATATCGTAATATTGTTCCTTCACAATATTTATTATACGAAGGTCTATTCTTCTAAGTGGGAAATTCAACTTTAAAATGTATATAACTTCCCTTCCACATGTCTCATAAAGAAATGCACATTCATTTTAAGTGGAAATATACCTCCATAACACTTTCTCTTTCTAACAGTTCTTAAAGTAATGCACATTTATTAATTGGAAAAGCACACCCATAGTGTTATCACATAATTTCCCTTTTAGCCAAAATTTTAAATAATGCATATTTATTTAAGTGGAAATTCCATCCATAATCCTATCACATAAATTCCTTTTTAAACCATACTTAAAATAATGCATATTCATTTAAATGGAAAGTCCATCTACCATATTAACACATAAATTATTTTCCTTCAATCAAGTCTTATAACAAATGCACATTTACTTAGAAAACATCCATCAAGATCTCACAACAAAACAATTACCCTAGGAGAAACCCCTCATGGGGAAAACCTAGCCTCAAATTTCATTCCATATTTATTCATAGAGTTTAGAAATTACAATATCCAAGGCCTTCAATTAAGCCTATAACCTCCACTAGGACTCTAGAGCACTATTCCTTTCAAATGAACTCCATTCAACATAGCTCAACATCATGCACAAAACAATAGGTTCTCTTCTAGTATAAAACTCACAATATACATTTTTATTACCAAATTGACCAAGGATATTCCTATCCAATAGATCCTACAAGGAACTACTACATGCTTTACCCACAGAGTCAAATACTTGAGACTCCATTCCATTTACTCCTCACTACAGATTTCATTTACCAGCAAAATTTTAAAAGGATGAAAACTCCTTGAGTAATGTATTCTAAAATATCAACTATTCAAAAATAAGAGAGTGTCTATTCTTATTGGAAACCTATATGTAAATTGGTTAACCAAGACAGCTAGTAGTCCTATCTTAGAAGTAATGAAGAGCATTCCATTACCTTTGTTGATGTTGAATCAAACACGCTCAGGTTCCTAACTCTAAAAATCAACAAGAACAAGTCAACTACCTTGAAAGTGTTCAACCAAGGATAAAATATAGTTTTTTATCTCCAAATTAACAAAAGCAAGGCCATTGCCTTGTCATAGTTCAACCAAAGGAATACACAAAGATTTTTGACTCCAAAACAAATCTGCACAACCTCCACTATGACACAACATTTCCCTGGGTTATGTCAAGCTTGATAGTGAACCCAAATCCTCATATTTATGGTATAACAACCTATAGGTTTTGTTCTTACTTTCTTAGCTCTATGAGTCGACTTGGTTGATGCTTTACTAAAGGTCACTCTTCCATATTTCTACCCAACATAGGTAAAAATTCTCTAAGAAAACCTATCAATAAAATCACGTAGAAGAGATTCATTTGCAAGGCACCCAATACCAACATGCCCATAGGGTACTACCAGTATTTCAAATAAAAACAACCATCTACCCACTACAATAGAGAAAATCATATCATAATAATATCTATTCTAAGCACATATTTTTGGTAAGCATTCATTCGAACCATAAATTTTATGAGGATACCTCTATGCTGTTCCATATGCTATGGTTTATCAATAAGATATTAGAGCATACTCTAACTCATGAACTAATATCCCTATTATTTACGAGTATTCTCTCAATGATGTCAACACACACTAAGATAAAACTCATATTTATCTACCTATAATATTTCTATAAACCCAATCATTTTAGTCTTGCTCTTTCCTATCACTGAAGTGATTACACATACAACTTCTTGATATCTAACACTCGAATGCATATGCTACAGGTATATCTTTTTCTTGAATAAATAACTACTCATTTTTCCTCAAATCATGGCATTAGAAAATAAAATCATATGAAGTACTAACTAGTTTCTATTACTTATTCTGCAAATATAAAGGATTCTTCAATTCTAACACAATGTCCAATTGTTTAAACCACTTCCAACACCAATATTCATGGTAACTGGTGTCAATCCTCCTAGTGGTCTCTGGTGTTCTTCCAATATCAAACTCTTCATTTATCTCACAACCATATCTCCATTTTTCTCATTGTAAAACTCCTTATTTTTCTCCTACAACTCTATCATTCCACAACTCCAACATCCTCTTCATACGTTGATCGATCAGTTACACTCCATCCACTCTCATCCACCATTTTCAATGATATTTCCTCCTTGCCACTTTGTCCTCTTCAGTCGAGCTTTAAATTTACATCGATGTGGCAAGTTAAAAATATCCATGTCACTCATATTATAAAGACTTACCATCACAATGGTAACAAAAGTTGAGTTAGTCTTTTATTGGAAGTAATATATCACCTATTTAATTCAAAATTTTATCTTCACATGATTGCGCTTAACTAGCTTACCCGGTGCACATTGGGCATAATCGATTTCACAAAGGAAACACAAGTCAATGCATTAGTTTGGGTATATCTTAAGTTACACCTATTGGAATAAATAAAAATATCCAGTTACAAGATAACCTATCAAAACCCAAGTAATCAAATTAGCCTTCTATAATACAAATGACATGTATACTCAACCTATAAAATAATAAGTCATTTCTTCAGTAGAATATATCATTTTTCTACATTACAAATGTTTTGCACACTTAGCCATGAAAGGATCAATCATTCCTTAAATAAAGAAAACACAACAAAAACATAAATCCATCCATAAAAAGAGTCTTCCAAGGGTGGGTCATGACATCATCCACACCTTAGGTTTAACATAGTCCTCTATGTTTTAATCCTTATAAACCTAACATAGTTTTTAAACAACATTTTCAAATAGAGATGGAAAGTATTTCTACATATCCAATACTTTTTTCCAAGTAGCATTCATTTCAGTGTAACTATCCCACTAAATTTTGCAATGCTCTGAAGTTCCTTTTCTTATTGATTTAGATCATAACTCAAGGCTTATTACTGGTTGAACCTCCATAGCCTCTAGGTTCACCATATACAAAGTAGAGAAGTCCCACACATGTTCTGGATTAGAAACATACTTTTAAGCAAATAAATATGAAAAATGCTATGAATATTGGATAGATTGGGTGGTAAGGCAAGTCAGTATGCCACAGGACTAATCTTAACTATGATTTCAAAGAGTTCAAAAAAGCGAGAATCTAGCTTTGTGAAATTAATCACACTCTTAGGATTTACCCTAAAAAAACATCCTATATCCCATAGAAAACTCTTTTGATGATCTTTTTAGGTTAGCATAGCTTTTTTGTCAATCTATGACTCTTTCAACCTCTATATGATCACCCTCAAATTTTGCTCCATTTCTTTGACCATGTCTGGACCAAGCATAGTTCAGTCTTCTAGATTATTCCATGATAATGGTGTCCTACACTTTCTGCCATACAAAGCTTCAAATGAAACCATACCTAAGGTTGAATGATGATCATTATTATAGGTAAATTCTACCAGATGAAAATTATCCACCCAATAATTTTTTTGATCCATGCATTACATGCAAAGTATGTTCTCTAGTACCTAGTTTACTCTCTTAGTTTACCCATATGTTTATAGATGGTAGGCAAAGCTAATTTTTAATCTAGTACCAATGACATGATGCAAGTATTACCATAATTTAAATGTAAATTTTGGATCCCCATATGATATATAATTACCTCTTGAAAACCCTAAATCCAAAATATTTTCTTGGAAAATCTATTAGCCACAGTCACAACATCATCCTTTATGTTCTCAGGAATAAAGTGTGCCACCTTGGTCAGTCTTTCGACCACTACTAGAATTACATCATGATGAAACATGTTATTAGGTAGTCCTACTATGAAATCCATCAAAATTATTTGCCATTTCTGCATAGGCATATCATGCAGATACAAGAAACTAGTAGGATGTCTATGTTCAACATTAACCTTTTGAAATTCAAGGTATTGAGCGATAAATTTAGTTTTCTCTATTCATTCTTGGCCCTAAGAATATTTTTTTCATATTCTCCCTCATATTTTCTCCTCCTGGATGACCAAAATAAGTAGATTTATGCACTTCATTCAAAATCATCCTTCTCAAATTTACAGTCTTAGGAATTTCTACTCTATTATTAAAACATAAAAACCATACTTGATGTCAAAGTCCTTATTTTCATTAGGTTTCCCTTCCATATTTTCTCAAATTTGGTTGTAGTATGCATCCTATATTTGCATTTCCTTGAGTTGCTCCATCAATTCAACATGGATGTGAGATAAAATTGTGATGTGTCTTATCCTACTCAATGCATCGGTGACTTTATTCTCTTTTCCTTTAATATACTCAATGTCAAAATCATATTCTATGAGGAATTTCATCCACCTCCTTTGTATAGCATTGAGTAAAGGTTGAGTGAAAATATATATTGCAAACTTTGATGATTTGTCCTTAGATCAAAGGATCTTCCAACTAGATAATATCACCAACTCTTGAGAGTAAACACTATAACTGCCAACTCTAAATCATGGGTTGCATAGTTAACCTCATGTATTTTTAGTTTCTTGGATCCATAGGCCACCACTACTTCTTGTAATAGCACTTATCCAAAAAATTATACTAATGCATCTATACAAACCAAGAAACTTCCCTAAGGATCAGGTACCTTTAATATAGGGGATGTGGTAAGCTTTCATTTTAGCAAATCAAAGGGTTCCTCACATTTCTCTATCCACATGAATTCTTTTTCTTTCTTTGAAGGTTGGTAATTGGTGAAGCAATCTTGGTAGTCTTTCACATAACACCTATAGTATTTGGCTAAGCCCATGAAACTTCATTCTTCAATCATGTTTGTAGGTGGCAGCCAATTCAAAATGGCTTCTATTTTATTTGTATCCATTGCAATCCCTTCAGAAAACACTATATGTCCTAAGTATTGCACTTCGAACACATAAAATTCACACCTGGATAAGTTCCCATACAAATTATTTTTCCTTAATAGTTCTAGCACAATCCAGAGATGCTCATCATGCTCCATTTTATTTCTAGAATATATGAAACTATCATCCAGAAATACTAGTATAAATCTATCCAAGTACTTCCTAAAGATACTATTCATCAAATTCATAAATACCGCTAAAGCATTTGTTAATCTAAAATGCAAGACAACAAAATCATAATATCCATAATGATTTTTAAAGGTTGAATTATGGGTATCCTCCTCACGAATCCTTAATTGGTGGTATACTGAATTCAAATCAATCTTTGTAAATATTGTGGTATCTTTGAGTTGATTAAAGAGATCTTCAATTCTAGGTAGAGAAAATATGTTCTTGATGGTTGTCTTGTTTAATATTCTATAATCAATGCATAATCTCAAGTAACCATCCTTCTTTAAAAATAGTACTGGTGCACCCCAAGGGGATACACTTGGTTGGATCAAACCTTTCTCTAGTAACCCTTGCAATTGCACCTTCAACTCTTGCATTTCTATGGGGTTCATTATATAAGGAGCTCTATGTATTGGTTTCATTTCAGGTTGAAGCTCAATAGTAAAATTAAATTCCTGCTTTGATGGTAATATAGGTGAATCTTCTAGAAAAAAATCCCTAAAATCTTAAAGAGTTGGGTGTTTCTCAAACACCTCTTCCTTCTTCTCTTTATCAATTTTATTTATCTTAACAACATAAACCATTCCACATTTATTTATGGTCTTCTTAAGTTGGATTACCTATAGGATTTAAGTTTGAAATTCCCCTTGTAGACGATACAACCTACACATAATACCCCTATCATTTGTGTCCTCAACCCATCTATCCTGGTTTTCATGGCCCTTTTAGATGTGAAATGTGTGAAGAGAATGTAGAAAATATCAACCATGTTTTTATTGAGTGTACTTTAGCCTCTGAGCTATGGACGAGAATGGCCACTTTACTTGGCTTACAATGGTCCAATTTTTTTACTTTTGAACAGCTTTGGAGGGATTGGCCTAATCAAGAGGGTGTTGATCATTTTATTAGGCAGTTAGTTTGGAGGGGTTCTACCATTCTTCTTTGGAATATTTGGAATGAAAGGAACAACCAAATTTTTAATCAAGATAGGAATGATATTCACTATATCTAGCAAAATACCATAGCCAACTTAGTTTAATCGGTCCATCAACTTTTTAATCACCCCCAAAACTCCCACCAAAGATGGGATCAAGTGATGCAAACATTGAATATTAAACCTTATAAGGGAAACCAAATTAAATGGAATGTGAGTATTAGTAATATGGATAGGACTAGAAATTGGCAACCTCCTCCTAAGGATTTTGGAAAAGTCAATACTGATGGAGCCTCTAGAGGGAACCTTGGAAAAGCTAGTGTAGGAGGAATTGGTAGACTTTCAGATGGCTCCCTGGTTTTTACTTTTTTTCAGAATTTGGGTATTCTTTCCAATAACCTTGCTAAGGGGTATGGTATCCTCAGAGGCCTTCAAGAGGCTACTAAGGTTGGATGGGAAAAGGTGTTATTTGAGTCTGACTCTCAACTTATGATTAATCTCTTGAAGACTCCTAAGAATCATAAGGTGGATTGGAGAATAAAAATAATTATTGAGAAGATTCAGTTAATCCAGAGGGGATTTTTGAAAGTTGATTACAATCATGTGGTCAGAGATCAAAACAAGAGTGCTGATGCTTTAGCTAATTGGGCTTTGGAAAAATGGGATCTTACTTGTTATGGCCACCCTCCTATACGGTGGGCTTCTCAAATTAGGGAAGCTCTTCTTTCTGTCATTTCTTTGGATGGCTCCAGTTTTGAAGGTACCTAGTTTCTTCTTGTTTTTTTTTTTTTTTGCTTCTCTTTGGTTCATTCAGTTTTTTTTAGTTCCCTAGCTCATTCTATTCTTTATTTTGTTTCCTCTGTTGATTCTTGCCTTAATAGTCTTCTGGTCTAGATAGGTCATTGTTTTGTTCATTTTTTTCTTTGTTTTTTTTGTTTAGTTTTTTAAGGTGGGTGGGTTCATTTGTTTTGTTTTGTTTTTGTGTTCTTTGTGTTGTTTTTTGTTGTTCTTGTGTTTTTGTTGTTTTTTTTTTTTTTTATATATATGTTTTTTGTTATTGTTCTTGTGTTTTTTTCGTTCTTGTTCTTGGGTTTCTCTTTGTTTCTGTTATTTCATGTTTTTATGTGTGAGTGTTTTCTATGTTTTTTTTTTGTTTATTGTCTGTTGTTGGTTGTTTTTTATTTTTATTTTTATTTTATTTATTTTATTTTTAGGTTTTGGTTGTGTTTATTTTTCATGTTTTTATGGGTTATGTATTGGTAGTGTTCAGTTGTTTTTGTCTTATTTGTGTTTTGTTATGTGGTTCTTGTGTTCTTCTATGTGGTTTGTGTTGTGGTTTCTTTTATCTTATTGTGCGTGTTTGGTTGCGCTTTTGTTTTTGACACACTCAAGGAGCATGCTTTTTATTTTATTTTATTATTTTTGTTGTTATTTACTTATTTTTAAATTGGTTTTGTGTGTTTGTTTGCTCCTTGAGTATGTCAAAGGTGGTAGGCCAGGTCCGAGTCCTGGGCATTTTTGGTGGAATGGATACCCCTACCTCCTTGGGTCTTACTCGAAAGTGGCATCCCTTTTGGGATGTTTTTCACAAAAAAAAAAACCATTTATCCTGAATGTTGAGTGTTGCCTTATGCAATTGCAACCAATAAATTCCTAATATTATGTCAAAAGAATACAAATGTGCTACATACAAAAATCCTTTGACTATTCTATTAGGTAAGGAAATCTCTACCATAGGGTAACATTGATTGACAAAGTAGGTTTTTCCTGAACCATACTCAACCTTCCACCCATGAGCCAATATTATAGGTCTTTCTAAAATATCTTTAACTAAACTAGTGGAAATAAAACTATCTATAGCACCACTATCAATTAAAATTTTAACATCCCTACCAAAAATTTTACCTTTATTCACTAGTGGCATGACTTGACCATCAAGATTCTGGTTTCCTGTAGCCACATAAATTTTATGCACAAGCTCTCTAGGTGCAATTTCCTTGTGCATTTGTTCCTTTTCTTTAGATCTCATTTTAGATATCCATGGATAATTAGAAGCATAATGTGGTCCTCTACAAAGATAACATCCTTATTTCAGCCCTTGATGTTCTTTCCACTTCTACGCCTCTTTTACTTTTTCCATAGATGGAGAATTAGCTTGGACCTATAATTGTTTGTTGTTACCCTTGCTATTATTTTGATTCTTCCCCTGGTACCTTTTCCTAAACTTTCCTTTCTTCCTATCATTTCCTTGGTCCTATTGAAGGATATTCTTGCTGACCTATTTCTCTTTCCATTTTACAAAACCTGCACTATTTATCTTTCTTAGTTCCTATTTACCCTCTTCATCTAATATTTCATAGTCAAGGATGGGTTTAAGTTGGCTGAATCGTAGACCTTCTGTAGAGTTTCAGGTTCCCTCATGTCCACTTCTTATCCAATTCTAGGGTTTGCTCCCAATATGAACTTATGGATATTCATTTTCTTATTATAAGTAGGTACATACTTCATTAACTTGAAAAATATTTGATAATACTTTTCCACTATCCTAGTTCCCTATCAAAGTCTAGAGAATTCTTCAAATTTTTGGGAATAGAAATGTTCCATGAGAAATCTATCTTTGAAGGCTTTTACAAACTCTACCTATTTTATATCAACTACTACCTCTAGACCTAGTTCATTACTATATGCTTCCCACCAATCTAAACCATCACCTTGCAAATATAGTGTGGCATAAGAGGTTTAAGTGCCTGAGGAAAAATTCTTCATGTTATAGTATGTTTTTATCTCTTTTAACCATACCTCAGCCTTGTCCCCATATTCCTCTCCATTAAATTTGGAATATTTCAAATGTTTCATTTCCCTGACAAAATCAGCCTCTAATTTGACCCTAGTCTATTACACCTCGATGAGAGGTTCATTTGTCTGACTCACTCCAGGGTTTTATGTCTGCATTTCTTGACTCAACACAACATCCAACAACTGTTTTTGGATTTTTATCTACCACTGAAGTAGATCCATTGTCTCAGTGAGATTCTTATTATTTGGATTCTCCCTAACATCACTAGGATTCCCTAAACCCTCATATGGATTTCTATCCCCTTTACTATTCCATCTTGTCTGCCTTGGTGATAGGGCAACACCTCCTCTTCTTCTCTTTGGTGGTATTATCCCTAGCCATACACAAAAGAGGTAGTAATATTTCATTAGCAATTAGTCCTTCAAATTTCTCTTCTCACTAGAAATTATTTACCCTATTATCTCAAGTAATTCAAAAAAAATTCTTCTAATAGGTATTCTTATTGGCATGGTTCAATTCCTACTTACGTATGCTTTCTACTACATACCAAAATTAGTTTCTATGTAGTGAACCTATCCCACTACAAACCATGTTGATACCAAATGTCACAACCCTAAAGTAACCTAATTTCCTAAGTATGCACAAATGAAGGTACATTTACATGACCCAAATAATCTAATATACTCTATTTCTAACACACCCTGTATTACAGTATTTGGGTATTGAAGACTTTAGTCTTCAATGTGGATCTTCTTCCATCTGATGGCTTTGAATTGAATCTTATTTTTTAAATGATCTTTGGTTTCTTTAGATTCACCATTTTTGTCTTCTATCCATCCACCTTCGTTAGTCTCCTTGCACGTATCTTTGTTTGGTTCTACGTATTTATGGCTAAGTAGAGAATGGTGCACTCATCCTCTCATCTTCTTGATTTTGATTCTTCTATGATGCTACTGGTTATTCATTTTCATCAACCTATTCCTTTGTAAATATATTAGTATCATTTTGAAATATCATAGTATCTTGTGAGATTTCCATTGAATCTAGGATGTATGTATTTCCATGGATTGACCCTGTTGCTTTGATTTCACCTTGATTCATGATGAAACATGTATTGATTCCATCCATATATTCAAATTTGATAATATAATTATCTTCTACCAACTTGCTTACTAAAATGAGATTGAATGTTAATCCAAGAATATACAATACATCTTGAAGTAGAATATTTAAAAATGATCTTCTAGGTGTTACACATCCATATCCATTTATAGGATAAGTTTGGCTATCTGTAATTCTTGTTCTATAGCCATTGGTATATTCAATACAGTCAAACTATTGTAAATTTCCTATCAAATTATGACTAGCTCCTGAGTCAATGTACCACATATTTTCATGTTTTATAGACTGGTTTCTATTGGAGCAAATTCCACATTCATTATATGACATTCTTGAAGAAATGAGATAGGATTTTCTTATGACTTCCTGTTAGGATATATGATCTCTAATAGAAGTATATAAGCTTGATTTGATAAAACCTATATTAATCCTTGATTCTTGTGGGCTTTCTTATGTCTCCCTAGTAATGAGAATGAGTACTCTTAAGGATTTTTAGGTTTTGTAGATATATTATATATTGCTAATGGATTTGCAACTTGATAAACAATAGATTATGATATTACCAATTTTTGTAGAATTCCCTATGACTCCCTAGTATGTTTTGGAAAATATATAAAGTTATTTTGTAAGATATAGTTCAATATTGGTTGATTTTGTAAAGTTTTGTAAATGCTAAAATCAACTTCTATTATCCTTATTGCTCCTATTGAACTAAGCACTTTTTCTAGATTTCAAGAGGTTTTAATGTTGGATCTTTTGTCTCTATTTGAGAATATTTGAGACAATTAAATATTATAATTTCCAACCTTTATATGTTTTTGATAAACCTCTTATAATGATCATTTGAGATTTGATTTTAATTCTTTTAATTTCCAATAAATCAATTTGTAGTAGTAGACATTATGACTCCCAAATTTAGAAAATTGGAAAAGATAATAATCTTTTCAAAGTATTAAATAGTTCAACCTAAGTAGAAGGTCTTATATCTCCTATCTTAGTTTGTAAATAGTATTTTGATTTTTGGTAAGTTATCTCCTATGTATTTTGCTTTCTCAACCTTAAAAATTAAACCTTAAAATTATAACCTTATATCTCCTATGTTTGAAATAAATATTAATGACATATTTTTCTTACCTTAGTCCTTCGAGTTCACTCTTGAATGGTTTTGGTTATGACTAAAATATAATAGTCCTTTACGTACCCTTTATGCAGTTCTTTACTTGACAAGTCTAAATGAACAAGTGTGGTATGGCTGCTAGACTTCCTATTTGAAACTTAGAGAGTAGATGTTGACCTTATTTAATGGATTCTTAAATGTTTATATGCTCTCCTTATTATATGATGTTCTTAGAAACATATTTATTGGACTGTGCTTCGCTCTCCACATCATACTATAGATGTTGGATGTGAATGTTGCCTTCAACTCTCTCTATGTTGCATTTATGGGTAGTCTTTGATGGAAAAGTGGCACCTACATTTCTTGGGATCATTTCCACTTCTTATTTTAATTTTTTTGCACCAATCGTTACTCCCTTGTAATGTATTAACCTTGCTTTGAGCGCTCTCAACATTTATCTCTTGAGTATTACAGCTATGATCATCATTAGGGAATAATGTGCCAAGTGGCACTCAACCCTCTTGCATGGGATTTTCTACATAACACATTCAAGAAGAAGATTATAACTCCTTTTATTATCTTCCTCCCTAGCTTGCTTTTATTTTTGAATATAAAGCAACATATTTTCTTCTAAAATTAATTCATGAGCCACCTTGGAGCTTCGAACAAGGATGAGGTAGCTTTCTTACTACCTTTTATTGATGTTATTTCTAACGTAGCATCTGCTCTTATTATTTGTGCTTATACCTTCACTATGCTCCTTGTTCATGTTGATAGATGTGAAGTTTGATGCATCTGAATATTGGATGTGCTTTATCCCATTTTTTTACATAGATAGATTATTCTCCTTAATATGATTTACATAAAAATTTGTGATATATTTCCTTTGGATTATGTAAATAACCTTGGTATGCTTGTTGTCATTTATGTAAAATCTTCCTTTGTTTGTAGGTCAATTCTTGGAAAGAATTCTCTTTCGTTATTGAAGAACTCTCAATCCTTTAGCCTTTCATTTGTCTCTTCCTTTGGTTGCCTTTTTCCTTGTACCTATTGTGCCTATTGTGGCACCTTTAAATATGTTCCTTTCCCTGTGTTTGATGTATTTTAGAAGTGCAACACCATGTAACCTTTACATGTATATAGAACCTTTTTATTGCACCTTTTCTTGCACTCTTTTGTAAGTCTGAATTTCTTATTTTTATAGTAGATTAATGAGTGCAAAATGAAGGTTTTAAGGATGTTTCTTTGGCTAGAATCATTACCCTTTTTCTTATATGATTTGATGCTCAATCCAAGCCTTATAAATGTTGTAAAATGGAATCTTTCTTTTAGTTGTACTAACCCTAATTTCTTTGGATTTGAGAATCTTTGAAGCTTCTTTTTGGTTAGCTTTTCTTTACTTGTACTAACCAATTTTGGTGGCTTCTATCGACTACTATGAGTTGTAGGTTTTTTTACCTTAAGAGTGTTTATAGAAACTTGATCTAAACTAGATTTTATAGTCTTTATTACAAATCACAAAACCAATTTCTTTTGAGAGTAATAATAGTGCAAATGAATCTAACAAGTTCTAATTTTAATGCACTAACATATTACACCTTATCACTCCAATCTACTCTCAATAAAATGTACTTTATCAATTAACCGCAACTAATCAAGAATAATCTAAAATTAACCTTCAATATTTATTTTGTATATTTATTATAAGTAAGATATTAGGAGATAGTCTTCTTTTGCTTTCCAAAGTAGATAATAGGCTAGTTGATAGATTATTAAAATTATGAAATCTAATCAACTCTTAATGTGCAAATGAACCTTAAAAACAACCTTTATTTTTGCACACTTGAATACTGTAATACAAATCTCCTTTTTGCAACTTTAATCAAGATGAAGGTGCTTAATAAATCTGATAATTAATCCAACTAATGAATCTACTTGCACCAATAGTTGCTTACCTTTTTCTGAATGCTTTTGTAGGTCATTTTCTACTTCTATAGAGGATGTAGATCTTGGTGCCTAAGATCACCAAGTTGCTCCCTTGAGTAGGATCTTGTAGCTCTTTGTAGAATATTTTGAATAGCTCCTTCTTCTCCAAATTGATGGTCTCGAACATTCTTTCATGAGCCTAGGATTTGGTGACTTTGATATCCTTTTGTAATCTCCTCCTTATACTATAGATTTGGAGAATATTGTATCTCTAAAGCAGTAACCTCTTGTTGTAGGAGGTAATATTCAAATCTCCTATATTTGATAAGATTCTTCTGCCTTCAAGTCTTCTTGTCAAATATTGACTTCAAGTAGGATATTCTCAATATTTTAAATATCTTGAGGTCTTCACTGGATTCTTATTCTTCTTAGATTTGGTACTCCTTGAAAAATTCTCCTCCTCTTGGGCTTGTTTTTGGATGGTGACAATTACCCCATGTCCTTCACTATCTTGAGCTTCTCCTTGGTAGTAGATTTCTCTAGTGAGTTCTCCTTTGATGATTTCTTCAACAAGGCTATCCTAGCATTTTATTGGATGCTCAATGAGACCTTGTAAAGGTCTTTGATCTTGTAGCTTCTTTTGGTCTTCCTAGAGGCTAGAGTTATTATCTTCAATATTCTACTTCTAAAAGTGTTGGAATTGAGATCTTCTCTTGGATCTTTGATTCTACTTCTTCTATATTTGAGTAGGAATCTCCTAGTCCTTCTTCTTCTTCCTAATTTGGAAGTTCTTCAATGAGATCTCCTCCTCATATATTTTTATTAATGTATTGGATTAATTCTGAAGAGGCTTTTCTTCCTAACCTTATTGTAGGAAGCTTTATCAACTTACTGGATCTCCTTTACTAATAACAAAAAATATTAGTACTAAAATTTGCTTCTAAATTACATCCTCTCCTTTGGAATATTCTTCAAGATAAAGACATCTATGGCATGTTTCAATATTAAGGCTTATGTGGAATGTTCTTCAATATCAAGTATTCTATGGTTTTTTCTTCAATATCAAGGCTTCTATAGCCTATTTTTCAATATCAAGGCTTCTATGGCCTTTTCTTATGGATCAAGGCTTCTATAGCCTTTTCCTTTGGATCAAGGCTTATGTGGTCTTTTCTTTTAGATCAAGGCTTCTATGGCCTTTTTTCTATATCAAGGCTTCTATAGACCTTTTTCTATATCAAGGCTTTTATGGCATTTTATTCTTATCAATTTCTTCAATATATCAATGGAGATCTCCTATATCCAGACTTCACAATGATTATTTTCCATAGGATTCTTCTGATGTATTCTCCTTTCTGCAACAACTAATATCTACACTATGAAGTCACTCCAACCTTTAGGTAACAAAGTTGAGGTATGCTATATTTCTATTGTAGGAGATATCCCAATAATCTAAGTATTAGTTCCTTACAATAAAAGAAACTTTTAGGTAAGTATTTCTAGATCTCTAAGCTTCACTAGTTGATTTATCAACCTAGTAGGTCAAATATTGAGTCCTAGTCTTCACGAGTTTTCCTTCAACTCTATGGAAAGACTCTAGCCTTATGCAATATCAGTATTTCTAAAACTAATATTTTAGTCCTCACTTGTAACTCTCTCTAATTCTACCACCTAGACTCTTCTGAGAAATTTTGACTGTGACTGGTCCAATGGCACATCAGGTTCTCATAAAACTTGAGATCTATAATAATGGTGGTTTCCCTATAGACCTACTATGACTTGATCTACCATAGCTATGATACCATTGTTAGCCTTTGATACCACATAAAATTGGATATAGCAATCACAAGATGCATAAATAAATAAAGTAAATCTGTGAGATGATTGAAATATTCTATAAATAGAAATAAAAAAAATATCACAATAGTAGCTATGGAGGAAATGGACACTCCATAATATAATCTACTGCTCCATGAATGATCTCTAAGCATATAAGTCACATACACACACTACCCTACTTCCTATATACCACACACTCACTATGTTACTATGACTTCTATATCTATCTTCTACATCTATAACCATTATATACGAAAAAAAGTTCCTTGGCAAACACTCTATATAGGTGTACAATTGGACACCTTGCACATTGACACTTGTGCATTTATTACATTGCATTAAGTAACTAGATAACTTCACCCTAAAGTAATCTAATGTCCTAAGTTTGTACCAAGAAAGGCATATTTACATGACCCAAATAATGTAATATACTCTATTTTTAACAACATTCTCTACCACCACAGTCTTGATGGTATCCTTTTGTATTACCTCGAACCACATAAGGATAAACGAGTGGTTTAGGAAACTCGTGATGTAAATTGTGGTGGCCACTTCAGTGGAATGGCCATTACCAAGTGCATTTTATGCATGAGATACTATTCACCAAAAAAGGAGCATGATTATTTATGCATGGGAGTGTGTTAAATGATGCATCAAGTGTTAGCAACATGTCAATATCACACATTTACCTTCACAAGCACTGCAACCTATTCAATCCATGTGGCCCTTCATGCAATGGGGTTTGGATCTTATTGGAAAAACTACACCTGCTTCATCCAGCAACCATAAGTTCATCATCACTATGATTAAATATTTCATAAAGCGGGTTGAATCCCTCCCACTTGTTCAAACCACAATAACCAAAATCATGGTATTCATCATTGAACACATTATATGCTACTTTGGAATCCCCTTTGAGATCATTTTTGATAATGAAATACCATTTTAAAATAATAATTTCCATGCATTGTGCACCAAATTCAACATCCATC
The DNA here is from genome assembly GCA_028583015.1 of Wollemia nobilis. Taxonomy (NCBI): domain Eukaryota; kingdom Viridiplantae; phylum Streptophyta; class Pinopsida; order Araucariales; family Araucariaceae; genus Wollemia; species Wollemia nobilis. The sequence continues at coordinate 3,749,823 of JAQPPZ010016564.1, forward strand.
GTAGCTTCTCTATCCCATACTACCCTTTGGGTAATGGCCAAGCAGAAGCTACCAATAAAACCATATTTGCCATTCTTCATAAAACTATCATAGAGTCTCATTATTATTGGCATACTCAAATGCCATTAGTCTTGTGGGACTATCAAATGAGTATTTTTACCTTGATTAGGGCAACACCATTCTCTTTGATTTATGGTGTTGAAACCATTATACCCCTAGAGCTCAAAATGCCTTTGTTATGCATTTCCATGTAATATTTTATCAATGATGACACTGCTCACAAGGCCAGACTTGACCAATTGATCCTCTTGGATGAACACCACATTCATACCATCGAACACACTCATGTTTACCAAGACCGTCTTTGTTGTACCTACAATATTAAGGTACACCAATGAGAATTATAGATCAGTGACTTGGTTCTTAAAGAGAACCAATAGATCACTAGCCAACCCTACTAGCTGTGTGACAAATTTACACCCAGTTGGCTAGGTCCTTACATTATCACTCACAAATTTAGTTCTAGAGCCTATCAATTGGCTAATATGAAAAGGTCTTGTAGATACCAAATCCATCAACATCATTCATCTCCATGCATTCAATGCCTAACTATTTTAGCTATACTTCACTAGTCCATGTATATACCATTACAGTTATGTTGTATATATAATCTTGCTAATACCCTCACTATGCACATTACACCAGACACACACTCCTCACTTTCTATTACATGACAATTTTTTTTCCTTTTCTACTTCATTTTTATGTTGTTCATACCTTTTGTCTTGTAAGTTCATTATTGTTGGGATACATTACATTAGATTTACATCACAACATACCTTCATCTCATCATGCAGGACTTCCTAAAGTTCCTCCCTTCATCGAACATACTGCTTGAACATACAAAGCCACCTAACTCTGTCCACATTCATAATTTATATTTCTTTTCCTACACAGACCATGACACTCCAATACTTCCTCCTTCACTTGATTATATATATTCACCTACCTCTAACGATAGCAATACCACCATTTCCTCATTTGCATATGTGGGGGAACATTCCCTCTCCCCTTACCCAAACATGAGAAACCCATGTTCTTCGACCTTCATCAATGAAATAAATTTGTACATGCCCATTTTTGCAGATCAACACACTTAGATCTACCCCATTCCTATCCTCTCAAAGCCTCTCTCAAACCTTTTACCAACTACTTCATGCAAGACTCTTTGGTCTACCTAAAATCAAACCAAATGATCCACATCACCCAAAACTAAGGGGATATAATGAACACCAGTTCTATTTCTACCATCATCGACAAGAGCTTGATATCAACAAGTGTTACATTTTTGAATACATCATCCACAACATGGTAGATGGGAAATATCCACCACATTTTGAGCATGTCATCTCTCCCACTGTATTTCAGAGCATCCCATCTCATCTCATGCCCTACTCCAGTTCATAATGTACACCATTCACTTCCACACTCCACTACTTCCATTAGCTACATAGTTGCACAACCTTGTAGGACACTAGTTGCATTACCACTATGCATAGTTATTCATAACCTGAGCGTCACCATTACCCCCATCCTTAGTTCAACCCCCTATATTCTTCATTTTATTTCTTCTTGTTATTTTGAACTGTTGTATTGTCACACTTCGAGCAACTACATACCTATGCTAAATTTTTGCTTCTTCTTGTTATTTCATGTTAGAGTAGGTTGTTTACCTTAGCTCATGTTCACCTAGGTTATTTATTTCCATTTTATTTAGTTATTCCATGTATTTTCCCCACCCACTTATGTGTGGATATGTCATTTATCTTATTTAGATATTATGAGATGTTACATATTTATTTCTTAGATATTATGGGGATATTTTTAGGTTTGACTATTCCTAGGGGTGACATTTGGAGGGTTGATATTCTTTCTCCCATAGCGATTACATATCTATGGACCATATCACATATTCCTTTTTTATGGTGGATATTTATCCTTAGCTTGATCCTACGAATATGGTTGATCATCCTTGCCTATATAAGCAAGGCACCTTCATTGTACTCAATGCTCTATTTTCAGATCTAATATATGATATTGTTGCTCTCTTGTTTTCATATCTATTTGTAAGCTTATGTTGTCAATTTGCTTTCAGATTCTTGTTTTGGTTGAATGTGTTATTTTTGTTAATACTTGAGATCCTCTCAGCTTGGAATTATCTGATTATCATTCCTTTCATGGCATCAGAGTGATAGGTGTTGTAGTCACCCATTTATGAGTGTTGTGCAATTGTTTCTCTTTCAGGTTCGAAGAATGGTGTGGAAGGTTCAGTTTTTGTGATTGGGTCCTTGGTGGAGTCTTTTGGCCAATTTGTGTCACTCCTTCCATTGTAATATAATTACCAGCCTCCTAAAATATCTGCTGCCCATACTGCAATAGCCTCATTTCCTTGGATTTGTTCTAAGAATTTTTTTCTTGAGAATTTCCCTTTTTGGCAAGGTCACCAACCCAACCCATTTTTATATTTTTCATGTATCTACTGATAGAAATTCCATTTTTCCACTAAATTTTTTGGAGGTCTGTAGATACATTCATTTGAGTTGTACCCAAAATTTGAGCTCATTTGGATCAATATTCTTCAAGATATCTTGATTTTATGAAAACCTACATTTTTTTACTAATATACGTATATCTTTATCCAAACTTTTTATTTTTGGCATGTGTTTTTATAGAATGTGTAAAATCATATTATAGACCATCCCATAAAATTTCAGAGAATTTGGAGTTGTATTTTGACAGTTACAGTGATTTTACTATTTTTAGTAAAATTGTCCTTGTAGGAGAAATATTGGGAGTTGCTCAGCGAAATTTTTACCAGGCCTGTAAAATCATTTTTCTGATATTCTTGTAAAATTTCATAATTTTTGGATCTGTATTTAGACAGTTATAATTATTTTATGACTGCACTCTCAATATTGCATTGTGAAAGGTTTTTGCACTTGAACCTTGTATATGGACTATTGTTATAAAGTCTCATCTTCTGCATTCCTGTGAAGCTAATAAAATAATATTTTGGTGGGTTTGTCTCAGTGTTGATTTGTGCACCCTATATACATTCTTTTGCTCTTTGGTGATTTTTTTAGAATGGCTTCTTCATCTTATTTTGCATTAGATCAATGTGAGCCATTAACAACACATAATTACCACACATGGAGACCAAGAATGGAAACAATCATTAAACACAAAGGATTATGGGATTTAATGCTTGAATAAAAACCATATTTCACTAGAGAATATGAAAAAATTTAGCACCAATGCAAATTACGTGAATGTATGGGTTTGCTATGAACTTATGTAAGTGATAGTCTTTTATTTTATTTGGAAGGATTTGACTCTCCTTTCAAAATTTGGGAAAAATTAAAAGGATTATTTAGTAAGGTGGATCACATAAGAGCCATGCAGCTTGAAGTTGAGATCACTTATCTCAATCCTGAATATTTTCCATCTATTGTAGACTATCTTACTAAGTTCAAGGACTTGTTGACACAGTTAAAGGGGATTGGGAGAGACAAGAAAGATGAAGAGTGTGTTTACCTGATTCTATCCATGTTGAAAGGTCCATTCCAAATATTTGCTTCTACCTTTTTCTCTAGCATGGATGCCTTAGGTGACACATTCATAATGCCTAATTTGGAGTTGTTTTGTGAAAGACTTACTAGGGAATAATCCAAATTGTCTAACCTTGATTCTTCTACCTCTCAAAAGGCATTAGTAGCATCTAGTCCTAAGGGTAAGGTAAAATTAAAAGGTAAACCTAAGTCTTCTCCTTATCCATCTCAAAGTGCACCTAAAACTAAAGAATCTAACTCTAAACCCAAAGAGTCTCCTAAATCCAAGAATAAGTCTAGCCTTTCATGCTCCTTTTGTGGGGGGAATAATCATGTAGAAAACAGGTGTTGGAAGAGAATGCAAGCCTTAGAGGATGCATTCAGAAAACACAATATCTCTATCTCCACTCCACCTCCTTCTAGTGAGCATGGTAAAGCACTTAATGTTGTTGGGAGATCTCAGTTAGTTGCTACAGATAGTTGGGTTATAGATTCTGGTGCTTCTCACCATATGACTTCTTTTAAGGAGTCATTTGTATCTCTTGGTTTGAGTTCTACTTCCAAAATTGAGGTTGGAGATTCTTCCTTTATTTTTGTTAAGGGAAAAGGTGACATAGAACTTGATGGTGATCAATGATTCACTATATGTTCCTGACATTACTACAAACTTATTTTCTGTTTATCAAATTTGTCATTCTGGTCAGGGCAAAATAGTGACTTTCGCACCACAAGGAGCTAAAGTTAGAACCTTGTTGGAGCCTCATTCACTTTTTGCACAAGGTGTTGTTGATCATAGTTCTATACTATATCACTTTGAAAATTTTGATGATACTTCTTATGTAGGGACATGCTTGGTTGCTCATGCAGATTATAAGAGTAAGCTTTAGCATGAGAGATTTGGACGTCTTAATTACAGATATTTGAAGGAGTTGAGCACTCATGGTATGGTTGATGGTTTACCTAGAGTTTCTTGTCTTGATGGATTTTACCCTAGATGTGCATTAGGGAAACAACACCAAGATCCATTTCCTAAGGGTAAGTCAAAAAGAGCTTCTTCACCACTTGAGCTTGTGCATAGTGACTTGATGGTTTTTTCTACTCCTTCTTTCAAAGGAGCTAAGTATACACTTACATTTATTGATGATTTCTCAAGGTGTACTTGGGTTTATTTTCTCAAGTACAAGAGTGATGTATTTTCACACTTCAAGGTGTTTAAGGATTTTGTTGAGAATCAATATTCTAGTTGCATAAAGAAGCTTTGCACTGATAATGGGGGGAGTACTTCAACAAAGAGTTTTATGATTTTTTGGTAGCACATGGCATTGTTCACCAACATTTTGTTCCTCATACTCCACAAAAAAATGGCTTAGCAGAAAGGAAGAACCAAACTTTGAAGGAGATGGCTAACTGCATGATGCATTCTAGGTATTTACCTCCTATATATTGGGTAGAAGCAGTTAATTGTGCGAACTACATTCATAATTGCATGCCACATTGAGAACTTGAGCATTTAACTCTAGAGGAGGCTTGGTCTGGGACTTATCCCGATGTATCATTTCTTAGAGTTTTTGGAAGCCATGCTTGGGCATTTGTGCCAAAGAAGCAAATAAAATCCTTGGATAAGAAGAGCAAACCCTTGATATTTGTTGGGTATTGCGAGGACATGAGAGCTTATCAAATTTTGGATCTTGATACTCATGAAGTTATTTTCAGAACTCATGTTTAGTTTGATGAGCGCTTCTCTTCTCATGATTCTTCTTCTTTACTTCCATCTATTCATGATTCTTCACTTCATCTTGAGGATCCCTTCTTTAAGGAGCAAGTTTAGGAGGTAGTTGAGGAGGTCATGGATATAGATTGAGATGAGAACCTTGTTCCTCCTAATGATGTCACTATACCTAGGTGGTATCATACAACAATTTTTGAGGCAACACCTTTCATACAATATATTCCACCCACTAGACATCATCATGCACACTCTACAGGTTCTGGACTTTTATGTCAGGAAATTTATGGGGATCCACAGTCTTTCTCACAGGCTCATGGGATACAGGAGTGGGATGATGCGATGATAGATGAGTATTCTTCTTTGATGAAGAATCATTCTTGGTATTTGGTTTCTCTTCCTAAGGGAAGAAAGTTGGTTAGGTGTAAGTGGGTATACCGAACCAAATATGTAATTGATGGATCCATTGATAAGTATAAGGCTCGTCTTGTAGCGAAGGGTTTCTCGTAAGTTGAAGTTATTAATTACTCTGAGAATTTTTTACCCATTGCCAATATGGACTATGTGAACCTTGTACTTTCTATTGCTGCATCATAGGGTTAGCCAGTGTACCAGATGGATGTGAAGAGTGCCTTCTTGCATGGAGATTTTTAGGAGGAAATCTACATGGAGCAACCTATTGGGTTTGTTCATGACTCTTCTCTTGTTTGTAGACTACGGTGGTCTCTCTATGGTCTCAAACAAGCCCCTCAAGCTTGGTATGATAATATGGACTATTTTCTTCTATCTACTAGTTTTTTTCATTGCCACTCATATCCTACAGTGTATATACAACATGTTGGAGAGGATAGAGTTATACTTATCTTGTATGTTGATGATTTGCTTCTAACTAGTAGATATTCTTCCCACATTTAGACTGTTCAAAGGGCTCTTTCAATGTAGTTTGATATGATAGATCTTGGTCTTTTGCACTTTTTCCTTGGTTTACAAATTTCTCAATCAGATTCAGGGATTCATTTGAGTCAACAAAAGTACACCCATGATATTCTTTAGCATTTTGGTATGGTTTATTGCAAGCCATGTCCCTCTCCTTTCTAGTATGGGGTCTCTCTTACTTCCAAATGCACCACTCCTCTTTGTGATCCTACCTTGTATAGGCAGTTAGTTGGAAGTTTGATGTACTTGACCCATACTCACCCCGATATTTCTTTTGTAGTTGGACTTGTGTCTCGATTTGCACATGCAACTCATAGCAATCATTGGAAGGATACCAAGAGGATATATACAGGGCACTTCCTAGTTTGTATTGCACTACACCTGAGGTTCTACTCAGTTGGTTGGATATACTAATTCATATTGGGCAGGTTATATTGATGACAAGCATTCCACTTCTGGATGCTTTTTTTGTCTTGGCTCTTCTCTGATTTCTTGGGCATGCAAGAAGCAATAGGTTGTTGCACTTTCATCTATAGAGGTAGATTACAGGGCAATAGTCACAGTGAGTTAGAAGGCTCTTTGGCTATGATAGTTATTGACAAAGTTTGGCTTTCCACAGGATTCAACAATAGTACTTTGGTGTGAAAACCAACGTGTAATTCACATTTATCGTAATCTTGTTGAGCACCAGCAGAACAAGCATATTGATATTCACATGCACTTCATTCATCAGCACATTTAGGATGGAGTCCTTTGCTTGGAGTACATTCCAACTTAGCAGCAGGTTGTCGACATCTTCACGAAGCCTTTTTCATCACCTTGCTACCTTGAGTTGAGTGGCATGCTTGGGATTTCAAAAGTTGTCCTTGGGGGTGTTATTTAGGACATCTTACCTCTTATTTCTCTCTTTCTATCAGGATGATATTTTCCCATGTGGTTTTTACTTCTTCTAGTTCAATATTTCTTCATGGATATATTGTACATGAGTACCTGATCAGGCCTTGTTATCGAGACTCATACTGTGGATATGCCACTTTTCTTTTTGGCCCCTAGATTCACTTGAGGGGGGGTGTTAGAGTAGGTTTTTTACCTTAGATCATGTTCACCTAGGTTATTTATTTCCTTTTTATTTAGTTATTCCATGTATTTTTCACACCCACTTGTGTGTGGATATTTCATTTATCTTATTTAGATATTATGAGATGTTACATATTTATTTCTTAGATATTATGGGAATATATTTATGTTTGACTATATCTAGGGATGAAATTTGGAGGTTTGATATTATTTCTCCCATAGTGGTTACACATCTATGGACCATATCACATATTCCTTTTGTACGATGGATATTTGTCCTTAGCTTGATCCTACAACTATGGTTGATCATCCTTGCCTATATAAGCAAGGCACCTTCATTGTACTCGGTGTTCCATTTTCAGATCTAATATATGATATTGTTGCTCTCTTTTTTGCATATCTATTTGTAAGCTTATGCTATCAATTTGCTTTCAAATTCTTATTTTGGTTGAATGTGGTGTTTCTGTTAACAGTTGATATCCTTGCATCTTGGAATTATCTGATTATCATTCCTTTCATTTCACACTATTTTATGGTCACGCTTCGAGTGGCTACATACCTTTGCTAAATATCCCTTCTTCATATCCCATATTCTCATTATTTCACACTATTGTATGGTCACACTTTGATCGGCTACATACTTGTGTTGAATTTCCCTTCTTCTTGTTATTTCACACTATTGTATGGTCATGCTTTGAGTAACTACATACATGTGCTAAATTCCTCATATTTCCATTTCTTTTTTCTTCCTCCCTTATTTGTTTCTTTCATTCCTTCCAATCTGCTTCATACAATTTTGTTTTTTTCATCATATATTTTGCCTATCACTCTTCTTGGTAGGATCAATCATACATGTTCTCCTTTTACACCCATCTTATCCACCTCCTACACATCCTCCCCTCATGTTGGGACAACTACATCTAATATTCTTCCTTCGTTGTCACATTTTCGCATATTCACCTCTTTCATGATATTTCCCAACCTCATCCCATTTTAGTTCCATAACTTTCTCTTATTCATATTCTTCTCCATGCAATTTTCTTTCACGATGTGACATTGCATATCTACACTTATATCCATTGCATCCATATCCATATTTGTATATTTTCACTATAGAAATGCATTCATGATGTATTATAATACACACTTTCTAGTATCATAATTTTGATATCCACTCTCCTTGTAAATATTTTAGATTACATGAAATTTTGTATAATTTGACCATTCACAAGTTGATCCAATAATTTGACCATTCACATCTAGTTGACTAGTTCTCATGCTTCTCACAACTTCCCTTGGCTGGTTAGATTTCATTCCTGGACCACTCACACATCTCACATGTTAAGAAACTTTTAGGTATATGGAGGATAACACCTTGTAAAATTTTCATAATTTCCTACTCACCCTAGCACTTGCATGGTCAACATAAATATGGGGATAAACAAAGGGACAAGCACAAGTAACTATCAAAATTAGGAAAAAAAAAAAAAGCCAATGCCCACAAAAAAAAAGATCTTCATAAAAAGAGTAGCGAATTCTAAGGGGTAGAAAATAAAAGGAAAAGCCTCTAGATTTCATTTCACGTGCTTATATCCTCGAGGTCCTTAGGTCTAACATAATATCATGGGGTCATTCCCATCACTAGAACTAGGCTCTAAGAGTCTCTTTAGCAATGGGGTAAGCCTTACAAGTGGTGTAGATGAGCTAGTGAATGTGGCTAGACTTACAATGGGTTAATCCAACCTTTTCTCAAAATAGATAAATTAGCATCACTCATTTCACACACTGGTCCATAATCAACTTCTATTTAGTCAGGATAGTTATGAGTTATTTCTGAAACTTGTTCAATTTTCCATGAGGTTTTATTGCTACAACTATGATCATCAAATATACTACAAAAATCTCCTTTGTAATATTACATATTTGAGATAACAAAACAGTTCACATCTCAACCAATTTTGTAATGATACAAGTACCTCCTTCATCAATGATATCCACTCATTTTAACATTAGTGTGAGCATGACTTCACAATAACCACATATGCATTTCCTCCATAATATGCACTACACTTGCATATTGTTCATTTCATTTAATTCTCATGCATTCTCTATTCTACATCCCTTCGAATTCATTTATCCTTAGTGCATCAATGTCAATTATCCCTAATCTACAAAGATATCATTTATCATATACATTCATACCTATTGCTACATACCTATCCATTCTTACAATTTATATTCACATACATTTACCATATTTCACATAATACATACACATAATCATGCGCTATTCATTCATACATATAAATTATAACACATGTATGTTGGAAATCTGGCTAGCAATGTTGGAAGTCTGGCCAACCATTCATTAAAATGAAAATTTATACCGTTAGATGATATTTTCAACCTTGAAAAGCATCTCCTCTTTGAGAAGACAAAAAAAATTGTAGAGCTTCAAAATTTGTGCAATATGAAAAAAATGGGCTCAAACGGACACCCGAGTCAAAATTTATGACCGAAATACTAATACATGTAATAAACATTGTCGATGTAGATCTGATGGATGTGATTTTCTAGGGTTAGGATTTGCTTTGTTTTTCTTACTTAAGGTAGTATTAGGATTTTATTTTATGAAGAATAATTTTGCATTGTAGCAAGTGTGTGAGATCTTCCAGAGCTTGTGAGGAGATTATAACAGAGTATTGAAACTCTGCCAAAATTATTCCAGATAATAAGAAGATAATATTTGCTCCAATTTTTTTTTATTATATTATTGTACTTTCTTCACTTGGTATCAAAGCGAGGCGATTGAGAAATCGAGTTCGAGTAACTGTAGAATTTTTATTGCAATTTTTACAGAAGCTTCTCAAAGATCTCAATTCGTGTTGAAGGGAACTAATTATGGCCAACAACACCAATTCGATTCTGATACCAGAGTTTAATGACTTTGACTATGAATATTGGATCATCCGAATGAGGATGATTCTGAAGGGAAAAGGAGCTTGGACCATCGTTGAAGCTAGGTTCACCGAACCAAAATACTGGAGTGCATTGATTACAGATCAAAATAAAGAGATGTAGGAGAAAGAGAGAAAATAATTTGGCTTTGGCTTTCATCCAGTTGGCTCTAGACAAGAGTCTCTTTCCTCAAAAATTTTCCTGTGTTTTGGCTCAAGAATATTGGAAGGCATTGAAGGAGAATCACCAGGGGAGTGCCTAAGTTAAGGAGGTGAATTTGGAGACTTTGCAGAGAGGTTTTAAAATCTCAAATAGGAGGAGAATGAAACTGTAGGAGATTACTATGTTCAGGTAAAAATAGTAGTAAATAAAATGGCCACACTTGGAGATATCATAAAGCAAAATGTAGTAATTAAAAAGGTTTTAAGAACCTTGACAGAGAAGTTTGAAAATGTAGCCCTTATCATAGAAGAAACAAAAGACCTCTCGAAAATGGATATAGATTCATTAATTGGCTCTCTCACATCTCATGAAGAGAGAATTGCCAAGAGGAAGAAGGATAAAGAAGGAGGTTCTATAGAGGAACAATATTTTTTGGCAAAAGAGAATTATGGAGGAAGAGGTCACGATAGGGGTTCCAAAGGAAGAGGAAGAAATGGAAGAGGAGGTAGAAGAGGCTCCTACGGTGGTAGAGGTAGAGGAAGATCTCAAGATTCAGACAATGACCAGGCTCATGTTGCAAGAGGAGGATCCAGTGTAAGAGGAAGAGGTAGAGGCTGAGATATGAGAAATGTGCAATGTTACAATTGTAACAAATATGGTCATTATGATAGGGATTGTAGGCTAAAAAAATAAGCACATTATGGAGAAGAGGATTCCAATGAGGATGATACTTTTTTCTATATGATTGAAGAAAAAGTGGAGCAATAAGTTTTCCTCTCTACACAGAATAGCACAAAGGAGACATGGATATTGGACAATGGGTGAACAAACCATATGACTGACAAGAGGGATGTATTTTTATATCTTGATTCTTCTTATCAATCCAGTATCAGGGTTGGAGATGATAAGAGCTTGGAGGTGGTTGCAAAAGGAGAAATGGAGGTTCCTACCATGAAAGGAAAAATAATGAAGGTAAAAGATATCTACTATGGACCCTGTTTGAAGCATTCATTAATGATTATTGGTAAAATGTTGAAAAAGGATTATAATTTATTGTTTGACGATAGAATGTGCAAAATTTATGATCAGAGGAGAAAATTGATTACCACTATAAAGATGACCAAGAACAAGCTCTTCATATTACAATTTGTAGATCAAGGGAGAGCTCTAGAATTTGTTGGTATAGAAGGTAAGGAGAGGCTATGACATTTACAATTTGGGCATTTAAATTATAACAGTTTTAAGATGCTTTCACCACTTCTCTATGGGTTTCTAAAATTTGAAGAATCCAAGGAGGTTTATGAAGGTTTTGCACTAGGAAAACATGGAAGGGGGAATTTTCCACATGGTGAAGCATGGAGGGCCTAACATCCATTGCAGTTGGTTCATAGTGACATTTATGGACCAATGCAAACACAAAGTATGGGTAAAGCTTCTTACTTTATGACTTTTATTGATGATTTCTCTAGATATTGTTGGGTTTATTTTATTAAGCATAAGGATGAGGCATTCAATTGCTTCAATAATTTTAAGGATCTAGTTGAAAATGAAAGTGGTCATTATATTAAATGTTTGAGGACAGATAGAGGAGGTGAGTTCTGTTCTCATGAATTTGATGATTTTTGTAGTGAGTTTGGGATTAAAAGGCAGAAAACAAGTCCTTACACACCTCAACATAATGGGGTGGCTGAAAGAAAGAACAGGACTTTGGTGGAGATGGCACGGTGCATGATGCAATAAAAATGTATGAGTAAGTTTTATTGGGTTGAAGCAATTAGGACTGCTAATTACATTTTAAATATAAGTCCTACTAAGAGTCTTGAGAATATTACCCCTTATGAATGTTCGTATAGCAAGAAGCCAAATGTAAATAATTTTAGAGTTTTTGGATGTGTGGCTTGTGTGCATGTTAATGGTGAGAATAGGAAGAAGTTGGATGCAAAGAGTAAAAAATATATTTTTATTGGGTTCAGTAAGCAATATAAGGCTTCCAGGTTCTTTAATCCTATTTCACATAAAATAATTGTATCTAGAGATGCAATTTTTGATGAAGGGGGAAGTTGCGTATCACAAAAATTGTTTGTTGAGGATGTTTTTGGTAAAGAGAAGGTGGAACCAAGCCATGTTTTAGTTCAGCCCAGCCATGAAAAAGTTTCCAATGCACCTTCAAGTCCAAGAGAAGGTTCTTCCAATAGTTCTCCACCTCCATCACCATCGGCCAAAGGAAAAGGTAAAATATTGTTGAAGTATCATCCATAATCTCAAATTATTGATAAGAATTTCCATAAGAGGGTGACAAGGAGTTAGTATACAAAGTTGAATGCAGTAATAGAGAGATTAGATAACCTCCATATTTATGGAGATGATGATAGGGGAGATCCTAAAGGTGATGTTGTAAACTATGCATTTATTTCACAAGTTTCTAAAGTTTCAAAAGTTGTTGATGATTTTGAGCCTTCATTGTTTGAGCATGCTAGTAATAACAAAGTGTGGATGAAGGCTATGCAAGAAGAAATGCATTCTATTGAAAACAATGATACATGGGAGTTGTGTGATTTACCCAAGGATAGGAAATGTGTAAGATGCAATTGGGTCTACAAGATCAAGAAGAAAAGTGATGGATCCATTGAGAGGTACAAGGCATGGTTTGTAGCAAAGGGTTTCACTCTAAAATATTGTTTGGACTATGAGGAAACATTTGCTCCAATGGCAAGGCAAGAAACAGTAAGGATGTTGCTATCATTGGCAGCTCATAAAAGTTGGAGGGTGCATAATATGGATGTGAAAAGTACATTTCTCAATGGGTATTTAGATTGAGAAGTATATGTGGAACAGCCACAAGGTTTTATCGTCTAAGGAAAAGAAGATCAAGTATATAGGTTGAAGAAGTCTCTATATGGGCTGAAGCAAGCTCCAAGAGCTTGGTATGCTAGAATCCATGACTACTTCCTGTGATGTAATTTTGAAAGGAGTAAGAGTGATCCCACTTTGTACTACAAAATGGAAGGTAATGATATTATTATTGTATGCCTTTATATTGATGATATGTTATTTATAGAGAGTATTTCTTATTTGAATGATTCTTTTAAACATGATATGAAGAAGGAGTTTGAGATGTCTGATTTGGGTTTGATGAGTTACTTTCTTGGGATGGAAGTACATCAAAATAGAAATGAGATTTTTTTTTTCAATCCAAATATGTAAGGCATATGCTGAAGAGATTTGGTTTGAGTGAATGTAAACCTGTAGCAACACCCATCGCACATGGGGATATCTTGAGTTTGGAGGATGGAAATGAAAGTACAAACAAAACAGAGTATAGGAGTATTATTGGTAGCCTTATGTTACTTTGTAACACTAGGCTGGATATATTCTTTTTTGTTTCATAGTGTTCCAGGTATATGGCTAATCCATCACAGTTACATTTGAATGCAACAAAGAGGATTTTGAGGTATGTTTGTAGAACAATTGATTATGGGATCCACTACCCACAGGAAAAGAATTTGAAGTTAGTGGGATTCAATGAGAATGATTGTGGTAGTAATATTTATGACAAGAAATCCATGAGTGGGCACTATTTTTCTCTTGGTTCAGGTTTGGCGACATGGAGTTCCAAGAAATAAGCTATAGTGGCGTTGTCTTCTATTGAAGTAGAGTATATTGCACTTACATTGGCAAGTGCACAAGCATTATGGTTTTGAAAGGTTCTAGTAGAGATTGGGGAGAAGCAAGGGACTCTAACTACTTTATTCTATGATAATAAGAGTGCCATTAAGTTGGCACATAATGCTATCCACCATACCAGGTCTAAGCATTTTGATATCAAGTACCACTTCATTCGAGATATGGTAGAGAAGGAACAAGTTAAATTGAGGTATTGCTCTAGACATGATCAAGTAGTAGATATTTTTACTAAGGGAATAGTAAAACCTTAGTTTTTACTGCTAAGGGACTTGATAGTTAGTCCCCTTACCAGCAAGGGGAAGAATATTGGAAATCTGGCTACCAATGTTGGAAATTTGGCCAACCATACATTAAAATTAAAATTCAGATTGTTAGATGATGTTTTCAACCTTGGAAAGTATCTCCTCTAGTAGGAGACAAAACAAAATCGTAGAGCTTCAAAATATGTGCAATCTAGAAATGGGGTCAAACAAACACCCGAGTCAAAATTTTGGCCGAAATACTAAGACATGTAATAAACACCATCGATGTAGATCCAACGGATGTAATTTTCTAGGGTTAGGGTTTTCTTTGTTTTTTCTTACTTAAGGCAGTTTTAGGGTTTTATTTATGAAGAATTTTGCATTGTAGCAAGTGTGTGAGCTCTTCCAAAGCCTGTGAGGAGATTGTAATAGAGTACTGAAACTCTGCCATAATTATTCCAGATAATAAGAAGATAATATTTGCTCCAATTTTGTTTTATTGTATTATTGTAAATTCTTCAATGTATGTGAGACTGCAGATGTATCTATATATATCATGACAAAAATATCCTCAAGCTACAAAAATCAAGTGTACATATTATACATATATTTTGGAATGGTGACTTCTAATAGGGCATAACTTGCTATCATGAGCATCACCATGCAGTTGTGGTTGGACAACATTTTGCCCTTCCAATAATGCTCATAATATACCCCCTTCTCATGATGTACCTCTCCCCACCTAGCACCAAATTTTTGTTGTAATATCTCAACCCATGCACTGTCTATTGTCACTCTCACCATAGTGCCCTCTATCGACAAACAATATATCTTGTATATATCCTCCAACATAATCATCATCTCCCTTATTAGGGAATGGAAGGTGTTCCTATCTAGATCCCACCTCTTGCATAAAGGTGATATATACGCCCTATTGGCGTGTACACTATGCAACTACCATAGGCCTTTAAAACCCATAGTGCACATCCACTCTCCATCCTCCTCTGTCCACACATTCCTTAATGTACCTTTCAACATATGCATGCAATGTCATGACTCTATCTTCCTCACCTGCATTCATTCCCACACATCAAATAAACTTTTAATCGGTTTCACATATACATAAATTTATCAACAGTTTTTCTTGAAAATATTCATTGCATGCATAAATCCTTCATTATTTAGAAAAAAAAATTGATTTGCATAGACACTACTACATGAACCTTCCATGGAGGGCATTTTTGGATACCCTTTATTCCCTTTCATGGAGAAACTTTTCTCAAAACCCAAAAACAATATATCAAACATGCATAAACACACAATCAACCCTCACATGCACACAATATGAGACATATATCAACATTGCAATACAATGATTAAAATGACAAATAAATGGTATTTATAGATACCCATTATGCCATTTTACGATAAAAAAATCGCTCATATGTCAAAAACCACACATCAACCATGCAGAAAAAAAAGTCAACTCTCATAAAAACGTTACCTGACATACAAATCAAACATCACAATCCAGTGGTCAAAACAAAAAATAAATGACACAGCTAGATACCTGTTTGGCTATTTTTATACTTTGTGTATACATTTCAGGAAAACAGTACATGCAATCATCCATTCACACTCATACATGCATTTTCGTACTTTTTAAAATTTACACAAATCAAATAACTTGGTTTTTCATGTACTTACCACTGGTATACTGCCACCACCACTCATGCTAGCTTGTCCAATAGCCATATTCACTCTCCATATTGAAATTTTGATATTTCTCTACTTCAAAACTCTCTCACTCCTCTCCAAATATTGCGCAACAAAAATGACACTCATTTGCACAAAAAAATATTTTATTCATCAATTTTTTTAGGTTTGCATCCACACTTGTAAACCTGGTTCATTCCCACATGTGCCAACATAGTTTGAGCATTGTTGCACGAACCAACCCTGCCATGTCATCCTCATTATTTTTCTAACTTTTTCAGATTCATTTCTATTTCCATCCTTTTTTTCCTCAATTTTCAACTTTTTTACCATCGTCTTCTTTCAATCGATTCACTATCACTTTTTGTCCTCTCCATTGTCAATTCATCGCTTGAGGGGGTATTCAATAAAATTAAAAATCTACTTTGCACATGATCAAAAAACCAAACATCCAATCATGGGTATTACATCTGCCTAAGATTTTTTTTTCTAAAGATCATCTCAACATTAATCCAATCCAAATCAAACATTTTCTAAGTCATGAATGCCATATGCCTATGGATATGTCTTGACTCTAGTCTTCAAAGTGGCATGCATAAGACCACTTTATGAATATTGCACCTAATATGCCCTTGCCTTTTTGGCTTTAATGGTTTAACAAATATTATCGTACGTTTATCAATCAGTCAAAAGCAAAAATTAGACAAGGTTTTTGTTCTATTTGTATTTGGAACATATTGCATTGATCACAAGAAAAAAGTAATCTTAAACTTTTCCTCAAAAGCAATCAATACAATACTACAAAGCATTGTACTAAAATGTAAATCACATGTTTTATCATCACACCTCTTTTGTAATTATCTACATTCATCCACCCATAAATTCTTCATATTTTCTATCACATCATCACCCTCATCCATCACATTTTTGTACTAAATTGTGTTTTACACAATATAGTACAAAAAGAGATAAATATAGACACCTAAAAGTCGTATTTGGTTGCAATTTCATCCTTCATGATTAATTAAGTTACAAACCTCACAAAATTACACTAATTGATCCAAAAATACCTTATTTTCATAAAAGGGCTATCCATAAACCCCTTCAAGCCATGTTAGCCCTTTCCTACATCTAATCATGGTCCCAATACGACCACCTTCAAAAATTTTAGTCATGGTAACCCTAATATTAGTTTAAAAGTTACTTTATCATTAAAGTGTACTTTATGACTTAAATAGGATTAATTAGGGATAATTAAGATTAACCCTAATCTTATCCTATCATATGTGTGCACCCATCACTTAGTTAAGATTTTTAAAATATGTTTAACTTAATGACAACCTAACCTAGGATTTACCTAATCAAGGTTAACCTCAAACCTTGCTCACATATGTATGCATATAGGATATTTTTAGATTTCTCTTTAGGATATACAAAGGAATGACTCACCTTCCACTTCATCCTTTTAACTTCACCATGGTTGGAATATAAACAAGGGTTCATTCCACTTCATAAAGGACACCTCACCATCTAGCCTTGTCCCACTCTATAAATAGATGGTCATTTTCACCATAAAATAACTCTTGCTCTTTTGGTTTACATACCAAAACTCTTATAGAAATCACTCCATAATATTCTCCATAACTTTCGTATCCATCATACATTAAGCAATAGTACCAAGAGTTCATTCGGATAGAAATCCATAGAATTAGTCGATGACAGTTGGTTCACACATTGTCAAGCTTCGCACATTGTCATGTGAACTTGATCTACAACCATTTCAGAGCTACATATCAGGTAGGTATCAATTGTTTACAATTTTTACAGCTCTATTTTTAGTTTTCATCATGTTTTCCTTTATTTCATGTCATTTTATCTTCATAAATGTGGTATCTGATCAACGATAGGTCCCCAAATGTACTAACCCATTTTAATAGGCCCAGATAGGTACAAAGGACATTTTCAATCACCCAAGCGATATCACATGTGCAAGAATCCCATCTACATTGAGGACATATTAGGACATCAACGAATGAACCATATTCGCATTAAGAAAAAAGGAAAACCCTTTTTGAGAGAAGTTTATTTTGTAACTTCCTTTTTAATCAATAAAATAGCATTCAACTATTCTTTCAGTAGTTTTGAAATGGTGACTTCTTTGTGTTATAGTATGAGGTTTAAGTCTAATGTAGTCTATGATTTTCAAGACATCCTATAATGTTTTCTAATCAATTTAGGGAAAACAATAGACAGAAAAGTTTCACATATTAATTCAATATTTGAATCTCACGGGATGTGAACCTTGTATAGCAATAAAATGGAACTTATGTCAATACATGGACCAAGTGTCAAGTGTAACCATATTATAAATTCAACCCTACGCTAATGTTATTATAGCCTCATTATAAATAAAACTTGTGTAAATCTATAAGAAAGGATATAAAATATGTATAATGCTTATTGTTAGCAAGAAATTTGCATTTGCACCACCCTAGTTTTCAAAGTAAACCATTTTATTAAAAATAGCCATACAAAACATTATGTTGAATAACAATTATTTTTCATTATAATTATAAATTATAAAATAATATAGTAATTTCAAACATGATCTTATAACCTAAAAAAAATAATTTAATGATAATAGCAAATCTCCATTTAAAGATTAAATATTTTTAATTTTTAAATTGTTACTAATTATTATAATTTTAAATTTTATCTCATAAAGTGTTGTTATATTTTTTCTTTGGATGAAAAAGCCATTATATTAATAAAATGATGTCTAATTATACCAACAAAAAAAAAGTGGGTGAGATTAGCACACCCTGTAAACCAACACACTAACCATCATGGTTAGGAGTACACAAGAGTGTCAGAAACAGTCCACAAAAATCCAGATAACAACCATCAAAATAGTATCAAATATGCATTCAAAAAGAAAGGAGCCAAGAAATCACTGCCAGGTGGAAGGCCTGAATTTTTCCTCCATAAGGTCATAAGTCCATCCAACAATTGAAGAAGCTAGAGCCCCCTTAGCTATCAGCAGTATTACCACTAACAGTGTAGGTTTGTGCATTTGGTACAATTTCACCCCAACTAGGGGCATCATCTTACTTAGGAGGTCGAACATCCCAACTAGAGGTCAAGCAAGGTAGACCTCCAACTCCAGATTCTCCATATTTGTGTTTTTTTGGGGGGGGGCTACGACCAATGTTTGGTGGTAAAGGGTTGTGACTGGTGACGAGTCCCGTGGTGAGTCAAAAACTAAGACTTGAAATGGGAAGTAAGAGGCACATGACTCATAGCGCATGACACATTCCCCCAATGATCCATGAGGGTACGTAAGTACTGTAGCTCCACATGTAC
Source organism: Wollemia nobilis (assembly GCA_028583015.1). Classification (NCBI taxonomy): domain Eukaryota; kingdom Viridiplantae; phylum Streptophyta; class Pinopsida; order Araucariales; family Araucariaceae; genus Wollemia; species Wollemia nobilis. The sequence goes on from JAQPPZ010016564.1 coordinate 3,769,295, forward strand.
TTTTTCAACCTATACTTGAATCTATAACCAACAATCAAAGAATATAGTATATTTATCAGCAATAGAGAAGATACGTCCGACATCTTGCTAAAACAACAACTCTATTCTAGGATTTCCAAAGATAAAATAGGGTATCAATTCTAAAAATATTCCAAACAACACCCAAGTTGAAGAAAAAAGCAATAGGGTCACCCAAAATAGCATGCACCCAGGTAAAATCCTCTTGCATAAAAGGTCTGAAAAATTCAAGAAACCACTCCTAGGCCAACTGAGCCCAATTACAAAACCAAAAAATATGCAGTAAATCTTCCACCTATCCACAAACCAGATAAATGGAATTATGAACACCCAGATGCTTGAGCCTATTACCAATAGGTAACCCTTGGTGCAAGAGGCTCCAAGTAAACTCTTTTTAGGTTCAATATAAGTAGCCCAAGCAATCTGAAACCTCTTATTCCATCGAGAGAGAAGAGAGACTAGGTTCCATCTCAGAGTAATCTTATCAACCATTGGAACTTGCGGGGTGAGACATTGTAACCTAGATGAGCTTTATATTGCAAAACATGAAGCTCCCCAGGCCAACACCAATTTGACCACCAGAGATTTTGAAAATGCTTATCCATTAAAACATTAACTTATATTTAACCTTTAATTAGTCAATCAATGTTTTTTTTAAATATAAACTCAAGACAATAACATGTCATGATTTTTACTCAGCTCAAGATAGTGATATTTTATGATTCAAACATATGTCATCTAGATAAAAGCCTGAAAACATACCAATTCGATGTCTCTCTAACTACTTATTTTTATTTTTAATGAAAAGAGAAACATTTTTCAATCCTTCACTATTCAAATATATTTATATTACTTTTTTTAATAAGTTTTTTAACTCTGTCCTCAAAACCAGTTACAACATCACCCATTGGATGTCACTACTCAGATTAAATTATACCACTCTTTTCGGTTTCATTGGCAGCCACTAATCTTATTGAACTATACAACTTTTTGATATTATAATATTTAAACTTTGATATAAGCTAAATTATTTATATATCCCAACTATTAAACTAAAACTGCATTGAAAGTTATTATAAAAAAACTAGCTTTCAAATAAAAAGGAAAACAACCCTTCAACTTTGTTGCCGAATTACATATATGCCATCTCCTTACACGATTGTCACTATTCTACAAAGGTGATAATGGTGAGGTATTGACATAGACTGGCCTGTCATTTTACATCAACACCAAGAAGAATCTTCTCCTCACTATAAAGCGATGAGGACAAGAGAGTTGCAGGCAATATACAATGGTCTTCCCTTTGACTAGGAGAGTAATCTTTATGGTGAACAAGGTATCTCTATGACAGCAAATTTGAGGAGTGAACTTCATGCTTTTATCTTAATGTCGGTAAAGTTGAACCTTTAGGGTTGCCTTTAGTCATCTAGAAGATACTCGCATGCAATGTCCTTCAATTATGTAGAATGTGTTCATCTAATCATTTACCATTCAGCTTGAATATCCATCACCTAAAATCTTATCTCTTTTAGATTCGAAACTTATAACCGTTTAAATAAAATTTTAAAATTTTTAACTATTAAACTTTTAGAAAGGTTGTGTTACATGTCATTGTTTCATTCCTGCTCCTTTGCCTGTGCCATAATATTAAACAACAAAAGTGGAAGGAAGCATATATGTCTGCCATTTATGCTCATCCAAGCATCAAGTCAAAAGGGTCTAGACGGATATTCTGGTGAAAGAAAGGGTTCCTCACAAAAATTGTGGCAGACATTAAATATCCACACTTTATAACCCCATTGAAAGATTCTGCACCGTGCCTAAATTTCGTCCAACCATACCATATCATTATTTTGCCTTTTTGAACACTTCAGACTAACAAATAGATACCAAAATGGAGTGGAAGGGGATTCACAGTAGCAGAAAGAATATGAGTCGATAGTTAGATGGAACTTCCCATCACTAAAAGTAATAGCATGCACCCGTGTGCATATAATTGACATTTGCATTCTGTCCAATTATTTGTATAATTCTTCCTTGACAGTCAACATTGTACTACCTTCTCGTAGCACCACGACGCCAAGTACAAGATTCCTTTACGTGCAATGGGCTGGGCTTCCACTCTTGTAGCACGTTTATGTTTGTTTACTCTAAAAAGAGAAAAGCAGAAGTTTGCGGGGGAAAATGGGAGGCCCCTTGCAACTTTGGAGAATTCTAGGTGCCAAAAATAAAAATCACATGCTTTTGTTGCATTATTCCTTCGTGATCAACGCTCTTTTTTATGCTCTAAGGTCTTATGCAAGTCCATACAATATATGTATTCATTTTAAAAACTCATAGGACTACAAATTTTCTTAACAACCATACTTTTGAAACCATCGTTGGTGAGAAAATAGAGAATGTTTAGTAATAATAATTATATATTTTATTATTTTTTATACAAATTTTATTGTTAAATTTTAATAGTTTAAATATTTATAATGAAGTATTTTACAATTATATTTCAATCAATATAAAAGTCTTTTAAATAATAGGTAATTGAGTTAGATATGACCTTGACCTACAAACTAATGAGTTGTCAACATGTAAAAATGATTAACCTTTTTTTTTTTGGTTACATAGGAGAGTTGGTCACAACCACACTATTTTTTGTAATTAACAAGTGTAGGGTTCAAACCACACAAGGGTTGTTTCCACCAAACCTATTCCGCTTTGTTATTGTTGACCCGATGGGATTTGTATCATCATCATCGGTATCAAACTACTACCTTTGCAAACATGCGATTTGAACATGGGTGTCTTCTTGGTAAATCTCTGGCCATACAAGCACTTATCAATCCACTTAGCCCTCGTGTGCAAATGATTAACATTATTAAGAGACAAATATCTAGTTTGCTTCCCAAAATACTTTTTAAATTTGAAACTATATAATATTTGTTCTATAAATATCATATTTTATTCACACATAAGATACAAATCTATAAGTCTAGCTATACAATATACTTATTATATTTAGAAGTAAAAATTTTAATTGCAACTTTGGTTATCAAATTTGTGAGTAAATCCTTAAGTTTGAAATATATATTAATGGAATTTTACAAATTGAATGTTATAACCTTGGAAAAATGTTTATTGTTTATTTATTGATTATCATGTCCTTTATACCATCGCTAAATCTAAAATTTTAAGATGTAAAAATATTAATAAGAATTTTTTCAATTACAATTGGGAAGTTATAATTCTTTAGATCTAATAAGAATTTTTCAATTACAATTGGGAAGTTCTAAGTCTTTATACCTAATAGGAGTGTTTAACTAATGCAGAGGTATTGAACGGGTTTAAAAATAGTTGGCAAACTATTTCAAACTGTCTGTATTCTATAACCAATGGAGGGAAAAATGGTGCGCAATGGGAAAGCAAAATTGAAATGACACCTAGGAAAATAGAAGGAGGAAGAAAGTGGGAAGTAAAAATTAAGGGAAGTTGGATATGGCCTAGGAGAGAGGCAAAGGAAGAGATAAATTTGGAAAACCTATAGAGGAATAGGAAGATAAGAAGAGATACCAAAAAATGCGAGGAAGAAAAAGAAGAGAAGAGGATAAAATTAGAGGAAAAAAAGTTGGACATGGTAAAGGGGATTTTCAAATTGATATTTGTATTTTGTAGCCTACGAGTATATATCATGTGTCTAAGTGATTATTGATTTGTATTGTAATTGAAGGATTGCATAAGGTGGACAATGTAGAATTGTAGATGCAACATGAGTATCATTGTTATGTGAGATTGTTTTATAAGCATTGTTGTTGAAGCCATTGGTTAGTGAATAACTTGAACTAGGGTTTGAAAAGAACATGAGTATCATTGTTATGTGATATTGGTTGATAAGCATTGTTGGAAACATTTTGAGTGAGGGTTTATATGCTTGAACTAGGGTTTATAAGGAAGGATTGTTTCATTGAGTGATTGGTTGAGTAGAGTTCTTTGAGCCTAGTCAAGTGGATGTGTGAAGTGATTGTTCAAGTTCTATAAAATAAACTATTCTATATTCTGAATTGATTTGAGAAAGTGTTTGAGCATTGAGATGAATGTGAAGCATATTGAGTCTCTAACAATTCTCTGCATGTTTCTGAAAGAGTTATTGAAAGTGATTGAGAATTGTAATGAGTATAGAGCATATTGAGTTTCTAAAAATTCTTTTTATGTTTCTATGAGATTGTACAAGTTCTAGTGTGGACTTGTTGAGCATATTTGAGACAAGCCTTTGAGAAGATTTGTGGATAGATTTGGGTAAGCTTTTGTGGAAGCTTACAATATAGATTGAGAGCATATTTGGATAAGTTCTTGTGAGGAATTATTGAGTAGATTTTGACAAGTTATAGAGAGGACTTGTGGACAGATTAGTGTGATATTTTATGGAAGCTTGCAAGGTAGATTTGAGATAAGTCTTTGAGAAGACTTGAGAGAAGAATTGATTGATTTGTTCAAACCTTGAGTTAAGGTTTGGGGCAGATCCAGTAGAGTTGATTTGAGATTGATTCAAGCTTTGAGTTAAGGCTTGAGGACGGATATCACCGAAGGACTGTGTTTAGTACAGATTCGAGGACAAAGTTTGGTGCATATTTGAGGATAGGTTTGTGCCAGACCAAAGAAAAATATTGAGAATATTTCTGCTAGACCGAAGGACTATGTTTAGTATAAGAGATAGAGCTTTGGAGGTAACAAAGTATAGAGGATGACAGTCTCTAGTGGATAGAGATCCATTAAGCCAAGACAGTGAGGATAAGTGTCTTTAGTGGATAGAGATCCATTAGCCAGAGCAGTGGGGGCAAAAGTTCTTCTAGAAGATCACCAACTAGAGAAAGAGGAGAAAGGAGTTCTCCTATGGATAAACATCTATGAACTTGATTAAGGGTATTGGTGTCTCCTTTAGATAGAGGTCCATAAACATTATAATAGGGAAAGGATTCCCAAGAGATTGATTGAGAAAGTTTTAGTAAAATATTTTCTTCGTGGAGTAGCCCACATTGGGTGAACCACGTAAATTTGGTGCCTCTATTGTGTATGGTGATTTGTGCATTGCTTTGATTATTGCTATTGATATTGTCATCTATACATTACATAATATTGATTGGGAAAGAAAAGTAAAAAGTGGTATTATACTGTTCACCCCCCTCTTAGTATAATCTTGTGTTCTTTAATTAGTATCAAAGCAGATTCCTTTAGAAGAGTTTAACAACTTGAAGAAAAAGTCTACATGAACACAATGGATTCTAATAATGGATCATCAGATAATTCAGCACTAGTATTTTATGAAAGTGATTATATATATTGGAGTATGAGAATGAAGATTTACCTGATGGTACTTGGCAATTAAATTTGAGAAGTAGTTAAAAATGGATACATACCACCAGTTGATCCACCTACGGATAAGGAAGGTAAGCTTCTACAACATTACAATTCAAAAGCAATGAATTTAATTTTGAGAGGTTTACATAGAATAGAGTTCATAAAAGTTATGCATTGTCAAGATGCAAAAATAATGTGGGATAAGTTACAAAGTATATATGAAGGAGATAAATGTATCAAGAAAGCAAAGATACAAAATCTCAAAGGACAACTTGAAGAGTTAAGAATGAAGAATGAGGAAAATATTAGAATTTATCTACATCGAATTGATGATGTTGTTAATGATATGTAAGGACTTGGACTTAAGGTTGAAGAATCGGATGTTTGTGATAAGATCTTAATATCTCTTCCAAAAAGATTTAGTGAAAAGGTTTATGCTATAGAAGAATCAAAGGATGGTGATTCTTTGACAAGAGATATGTTGCTTAGTATTCTTACAGCTTTTGAGTTAAGAACAAAAGAACCTAATCCTCAGAAGGAAGTAGCCTTCAAAGCAATCAATAAGACAAAGGGTAAGGAGTCAGAATCAAGCAATGAGTCATCCAATGATGAAGAAGCAAATTATGGTATAAGGAATAAGGATTCAAGAAGATTTAAAGATACAAAATCTGTTAAATGTTTCAATTGTAGAAAGTATAGTTACTATGCAACTAATTGTCAAGAAGCTAAAAATAACAATGATGAAGAAAAACAGGATCACAGAAACAAGGAATCAGAAAGATATCGACACCAAAAGAAAATCAAGGATGGACAAAGCAGACAAGGAAAGAAGTTCTTTTAAAGTTAAAATAGGATCTACTATGTAGATAAGGTAAGTACTTAAGTTATAGTGATAATAGTTTCTCGGAAAATGATAAATATGAAGTTCTATTTATGATTGAAGAAAAAGAGATCAAGAAAAGGTAACCAATAATTCTCAAGTATTTTAGATGTGTTAACTTTGGACATCTTGAAGATAGTTGTAAAAGGAATGGTTATAGTTTCAGTGATGATGAATATTAGGATACACTTGAAGGACCAAAAGAGAATATTCTAATGGCACTAGAAGAAGAAGAAGGTGATCCTACAGAAGACAAGTCAAAAGAAAATAAAGATGTAGACAAAGGTAAACAAATAGAGGAAGAATCAGATAAAGAAGGATATGATCTCAAGGGAGAACTTATTTATGCTCTTGACATAGTAAATAAGGTAAGAAAGCAAAACTCTAAACTTGAGTTTCAGTTTTAATAATGTGATGAAGAGAGAAGAATGCTTATAGAGGATCTAGACAAATCAAAGGCTAAGATAAAGAAGTTCAAGGATAAGTTAGAAGTAAAGGTCTTAGAATATGAAAGGTTAGAACAAGAAGTAGCCCTACTAAGAGAATATTTAGAAAAGTCCAAGAGTAAGCTACAAAAGTTTGAAAAGAGATCAAAGATTGTGGATAAGATGATCAAGGTACAAAGAAGGTCAAAAAATAAAATAGGTCTTGGTTTTGAACATACTCAAAAGAAATAAGAAGATAAGTCAACCTCAAGTTCTGAAGGAGAAGAAACTTCAGAAGAAGATAATGTAAGAGAAAGTGAGACATCTGAGGATGACCTGGACAATAGAAAGTTCAACAAGGACAAGAACAATGCACAAAGAAGAAATAGATGGAACAATAATCAGAATAGGTTAAAAGAGACTAAGAGACCAATGAGGTCAAGACAAGAAAACTTCAATGGAAGATGCTTTTCATGTCACAGGTTTGGGCACATGGCTTCACAATGCAGAACATATGAAAGACAAAAAAATGAGAATTTTAGAAACAGGCAACTTTTCCATGGGTATTGCTACTCATGTAATCAGTTTGGTCACAAGGTAATGAATTGCATGGTTCATGACAGAAAGGATATGACTTCACTAGGAGAAATCCTAAGACATTTGCACCTCCAAGGAATAATAACATTAAGTGTTATAAGTGTAATAATGATGGAAACACAACAAAGTGGTGTAGAGTAGACATTTCAGAATTAAGTATGAACATGAACAGGAATAAGAACAAGAAAAGGGATATAGATATGAATAGGAACAAGAATAAGAACATTGATAGAAACATGAACAAGAACAGAAATAGGAATAGGAACAAGAATATGGACATGAAAAGGAATAGTCAAAGGAATCAAAAGGATCAAATAATAAGAAAAAAGACAAAGGTAAATACCAGTGCTTTTTAGGAGTAGAAATACACCCACCCCAGAATTAACCACCTCAAGAGGAGGTGGGGGATGGGCTAAGCTAAGAAACTCATTCTTAGCCCCGAGCCTCAAAGGTGACCCTTTTCCATTGATGTCAAAATGGGAGAGATTTGAGTAAGGGGGATAAATTTAGTATTTGAGTAAAGAGGAGATATTTGAAGAGAGCATTGAGCCAGGGGGAGCAATATCCCAAGGGGAATAGAACAAAGAAAAGGTTAAGTTTTTGGTCAAAAGAATTTGGGTTACCATCAATGACAAAGGGGGATATTGTTGGACATTTTGAGTCAAAGTTGTCATTGATGTCAAGGAATGAAGTGGTAAATGATGTCAAGGAATAAGCTACCATTGATGTCAAAAGGTCAAAAAGAACAATGCAAATGTTAATGGCAAAAGAGCTTAATAATATTTTTAATTTTATGTGGAAGCATAAGTATAAGGATTTTTATTAAAACCCATGATGGCAAAATAAATGGTATTTTATTTAAAACCAATTGGATAGACCTATGGGAGTTAAATAAATTATATTTAATTATATATATTAATTTGTAAGTTAATTTAATAACCTATGGCTATTAAATTAATTATAAGTTAATTATAATAATGGTATTATTACCCAGGTGTTGTAGGTGATTTGGAGAGGAGAGGGCAATCCTCCAAGGGAGGTCCCAGGTTCAAATCTCCACCCTACCAAAAAGCTGAATTGGGTATCTAAAATCCAATTGATAATGTTGGTGCGAGCAGGGGTCGGGTGCGACCCCGGTGACTTTGACGGTGTAGTACCCCCTGTTTGTGGTCTCTCAGACCAAGGTGGCTCCGTAAGGGGTTTTTCGCTTAAAATAAATAATAATAATAATGGTATTATTAATTTTATTATAATTACCCTAAGGTTAGGGTTGCAAGGTAATTAAATTTATGTTGATGTTCAATTTTAAATGTGACAAATGATATATAAACTATATGCCTTAGTGGCATTCAAATTAATCCTTCATTCGAACAAGAAAAAGAGGCAAGCATGTGTTGAAGAGAATTAGTGCGAGAAAGAAGATAAGGTTCTTGTCTTAGGCACCAACAAAACGAGATAAGATCATTGAGGGCTAAAATTCCATATCCACCTAGGCAACATGGCCTAGTGGCAAGTGGTCGAGGGCTAAGGCGTTTGGGCGTAGAGTGACCTGCGATCGATTCGTGGTAGCAACATTTTGGTGTGCTATGCTTGAAGCATCGAAGGAATTGACATGTGATTTTTTGTCTTAGGCACAAAAGGGGAGGAATGTAGAGCACGCAGTGTTCTTTGCTCCCTAAATGAACACCTAGCGCATACGGTAGCCAAGATTGCGGTTAGGATGCACAGGGAGACGGCGTAAAGGGTTTGAGTCTCACCAAGGCGGAGGTAATAAATTTTTGTTATATTTTATAATGCCTAAGGTTTGACATAATATTCTAGGGAGTTAAAAGAGGTAAATAAAAGGTATTTTATTTGGTCATTATTTTGAGTAATTGGAGAAATAAGTGGATTAAAGTGTTGGTTAGATTTTGAGAGGATTTCTTACCATTGAGTTATTTTGAAAAGGTGATTGTATTGACATTATTTTTTATGTTGGATATTATTTTAACTAGGATATTATAAGGTGTATTTGGTCAATTATTTTTTGTATATGTTGATGAATGCTTTATTTAAGATGGAGTGATAAGGTGTATGTATGTTTTGATATTTGCATTGTACCTTTGAGAGAGTTTATCATCTTATAACTTCTTTGAGCTTGAAAAATAAGTGTTTGTGGTTGTGGAAGGTTTTTGAGGTTCCTTCATCATCAAGAAAAATGTATGGGCACATTCTTCCATAGTTGAGTTGATTGGTTGGTTTTATGGAAAACAAGTTTTGAGTGAAAATGACTTAATTAGGTTTCCTTATTGAGTGTGTTGAGTTAATGCTTCAAGATTTTCTGGAATAAAGAGTTGTTAAAACCTTGTTTGATAAGCATTATTGTTGAAGCCATTGGTTAAGTGAAGAACCTGAACTAGGGTTTGAAAAGAACATGAGTATCATTATTATGTGAGATTGTTTGATAAGCATTGTTGTTGAAGCCATTGTTTAAGTGAAGAACTTGAACTAGGGTTTGAAAAGAACATGAGTATCATTGTTATGTGAGATTGGTTGATAAGCATTATTTGAAATATTTTGAGTAAGGGTTTATATGCTTGGACTAGGGTTTGTAATAAAGGATTGTTTCATTGAGTGATTGGTTGAGTAGAGTTGGTTAAGCCTAGTCAAGTGGATGTGTGAAGTGATTGTTCAAGTTCTATAAAAAAATCTATTCTATATCTGAATTGATTTGAGAAAGTGTTTGAGCATTAAGGTGAATGTGAATCATATTGAGTCTCTAACAATTCTTTGTATGTTTCTAAAAGAGTGATTGAAAGTGATTGAGCATTGTAATTAGTATAGAACATATTGAGTCTCTAACAATTATCTTTATTTTTCTATGAGGTTGGATAAGTTCTAGTGTGGACTTGTTGAGCATATTTGAGGTAAGTCTTTGAGAAGACTTGTGGACAAATTTGGGTAAGATTTTGTGGAAGCTTACAATACAGATTGAGAGAAGATTTGGATAAGTTCTTGTGAGGACTTATTGATAATATTTGGACAAGTTCTAGAGAGGACTTGTGGACAGATTAGTGTGAGATTTTGTGGAAGCTTACAAAGCAGATTTTGAGATAAGACTTTGAGAAGACTTGAGAGAAGAATTGATTGATTTGTTCAAACCTTGAGTTAAGGTTTGGGATAGATCTAGCAGAGTTGATTTGATATTGAGTTAAGCTTTGATTTAAGGCTTAAGGATGGAGAGTAAGGATAGATTTGTGCTATACCGAAGGACTATGTTTAGTACAAATTTGAGGATAGATTTTTGTGCATATTTGAGGATAGGTTTGTGCCAGACCAAAGATAAATACTAAGAAGATTTGTGCTAGACTAAATGACTATGTTTAGTAAAAATTTGAGACAAAGCTTTGGAGGTTATAGAGTGCAAAGGATGATAGTTTCCAGTGGATAGAGATCCATTAAGCTAGGTTAATGAGGATAGGTGTCTTTAGTTGATAGAGATCCATTATCCAGAGTAGTGGGGATAATAGTTCTTCTAGATCACCAGCCAGAGCAAGAGGAGAAAGGAATTCTCCTGTGGATAGAGATCCACGAACTTGATTAAGGGTATTGGTGTCTCCTTTAGACAGAGGTCCATAAATATTGTAATAGGGAAAGGATTCCCAAGAGATTTATTGAGAAAGTTTTAGTAAAATATTTTCTCCATAGAGTAACCCACATTGGGTGAACCACGTAAATTTGGTGTATCTATTGTGTGTGGTGATTTGTGCATTTCTTTGATTATTGTTATTGATATTACCATCTATACATTGCATAATATTGATTGGGAAAGAAAAATAAAAAGTGGTCTTATAATGTTCACCCTCCCTCTTAGTATAAGCTTGTGTTCTTCAAACTTCTCCTTCTTTTGTGTAGGTTTTAATTCCTTGTAAAAGCTATCTTCTACACCCTTGAAGACATAAACTTGAAACCTTCCTATTTTGTAACTTTAAACCTCAAATTTTGATGCTTTTAGAACTTAATAATAAGATAAATTTGAATGTTTAAATAATGAACCTTTTGCACCAATGTTGCATACCTTTTTGGTCTCCATTTGGTGATATATTTATTGGTGATTTGTATCACCTAATTGCTGCCCTGAGTTTGATAAATTTGTAGCTCCAATTTGATATGCTTTGCTACCATGAACTTGTCTATTTGATATTAAATTGTTTGGGTATTTATTGTTATATGCATTTTGACTTACACTTTTGCATTGTACATTTTCTTTTGTATGTGACATGACATTGTTTATATATCTATATTCTATTGTATATGATATTAAATTGCTTGTGTATTTGTATACATTTGATCTTTTGTATATTCTATAATTTAAATATTCATAAATATATAAATAGACAAAAACAATTTAATATTACATATAGTAAAATAGAGATATACAAACAATGTCATAAATAATCAAAGATACAATAGAAAAAAATACAAGCAAAACAAATATCTAAATAAAATAATATTTAAATTAGAATACACAAATGATCAAATATATACAAATAAACAAACAATTAGGAAATACATAAATATACAAACAATATCTCACATTCAAAATATTGTACATACATGCAAAAGTATAAGTCAACCTATAACAACAAATACCGAAACAACAAGTAATAAATTACAAAACTAGACAATACTTAAAATAAAAAAAAGAAAATTTGAAAAATGAAAAAAATCAAATAACATTAAAAATATATATATATACAAACAATGTTATAACAACAAAAACCATAAATATATATACATATACACAAATAAATTTAGACTACTTAGAATATGATACACTTGCATATGATAAAACAATGTCATGTGAAACACAATAAATTATGCATACAACCAAATATACAAGCAAAATAATTATATAAAGAATAAACAAATATCCAAATAGAATAATATTTAGATTATAGAATACACAAAAGATCAAATATATACAAATACACAAACAAATACATAAATATACAAACAATATCATCTCACATTCAAAAGATTATACATACATGCAAAAGTACAAGTCAACGTATAACAACAAATACCCAAACAAGAAGTAATAAAGTACAAAACTAGACAATACTTAAATGTATACATATACACAAACAAATTTAGACTATTTAGAATATGATACACACATGTCAAACACAATAAATTGTGCATACAAACAAAAATATAAGCAAAATAAGTATACAAAGAATACCAATTTTGAACAATTGAATTATACATAAATAATGAAAGATACAAGAGAAAAGAAAAATGTAAGAAAACTAAATACCCAAATAGAATAAATATTTATATTATAAAATACACAAATATATAAATAGACAAAAACAATTTAATATCACATACAATAAAATAGAGATATACAAACAATGTCATAAATAATCAAAGATACAATAGAAACAAATACAAGCAAAACAAATATCCAAATAAAATAATATTTAAATTAGAATACACAAATGATCAACTATATACAAATATACAAACAATATCTCACATTCAAAAGATTGTACATACATGCAAAAGTATAAGTCAACCTATAACAACAAATACCCAAACAACAAGTAATAAAATACAAAACTAGACAATACTTAAATATATACATATACACAAATAAATTTAGACTACTTAGAATATTAACGTATAAAAAATATGTGAAACACAATAAGTTATGCATACAACCAAAGATCAAATATATACAAATACACAAACAAATACATAAATATACAAACAATATCATCTCACATTCAAAAGATTATACATACATGCAAAAGTACAAGTCAACGTATAACAACAAATACCCAAACAAGAAGTAATAAAGTACAAAACTAGAGAATACTTAAATGTATACATATACACAAACAAATTTAGACTATTTAGAATAAGATACACACATGTCAAACACAATAAATTGTGCATACAAACAAAAATACAAGCAAAATAAGTATACAAAGAATACCAATTTTGAACAATTGAATTATACATAAATAATGAAAGATACAAGAGAAAAGAAAAATGCAAGAAAACCAAATACCCAAATAGAATAAATATTTAAATTATAAAATACACAAATATATAAATAGACAAAAACAATTTAATATCACATACAATAAAATAGAGATATACAAACAATGTCATAAATAATCAAAGATACAATAGAAAAAAATACAAGCAAAACAAATATCCAAATAAAATAATATTTAAATTAGAATACACAAATGTCACAAATATATACAAATACACAAACAATTAGAAATACATAAATATACAAACAATATCTCACATTCAAAGTATTGTACATACATGCAAAAGTATAAGTTAACCTATAACAACAAATACCCAAACAACAAGTAATAAAATACAAAACTAGACAATACTTAAATATATACATATACAAAAATAAATTTAGACTACTTAGAATATGATACACTTGCATATGATAAAACAATGTCATGTGAAACACAATAAGTTATGCATACAAGCAAAATAATTATATAAAGAATACTAAAAAGAAAAATACAAGCAAAACAAATATCCAAATAGAATAATATTTAGATTATAAAATACAAAAAAGATCAAATATTTACAAATACATAAATATACAAACAATATCATCTCACATTCAAAAGATTATACATACATGCAAAAGTACAAGTCAACTTATAACAACAAATACCCAAACAAGAAGTAATAAAGTACAAAACTAGAAAATACTTAAATGTATACATATACACAAACAAATTTAGACTATTTAGAATAGGATACACACATGTCAAACACAATAAATTGTGTATATAAACAAAAATACCAGTAAAATAAGTATACAAAGAATACCAATTTTGAACAATTGAATTATACATAAATAATGAAAGATACAAGAGAAAAGAAAAATGTAAGAAAACCAAATACCCAAATAGAATAAATATTTAAATTATAAAATACACAAATATATAAATAGACAAAAATAATTTAATATCACATACAATAAAATAAAATAGAGATATACAAACAATCTCATAATAGATATACCTAATAAAAATATTTTAATCTTGAGTGAAAATTATTTTCATTCAATCAAAGTATATACATTGAATTATTTTGTTTTTTATTTTTAATATTAATTAAAAAAATAAATTTAAAACAAAATAGTAATAATCAATACAAATTTAAAATTTTAAAATTATAAATAGAATATAAAAATTGACCGAATCATTTATCATAATTTATTATTATAATAAATAATAAAATAATAAATTTAAAATTTATTAATATTTGAGTAAACTTAAAAATACAACCACTTATTCAAATATGAATATTACAAACATACATTAAAATAATAAAAATAAAAAATAAATTTTAATAATTTAATTGTTTTCATTTTTATTCAAAACATCAAAACATAATCAATATACATATGGAGTTGCTTCTTATAATATATTTAAAATTTTAAATAATACACACTTGAAACCTATGATAATTTTATATATATAAAAGCTTAAAGTAAGTATATAAGCAACTAAGATTCATAATTTGCACCAAAATATATGTTTAACTTACAAGGTTAAATTATTTTGATCATTTTCAAGAAAAACACATAAATGTTGTGCATATATGGTGTGGTATAAAAGAACTTAAAAAATAAGTATTTAAATAAAATTAAACTAAACTTTTAGTGAATAAAATATTAACCTCTCTCTCTCTATATATATATATTATAATTTTAATAATTATTACACTTCAAAATATTTTTAAAATGATCTAAATATCAAAGTAGAAAACAATTAACAAACTTAAAAAAAATACACAAACAAAGAAAGACACACCCCCAAGAAGGTCCATGGCCATCCATGGGGGTTTTAGAGGGGTTTCCCAACCCCCAAGAAAAATATTGATTTTTTTATTAAAAATAATTGTTAATAGACATACATTGAAATAAAAAATAGAAATTGATTTAATGAAAATTTTAGAATTTGATAGAAAACCCCTAAATTTTCTCTAAGATCATTTTCTCTCTCAATTCTTGAGTTTTAAGTCAAAATATTCATTTTATATGTTCCTGCAAAAAGAAAAACTTAAAATTAGTAATATAATATATTATACAACTAAAAGAAACAAAAATACAAAAAATAACTGACATAGAAAAGTTAAAAAAAAAAAATCATTACTAAAAGTTGTAACCTTATGGACTTTTTAGGAAAAAAATATATTTCCCTAAAAAAATATACATGATTGTTTCAAAAGTTACCTATTATTGTATTTATAATAGTAAAAAGAAATATGTTAACCTAGACAATAAAAAACAAAGTTATGTTAAAGATTATTGATTTAAAATAAACCTAAAAAAAACATAAACAATTAAAATCTAATAAATCTATTCCAGAGTTGAATATAAAAAGAAAACCGAATATATTTTGTACCAAAGAATAACCAAATAAATTAGAAAAAACAAAAAATTATACCAAGACTACAGATAAAGGTGAATGTACAACTTCAGCAAGGCCAGATTAACCACTGAGTACTCTCAATAATGAAATCCACATAGTAACCACAGATTCATGCAAGTACAAACAAAAAAAAAAAAACACACAACAAAAAGAATACGACACAAAAAAAAAAAGATTAACAAAAAGACCGGTAATAATGTTATTATGAAAGCCTCTTTTAATGGGCCCACCTACTTAAAACAAATCTAAAATATAAGGCCTACAGATGGAGGTGAATGTACCACTCTACCAAATAATAGCCAAAAATGCCTGATGCCAAGTCAGGCATCATACTCAGCAACTTGACAACAGGAAGTGGGACCTCGCTAACGGAGGCGGAGGCTAAAGCCTGTATATAATATACCACATACATTTTTATAATACATATAATTCTATTCTTTGGAACACGTCGGACGGAGGCAGTTTAATTAAGTATAAGGGTGAATTAAAGGTCTAAGTCAGACTTCACAGGTATACACAGCTCTAAATCGAAGCAGTCCGACTTCACATGTATACACGCGACACACGGAACTTGAGGATATGCTAACTAATCTCTGTTATAAGGGAGGAGGCGAAAAAAAATACTTGTAATGTTTAGTTCGAGCTAACATATTTCATAGCCTACAATCCCTTAGGCCATCTCTCAAATATATTTGTAACATTAAACAAACAATTGCTGAAATATCTCTCGTTCTTCAGTCAGGAGCTTTAGGGTATGGCTAATTTTATGTAAGGATTTTTTTCCCAATCCATAAAAAAAATAACAAATTCTTTCTTCCGCCAGAACGCAGGGTTTAAAAACCTCCGTGTCTTCCTATCCAGGATTTAAAAAACCTTTATGCCTTCCTATTCTGCTTTAAAATACATTTTACAGGTCATAATTCTCAGTAGCCCTACTAATCTAGAAGTGAAATTCACCCCTATAGTCTAAGCAATCACTAATGGAAAAGGCGAACAGACGATAAATTTAATATTTAGTACTATAAAGGAATTAGCAGTTGAAAGAAACTCATCAATCCAAACTAGACAAAAATACAGTACATAATTTATGTATTTCAAAATCTTTGTTGACATTTATCAAATTTTGTTATAAAATTAATGCAAATTTAAAGTTGTAGACATACCTTTGACAATATAGGGCCACTTCCAAGAGGCTGTAGCAGGTCTTCATTTTCAGCCATCTCACAAGATTTTGAAAATTAACAATAAAATAATTAAAACAGACAAATCTTAAAATAATTTTAAACATGAAAAATAGAGCAGAAATATAAATGCAAGCAAAAATTAGAAACAGAAAACTTACCTCAAAATCTGAACTACTCTGATTTGCTTTGCCTATTGAATTTAACATCTATTGCTCTCTTATTCATCCTCTCCTCAATTCAAACAAAAGTTTTATTTAAAAAAAAAAAACAACAGCAACCAAAGAAGACGCAGCCATGGCTTGAATAACATCTTAAAAACAAAAGAAACAAAGCCAAGGAAGATGAAAACAGAACCAAAACAAGATAAGGGAGGAAGATGAAAACAGAGCCAAAACAGGGCAGGGGAGGAAGATGAAAACAGAGCCAAAACAGGGCAGGAGAGGAAACCGAAAACATAAAGGTAACAAGACTGCTATACCTAAATATTCCTTTTCCAACGGCTATAGGAGGACGCGGGTAACAACTTTCTAACGGCATCTCAACGGCTACCTGAGTCCAACGGCATTGCAGACAATACATCGGGTAACAGCTTTCTAACGGCATCTTTTATAGTGGTGACACCTTGAGAAAATGGAATACTATTCTTTCGTCTGCGGCCACCTAATCGCTTCTGGATTAGACACCGTAAATCGAAATCGAGCAATGTGAATTGATATATCTCAGATAGCTGGGATCCTTCAGCCCCGCTCAAGGCCTCTCTATTCTTCCAAAAGGCACCTTTCTTTTCCGTGGGGATGTTCTTTCTTATAACATAAATAGGGAGGTTTGGATACGGAAAAGCGGCTCAAAGCCCAATCAATCCTCGGCCCGCCCGTCACACGCCCGAATTCCTTCTTTTCTGAGTGAAGAGAGATGTCGTCCGGAAGACTTGTCATTATTCTCAACAGCTACCTGAGTCTAACGGCATTGCACACAAATACATTCTCTCTCTAACCTGGGTAAAGTTTAAATTTAACTTGCAGGTCTAACTTTCCTTGGATTTAAAAAAATTTGTGTGCGTGTTTTTTCTTACACGTTGTAATTATAGGATTTTTTTTTATTGTATTAATACATTGTATATTATTTTTTTGAGTAATACTTCTTATACATATTTATTATGGGGATTGAACCCAGGTTACATCACCTTTTTGAGTAATACTTTTTTATACATATCCACCATGGGGATTGAACCCAGGTCACATCACCTTTTTTGAGTAATACTTCTTATACATATCAACCATGGGGATTGAACCCAGTGAATTAAAAGAAAAACACTTTAAAAAAACTTATCAAACATTTTTTCAATATTTTAAGAAAGATTAAATAAAATAAAAATACAATTATTTAATTTAATGTGAAGAAAATTATTATATATGAATATATATAATGGAATAAAAAATTATATATATTTTTTTTGGATGAAAAAAACATTATATTAAAATGGTTTAATCATACAAAAAAAGGTGGGTGGAATTAGCACACCTCGAGCACACAACCAAACACTAACTGTGTGCTAAACAACTAATAGAGCTACCAAAATAACTTACAGAAGATCACAAGAAAACCAAACAGAGAACTGCATAAAAAAAAAAAAACAACTAATATACTATGCATCATTGTTGTGTAGGGGCTGGAGGAATAGGATTCACTGCACAAGGAGCATTACCCCAATGATCAATAAGGTCCTTTAAGTGATGAAGCTCTATATTCACTTTTTCTGCTTGCACTGAAATCTACAGCCAACAATTATAGAAAACCTGATACTTATCAGCAAGATAAAAAGTAGAAGGCTCTTGTTGGTTAAAAATCACTCTATTGTGAGTTTTCCACAAATGAAAAAGAATCCCCACTCTAAAGATATGCCACACAAGAAAAAGCTTCTCAGAAAACTCAAGTGGATCCCCTAACAAAATATTCACCCAAGAACAGGGACCTATCATATATAGTCTGAAAAAGAGAAAATCCATTGCCAAGCCTCTTGAGCTCTCACACAAGACCAAAACAGATGATGCACATCCTCCTCTGCTCCACAAGATCTGCATGATATATCATTCACACCCAAATATCTAAGTCGTTGACCAATAGGAAGCCCTTGAAACAATAAACTCCAAGCAAAAAAGGCTTTCTTAGGTTCAAGATACTTTGCCCAGAGTGTATTAAATCTAAGACTCCATATGGACTAAAGAGATACTACATCCCACCTAGAATTAAGCTTCTCAGCCATAGGCACAATAGGGGAAATCTAAGTGTATCCCAAATGAGGTTTATACTTGGTGAGAGAAACATCTTTGGGCCAAGACCAATCAGTCCACCAAAGTTTCTGATAATATTGAAAAACTTTACCCCAAGCAGATAAATGAGTGGAATCAATAACAGCCTCATAAGTAGTCTTATCAGCAGAAGATAAACAAAAAAAAAAATCTAAAAATTTCCCAAGGTATCCAAGACCTTGAATGAAATCTATGAAATCATATAATCGAGCAATACCTCATTTATAAAAATTTTGAGCATGTATCCACTGGACTTGAGCAAGGGGAGTCCCCTGCAAAGTGATGGGTGAAGACCACCAGACATTAAGAAAAGGTATTAAAGCCCCCAACTTCTCCTTGTGACCTTTCCAAGAAAACCAGGGTTTAATGGCCTCCCAGGCCTTCCAAATGCTTTGCATAACAAAGGACCCAAAAATATTTATTGGAATAGGAGCTGTAAGAATGGTTTGCAAATCAAGCCCTTTCCATACCTTCTTACCAAAAGGTAGCCCCATGGAGATGCAGTGACAAATTACAAGTTTCCAGGCTTCCTCCCCTTGTAAAGCTCTCACAATCCATTTAGCACAGAGGGAAAAGCCTTGTCATTGACAATCAAACAATCCCATTCCTCCAATTTTTTTAGGAAGACAACAAATATCCCAAGCCACCCTATGAAATCCCTTCTTACCAACAACATTGGACCACAGAAAATCTTGAAGCAACTTCTCCAATTTGGCATAACAAGTCTTAGAAGGGACCCAACAAGAAGAGTAATACACATGAGTAGCAAATCTGAAACTTGCCAGCTAAGGATAATTTTTTGGTACACCAGTATAGAAGCTTCTCCTCAATATTTTGAATAACATAATCCCACAAATGGGCAGGAGAACCCAAAAAAGTAAAAGGAATACCCAAAAAATTAAAGGGTCGCCTAGGTTGAATCCACTTCCAAGGCTTATCAGCTAACCAGGTAGGCATATCTTTTCCAGATTGTCTATAGCAAGAAGTTTTTCTCCATTGAATATTAGAGCCAGAAGCTAAACAAAATGTATGAAGACAATCTAAAGCATGAGTAATAGAGATCTCATATTCTACAATAGTCAAGAAAGAATCATCTGCAAAATGATCATAAATCAATTGTTTAGGGGAGGAAGGGAGATAAATTCCCTTGATCAATCCTTGAGCATATCTATGAGCTAGAAGATAACCAAAGGCCTCAGCAACAAGAATAAACAAAGAAGGCACCAATAGAAAACCTTGTCTGACAAAATGATCTAATTGAATATTCTGAGATTGTCTCTTGTTCAGAGTTAACACAATAGAGACATCTTTGAATAACATAAGTACAGTCTTGATAAAATAAGGGTCAAACCCTAGAGCCTTTAGCATAGAAGTAATAAAGAACCATTATATTCTATCATAAGCCTTCTCAAAATCAATCTTAAGGAAAAGAACATCCTGACCAGAGGATCTAGCCCATTCCATCCCTTCCCAAACAATAATAACATTATCCAAAATATATATGTTCTGAACAAAACCAGTCTGCTCAGGCCTGATTATCTCAAAAAGAATAGGTCTGAGTTTAAGAGCTAAAGCCTTGGCAATTATCTTATAACTAACATTAAGCAAGGTGATTGGCCATCAATTAGAAATAAGTTCTGGGTCTCCCCCTTTTGGAATGAACTTAACATTACCTTTATTGATGAGATTCCCCAATGACCCAATAAGCATAGCCTCTTTATACACTTGCAACAAATTAGAACCCACCAAGTCCCAGCATTCTTTATAAAATTCACAAGGAAAACCATCTAATCCAGGTGCTTTGTCATTTGCCATCTGAGACAGAGCCTGTTTGAGATCCTCTAGGGTTAAATGTGCATCACAAAAATCTCGCTGAGTTTGAGTAAGCTTAGTAGGTATGACTTGACAACAGGATTCTAGAGCTTGCACTATATCATGGGTAAGGCCTTGAGAAGCACACACTCTTTGATAATGATTAACAAAAGCTCCATAAATATCATCAAGAGATGTGAACCTTTGACCATCAACTTGTAGAGCAGTGAATTGGGTAGTATGAGCAGGTGGGCGAAGGTGCTTGAAAAATTATTTAGAGACTTTTTCACCCACCTTTAACCAATGTATCCTGGCCCTTAATTGTGCTCCTTTGGCTTCATACATATCAAATTTTTTAAGCTCTTATCGAAGGGTGGCCATGAAAGCTTGAAGATTAGAAAAAAAAGGATTAGCCTCAAGATGCACATAAACTTTTACTAATTTCGACTTCAAAACCAAATTATATTTCTTCCTCCTCTTGGCTACTTCCACTCCCAAAGTGCAAAGCAAAGAGGTGGTTCTAAAAATAGCAACATTCCACCAAGAAACCCAACCAAAGTCACCAGAGGGTCTCAAAATCAAATTCTAAATTCTACAAATATGAGACTTCATAGCCAGGTGATGAAGGAATGAAACATTAAGATAAAAATGGGTCTTAAATTGTCAGGGCTGATGAAGAATGGCTTCCACAGAAAAAATAATAGGAGCATTATCAGACAAAATAGTACCTGGGATAACCAAAATAGGAGGTTGAGAAGGTGAAACCCTAGCAATTGTAAAAGTCTCACTGGAAGAGATCATGGCTCGATCAAGGTGTTTTAACACCCTAGATTCACCTGCATGAAAATTTGACCATGTAAACCATTGAGCTTCAAAAAAGTTAGCAAGAGAAAAACAGATATTAGGATCACTAAGAGTCAACTTATTTTTCATAAAATAAAAAGCATCCCGCTCCCCAGCACACCAGCGGTTAGGAGATAAACAAACTTTATCAGAAGGTTTTTCCACCATATTAGAATCCCCACACATCACCCATGTGGCAAGAGGCAGAGACAAAGCCAACCACCGCCACAAGGCACACATTTCTGGAGCATTATTCGAAGCATAAACATTAATAACTCCAAATGATTTACCATGTAATTCCAACAAAGTCCAGACTGCTTGATTGGACGGATCCACTCCCCATGTCGCATGATTTTCTTTCCATGTAAAAATTATAATTTTAATATATATATATATATATATATATATATATATATATATATATATATAATATTTATTTATTTATTTATTTATTTAAAATTGGATCATCTAATTTATCAAGTTATCCATCCAACATGTAAATAACATAATTGAATTTTTTAACCTTAATTTCTGCATATTTTGTCTATTTTGGTGAAATTACGGGTTGCAAATAAAAGGTACGATTCCATGCTTGGAATATTTTTACATAGCTTTCAAGCCATAGTCCTCTCGTCCTGATCCAAGATAAAAAAAATATACCCTAAAGTAGACTTTCTATCATCAATAGAACTTGCATAATCAAAATCTGAGTATCCTTGTAGACAAAAATATTTAACATTCTTCATATAAGTTAGTCCATAATCAATAGTCTTCTTAATATATTGCAGTATTCTTTTAGTAGCTTTCTAAAGACTCTCTCTAAGCTCTTGCATGAATCGTGAGAGATAGTTTATAGAAAAAACTAGATCATGTCGGATATTTGTCAAAGTATAGAAGACTTCCAATTAATTGACGGTACCTTGTAGCTGAAACTAAAGGTGTTCCATCATTTTTTGATAATTGAAGCCCTTGTTCCATAGGTGTATCTTTTGTCTTACAATCCTTCATTTTATATTTTTCAAGTAAAACTTTTACATATTTTGATTGTGTAATTGTAATATTATCTTCATTTTGATGAATTTCCATACCAAGATAATAATTCATCGGTCCTAAATCTATCATTTCAAATGCCTTCTCAAGATACTTTTTTATCTCACCTATTAGTTTTCTAGAGCTTCTAGTAATCACTATATCATCAACATATACTATAAGAAAGAATTAATATATCATTTCTAATTTTCTTTGTATATAGGCTTGGATCGGATGTACTTCATTTGAAATTATGTTGTAACAAGTGATTATTAATTTTTATATTCCATGCTCTAGGATCTTACTTTAAACCATATAAGAATTTTTTTAATTTGCAAACCTTATGTTCTTGTCCTTTAACAACAAATCCTTCTGGTTGTGACATATAGACCTCCTCTTCAAAGTCACCATTAAGAAAATCCCTTTTTACATCCATATGATGAAGTTTCCAACCCTAATGAGCTACTAGAGCACATACTATTATGATAATGGTCATTCTGGTTGTTGGTGTGAATGTCTCTTCATAGTCAATACCCTTTGTTTGAGTATATCCTTTGGCTACTAACTGACCTTTGTACTTGTCAAGTATTCCATCAACTTTATACTTACTCTTGTAAATTTGTTTGTAGCCCACAACTTTCTTTCCTAGAGGTCATTCCACTAGATTCCATGTTTTATTATTTTGTAGTGATGAGTATTCGGATTCCATAGTTGCCTTCCAATATGAGTGATTTAAGACTTGAAGTGTGATGTTGGCTCTACTGAAATGCTTAGTAATCCTTTTTTCATTATACTTTGACTACGAGTTTGAGGTCTTGTAGTAGTAAGATTAGGCATTTATTCCAAGTTTGACTCCCTGAGTGTGTTCCTTAGCCATACTGGTTCTTTCTTTTGAGGAATTGTATATGTCTTAGTATATTCGCTCTCTTCATCTTGAGATTCTGATTTTATCTCTTCATTTACCATATCTTCCTCTGAGAAATTTAGAGAAACTTATGCATCTTTACTTTATTTTTCAATGTCAACTTTGAAATTTTCATCAAAAACTACATTAATGATTATGTATACCTTCTCTGTACTTTGAAATTTTATTCTATATCCTACAGATTCATCATCATAGCCAAAAAATATACCAACCATAGTTTTGTCATCTAATTTTTTCCTTTTTTGTTTTAGAATATGCATATAAGCTTTGCATCCAAATATTATTAGCTTTTCAAAATTTGGTTTTTGTTTGACCATGCTTCTTTGGTGTAAAGTGTTTGAGTATTCTAGTTGGTAATCTATTTTGTAAGTATATTGCTATTTTAACTGCTTCTGCCCAATATTGATGATCAAGATGAGCCTTGTTTAACATACATCTCACTATTTCTATTATAAACCTATTTTTTCTTTTTGCAATTCCATTTTGTTGTGGTGAATATGTTGTAGTGAGTTGTCTTTTAATTCTATTTTCCTTTAGAAACAAATCAAATTTTTGAAAAAAAATCACCTCCTTTATTTGAACGAAGAATTTTGATAGTATCTCCTAATTCTTTCTCTGCTTGAAGTTTAAACTGTTTAAAATAACTAAATGCTTCTAATATGTACTTCATGAAGTACACCCACATCTTCCTGGTATGATCATCAAAAAATAGTTGAAAATACTTATGTCCTCCAATACTAGTAACATTCATTAGACCACATAAATACATATATATTAATTCTAATGGTTTTTGAATCCTATGTTGATGAAGTTCAAAAGGTATTCTATATTTTTTTCCTGCTAAGCATTCTGGACAGATAAATTTGGTATTCCTTCAACCATGTGATATTTGAGCATTTTATTTATAGAAGATATACTAGTATATCCTAAACGTTTGTGCCATAGATCTAAGTCCTTAACTGAAGAAGCTAAATGTGTAGTAGTATCCAAAACAAATAGACCACTTTTATAGGAACCTGAAGCTATCTTTTTTCCTTGTTTGAGAATATGACATTATTTTATTCCATTAAAAACTTTAAATTCTACTATCATGTTTTGATCCACGAGTTGAGAAACTAAAAGAATATTGATAGTCAATCTAGGAACATATAACACATCGTTGATTATCCCTTTCCATTTTTTAGATTGACTAGAACATTTCCTATTCCTTTTACTTCACAAGTTTTACTACTAGTTTCTCATTTTTCCATGTAAAGAATCAAAGCATTGTTTGTTTCCAGTCATATATTTACTTGCTCCTAAATATATGTACCAATTGTTAAAGTGTGAACACACGAAAGGTGCTAGTTGGCAAGAAATGTCGACACGCATCTTTTAGTTTTATTCCTATCCCTTTTTCTCTCCTCGTTATCTTCCTTCCTATCTCCTTATCCCTTATTCTTGCCAATTTCTTATCCCCTATTCTTCTGCTTCTGTTTCACCTTGTTTAGTTGTAAATTAAGCTATATATATTATCAGCAAAGGTTTGATGTTAGTTGGAATAAAGATTTGATTTTTTGCCTCCATATCGATCACATTCTGGTATCAGAGCAGGAGGTCCACATGAGCAAGAGGTCCACATGTTTTTTGAGGTTCGAGGTCAAGCAGAGGGGTTGACCTTTGAAGGTCTAGGCATGTAGTTCGAGGTGTGCACAGTAGAACTGGCAAGGTAATAGGACTACCCAGATCCAGGCACAAATATCAAGGTAGGCATGCAAAACAGATCTAGCACACACTTCACACACACTTCG